>JARHVA010003433.1:1420000-1460000 GCA_037957365.1 Torreya grandis
TCATGGAATCAACCCTTCATAATTGGTGTAGGGTTCATAACACAACACAGTGAGCTAACATAGATAGAGTTACCTACTACTTTGGAAATATTTTACAATGAAATGAAAGAAGGTTTTATCAATCAGACATAACCATCTTCTTTTACTAATCTAGATATTCTATTATAATAATGGTTTTTGAGATCTATGATCTCCCATGCTTGATAGAGGATGTGAATGAACTAGAGGATAATACATATGAGTTCCATGAATTCCAACGCTTTCATAATAATAATTACAATCTAAGGATCAAGAAACTTGTTATTGATTTAATGCCTCTGAATAATAATGATACTACTCCTCTAAATTCTAGGGCCAAAAATAATCCACCTCCCTTAAGAGGATGAGTAGTTGCAGAGTATAGAGCTGTAAAGTAGAGCTAGGTATAACAATATTGAGAACATGAATAATATCAAGGATAATATCACCCTACATGAAGTAGATTAGATCATTGAAAAAAGGAAATTATTACTTAAGGACCTAACTAGGAGACCCTCTACATGTGACAAGTCCTAAACTATGTATGTAAATGTGATAGTAATTAAAGACAAACCTGAAATACAACCATTTATGCTAATGGTTTGAATGTTTGAAAAGAATGTGTATAATTTTGTTGTTGACTCGTGTGCCTTGGCCAATGTAATGCCAATATTTGTGTGCAATAAACTAGGTTTGACCCTAGATAAGTAAAAATGAGTCATCCTATAGTTGGACAAGTCTTCTATACCCTGTATTAGAGAAATGATAAATATACACACCTAGATGGCATCATAACCACATGTAAAATAATAAATAGACATTATGGTCATGGACATCCCATAATTTTATGGCTTGTTTCTGATCTTGGATTAATCTAAGACATTAAATGGATACAAGGCCATCAATATTCAATATATGTGGTTGCCCTAGAAAGGAGTAGCTAATCAGATTCCAATGACAAAGAACTAAAGATGAGGTACTTGATTACCAAGTTCAACACAAGGAATGAGAAGGCTGAATTTACATAACTACGTGAAGGAGTATACATATTTAATACCAAGTATGAGCTTCTTAAATTAGAATATGAAGGTACTTCTCAATTATGGACTCTTTATTTTAATGGAGCTAGATTAAAAAGGTTCTGGTGTTGGTGTAGTTTTGACAAACATAGATGGTAAGAAATACTTATCTTCCTACAAGTTGTACTTTCCTTGCACCAATAATATATCCAAGTATGAATCTCTAATCCTTGGTCTATAACTCATGCTAAAACATAATGTCAAGAAATTACAAGTCTTTGGTGATTCCAAGCTCATTGTTAACCTGATAAAAATAATTACCCATGTAAGTTCACCTACTTAAATAAGTATAAATAGTAAGCATGGGACTTGATTGAATCCTTTAAAGCATTAAACATCAAGGCTATCCCAATAAAACAAAATTAAATGGAATATTCAATATAAGCATTAGCTGCCATTCTAATCCTATCACTCTAGGAATCTAAAATATATAAATTCTCTATGGATTTAGTTCATTATGCCCCTAATCAAGACAACATGAATAACTTCTAGGTGTTTGAAGATGATCAACAGATGATCCAATTCATGAGTAGTTCTAGGACCTTCTAATCTGAAATAATATATGAGAAGGATGTGGATCTCATGCATATTTAATAGATGGAAGAGGATGGTGTCCTAAAACTAAAGGAAAACTCTATCCCTATGGGAATGGTTTCCTTAGAACAAGCTTTCAATGTATATCCACAAGATCAAAGGCATAAATAGTATAAAGTGATTGAGTCTAATTTCATCAAATATAATATGGGTAATGAAAAACATCCTCAATAAGTGAACATTAGTTTGAGCTATATTGAAAGTGAGAACATAAATTGAAGAGTTTGATGATAGAATACAATGATGTGATCACTTCAACATATAAAGACCTAAAAATATTTGACTCTAGATTCATCATCCATACCATTCCATTGAAGTTAGATAAAAATTATTTCAGGTAAAGACAAAGGCCAGTTAATCCAATACAAGAACCTCTCATCCATACAAATATATAGAAGCTACTGGATGTTAGGATTATCTTTCCAATTAGGCATTCTACTTGGGTAGCCAACCTAGTATAAGTGAGGAAGAGTAATAGAGAAATCAAAATCATGTAGGCTTCAAGAACCTAAATTGATCATCATAAAAGGATAACTATCCTTCAACCTCCTTATATGAGGTGATCCAGATGGTCAGTGGATCAAAAATGATGTCGTTTCTAGATGGATTCTAAGGCTATAATTAAGTGCTAGTAGAGGCACATGATAGAATGAATACTACCTTTACCACCATGTTGGGAAAATTTTCATAAAAAAATATGCCTTTAAACCTAATCAATGCAGGAGAAACCTTTTATAGATAATTGAACTTCACCCTTTGGGAATTTTTGAAAATTTATCATCATCTACATGGATGACTTGATAGTGTATTCAAAATATAGAGCTGATCATGTGGGCCATCTTTTGAAAGTATTTGATAGATGTCAAATATATGGAGTCTCTTTTAATCTAAATAAGATAATATTTGAGGTTATTCAAGGGAAATTAATAAGCCATGTTATCATGAAGGATGGGATATCCATTTATTTAGAATGAGTTCAGGCCATCTTCAAGCTGATACCTCCCAACAATAAGAAAGAATCCAAATATTTATTTGGTAAGAATTTTTTTTAAGGAAGTTCATTTATGTTTTTGTATAGATTGTAAATCCATTGAATTCTATAACGAACCAAGATGGAGAGACTAAGTGGACAATAGAGGATAAGAGAGATTTTAAGGACATCAAAAATACCAATGATAAAGATCCAATTTTGATCAGTAGAGATTTCAATAAAGATTTATATCTTTATTCATTTACTTCAAAAATACTATATATTTGAGAGAAGATAGGGTAGAACAACATCATAATTTATAAGTTAAACCTAAGAAAAACCATGATACACAACCCTAATCACTTTGGGTTTCTTATGGTGGCATCTTCTAACTCTATAATGGAAAATGAAGTAGGGAATGATAATGAAGCTTATATTTTAATACCTAACCAAAGATCTATAGGGGCATCAATGATTGATGCTTATATGATCTTTTCAAGGGTTCCAAATTCTTCTTTGATTATGGTGGAATAAGATGCCACAGTTCAAAAAGTCTTTGAACTAGATGATAATGTAAAGACATTGGTGGTGATGACCAGAGATGTTATTTCAGGAAAAGAAAAATCAGGTTTAAAAAAAAAGAGGATGCATATTCAAGGGTGGTGGCCCTTCTTCCCATGAAGGAGATGAAATCTTATGCACAAACACTTAAAAAACACCCATTCAAAGCCTTTGCTCCAAGCATTTATAGCCTCTCCATCACTTTTGATGGGGAGATCCTAAAGAAAATCCTCTTTTATGAGAAATACTTGATGAGTAGAGGGATAATTTGTACATTCACCAAGTTTTGGCCTTTATTTTCTGCACTACAAACATGGGTTGATCAAAACTAGAAGCCCTATATGAGAGGTAATATATAACTTTCCCCTACACTAATGGTTTTTTTATTGTTGCCTTTAATCTTGTTGAGGACAAGAAGGTAATTTTCTATCAGAATGCTTAGAGATGGGATGAGTGTATGCTACAATCTAAGCCTTGGTATCCATCTTTTAACCCACATATAGAAACTTTAAACATCAGACCCATATGGGTAAGGATTCCTCATCTTACTTTCCATTTTTGGATTGAAAGCTGCTTTCATGATATAGGAAATTCATTTGGCAAATTTATTGATGTTGACCCATCAATAGCAAATATGCAACACTCTACTTTTGATTATATTATGTTTTCTTTGAATATTTCAAAAAACATTCCTACATCTATTGATTTGATCATTTAGGGTCATCCTTGGAAAAAAAAATATAAATTATGAGGACCTACCTTTTCATTGTCAAAATTTATTTGCAATAAGAAATCTGGCTAATGAGTCTGGCTTCACTAAGCATAGGCATGGGGTTTCCTAATGGAAGGTTATTAACCTTGAGATAGATTTAGATAGATAAACTTGTGAAGATTCAAATGAGGAAAAGAATTTGAATAATGTTAGTGAAGTACCAAAAATGTCAATGGTAGAGGTAGTTTCAGTTCTTGAATAGAGTGTTGAAGCCTTACCAAAGGTAGTTTCTATTTCAAATTTGAAAAATGTTGCATGTGAGGGTTTGTTGGCTAGTACACCTCATTTAGCCTCTTTAAAAGCCATAAATCATTTTAACCCTATTGATTCTCTTGAAGTTTCCATTCCTATCTACCTAGATCCAAAGTAAGGGGGTGAATAGAAGGTTGTAAGCAGTAAGAAAAAAGGGAAAGGTAAGATTTAGAAGGAACATATTTTCATGACCCCTAGAACACATAATTAATATTTTTTAGTGTGGGTAAGTGTTTTTTTGGGTTTTCTTTGCAGGGTTGCATCTTTTAGTTTTATACCTTGGTTATTTTTTTTGTTGGTATAGGAGCTTTATTGAGAATTTATCATAATATCTTTCTCTCCATTGTATAAGGGGTGGGCCCCTTTCAAAACCCAGAATTTTACCATTATTAAAAACATACTATAGCTTTTGTACTGACACAAAAGGTGGATGACAATTAACATCCCATTGCCTTCATGAGCACCAATCTAAAGGACACATATTTGAAATACTCTATGATAGACAAATGTGTGTGTGTGTGTGCACTGATAAAAGTTGTAAAAAAATTAGGCATTATATTCTAAGTAAAAAAACATTCCCCATTATTATTGACCCAATTTTCAAGCTCATACTTGGCTAGAATGTGTTGGGTGAGAGAATAGGAAAATAGATGGCCAAACTCTAGGAGTTTGATCTTGAAATTAGACCAATGTTAAGAGCCCAAAGAATCATCTAGCTAATGAACGGGACTAATCCATGCATTAGTGTTGAATAAATTAATGAGACTCAGGTAGCTTGTGGTGAGTAGTACATTTAAATCATCCATTATTTTTTCATAGGTACATCTCCTCTTAAGTTAAAGAAAGATCATCGATGAGCGCTCATACTCAAATTATCTCATTCTATGATCAGTAAAGGAGTCCTATACAGAAAAACTATGAAGGCATGTACTTAAGGTGTGTTTTAATAAAAGAAGCCATAGACATCCTAGATAATTTACATCAGAAGATTGGTAGTGGACATCCCTTAGGTAACACTACACCTCACATAATTCTAATAATGTGATACTATTGGCCTATAATCTTTGAAGATGTGGATATCCATATCAGGACCTAGCATGCCTTTACAAGTAGTCATTAAAGGATCCATTTTTCCAAATGGGGCCTTGAATTTATTGGGGTAATTAGCTAAAAGCTTCACTGATGCAAACAGGAGAGGAGGTTGCTGAGTTGCAGAGAAGTTGGGGTCGGTCTGATCAGCCGACGTCGGCAGGATAGCAAAGGGAAGCAACTGACGTCGGTCATATATCGGCCGATGTCGGTCACCTCCAGGTAGACAGGGACCGACATCGGTCGCCTGTGTGGTTTGACTGCGAGCTAATTATGGGCAGTTAGCTAACGAACCAAGTGTTTGCATGATGAGTGCTAATTTTAGACTCATAGCTGCAGATCTAATTATTGTAATTAGATGTCTAATTATTGTTTGGATGAGATCTATATAATAGACTCATGGTTGTATTGGAAAAGTGTGCTAGGGAGTAAGAGAGCATAATTATAAGCTCCTTCTGTGTGTGAGGTAGAGCAATGGTGCGTTCCTCCTAGTGCCTCAGTACCAGGTGTGTTGGTGCTGGATTGGAGAGCCAGCTGGGTTCTTCAAGAGTGTAGGATCTTGGTCACAGTTGCATGGCCTATATAGGATATCTACATGGTAAGTAAGATCGTTGATCTGTAGGTGTATGTGTGTGCAAGGTCGAGGTTCACAGGTGAGCAAAACCGTTGTTTGATTTACAGGTGTGCAAGATCATATAGATAACAACACAACAGGGAGCAGTATCAGGCAGGATCTACTTGGAGTACAGGTGTGTACTCGGATAGAGCAGAGAGGAAGGCAAGGGAGTTCCTTCCATAAGTATGGTCTGTTGAATTACAGGTTATTGCAGGTTCATGGGAGATCTACTTGAAGTACCTTGAGTACTTGTGGAGCACGTGGAGTGCTTGTGGAGTGCGTGGAGCACTTGTGGTGTGCATGGAGCATGGGAGGTGAACACCAACTCTGTATTTGAGTTGGGTGTTGGGACCTGTGAGAGGGAGAGCTTTGGGGAGAAGAATTACTGTTCACTTGAGGTGTAGCGAGCCTCTGAAGAGGTGGTGGAGAAGAAGTGGCATCTTCTTTATTGTATTCTTTTCTGTATAAAGTATTAATACAATTGGTGTATTGTCTCTCATATGCTGTGTTATTCTGAATTCTAGTTACTGGTTGATTCTGGTTATTTTTGCATATTAAGTTGCTTGAAGTTTGGTAATCAATTGTATCCTTCCGGTGTTTCACACCCTGACAAGTGGTATCAGAGCCTTGGTTGTAGGTTCTTGAGCTTGATACCAACAAGTGGTATCAGAGCTAAGGTTGCAGGAAGCAGGGTTGTGTTTGGTTACAGGGCACTCTCAAGGGTTTTTGATCGAGTGGGAGTAGAGCAACGACAGATCAAAGTAAGTTAAGAATGGAGGAGTTGAAAAGCACAGACGGTTACTCACGGTCCAATGGAAAGAAAGAGCAGGTAAAAGAACATTGTTGGTTGGTAGCAGATCAACATGAAGAAACTAAAGATACAGATGTAGCAGGTGTTGTTGCACAGGATGTGTTTGCAGGTTTCTTGGATAAAGTTGAATCTTGGATAAAAGATTCGGTTGCCTCTTTCCATGTAGCCCCAGGTAGAGGATCTGGTAAGCCTTGCCAAAGAATTGG
Organism: Torreya grandis; assembly: GCA_037957365.1. Lineage (NCBI taxonomy): Eukaryota > Viridiplantae > Streptophyta > Pinopsida > Cupressales > Taxaceae > Torreya > Torreya grandis. The sequence goes on from JARHVA010003433.1 coordinate 1,426,969, forward strand.
CAAAGGGGAAGTGAAGCTGAAATTGCAGGCGGCCAACACACAGGTGTTGATGAAGGTCATGCAGGTCCCAAGTTTGGAGATAGGGCTAATTTCTTCAGAAAGATTGGGTGATGAGAGATGCACAAGAACTCTCACAGTGGTAGCACTTGAATTAGCTGGTGGTAAGAAAATAGGTATACTTTATCTACTTGTTTATATTACTGATTCTTCTTCTATTGCGGAGACGTGGCTTCATAGGCTTGGTCACATGAGCAGGAAGGAGATGCATGTTCTTAAGCGAAAGACAGATATATTTGATAGGCTTAAGAACTGGAAAGCCTTGGTGTTCTTGGAGGAGATGGCGGATAGAGTTCAGTGGATGAGGCTGGATACATCTGAGCAGGGCAGTTTGGACATGGAAATTGATTCAAAGGAGCTCATGGGTAAAAAGTCATCACTCACAGGCGAACACAGATACCGATGTCGGTCAAGAGGAACCGGCGTCGAACAGACAGGTGCCGATGTCGGTCATGTGCAGACCGAAGCTGGCGATGTCGGGCAGGGTAAGACTGACGTCGGTCATGGGACCGACGTCGGCAGTATGTAAGACCGATGTCGGTCAGGAGGACCGACGTCGGCAGAAGGGACACTGCAGGGTCGGTAGTCAGGGACAGACGCATGGAACCGACGTCGGTCGGATGCAGACTGTGGGGTGGCCGAGGTCGGTCACTGTAACGAATTTTGGGTGGACAGCACGCTGTCAAGGAGTCTCAAACACCCATACGGAGGACTGAAGGCATAAGTAGGCCCTCAAATTCATGTTCCTCTTCTTCATACTTGTTGCTGATTGTAGAGCAGGAAGGATCCAGGAAACAGGTGGGAGCTAGGCAGGGATATGATGCAGAACTAGATGGGAGATTTGGTAGGTTTGCCAGCTAGATGAAAGCATAGAGACGAATGGATGCCTTAGTAGAAGAATAGAGAGAACGGATACGTGAGACGGAAGACTAGGTATATGGTCTTGTGGAGCTGCAGGATAGTGGTACAGGTTTTGACAGGTGGAGGATGAAGCATGGCTTCAGTCAGTGTCAGGTAACTACTGTGGTTTGACTTACCAGGGGGATGATGATTGCAACATCATTCTGTTGCTGTATGTGGATAGTATGCTAGCTAGCAGGGGTGTACATACAGGGTTTTGCTGAGCTAAGGGTAAGATTAGTTCAGTGGCATGTCATGAGGAGTTTGGAGCAACGAAATTCTTTGACATGGGAGGCATGGAGATCACAGGTTGATTTTGTCTCGAGTGGGAGCTGATGTGAATCAGGTGTTGGCGAGGTTCGGGATGCAGAACCGGAGCACACTAAGGGCTGGACAGGTACAGTGTTCGAAATCACATGAGGTCTAGTATAGACCTGAGTTTTCCCATGTAGTGGGCGCTGTCAGAGTTAGGAGCCAATTCGGGGAAGTGGATTCTCAGGTATTTGAGAGGGACCAATAGCAAGGATTCATGCTACGTAGGGTCAGGACTTCACTACATGCGTTTGTAGGTTCGGATGTGGCAGGGTACTCGGATGACAGGTGGTACACCACGGGATGTGTGGTGTGTTGTCTTCAGGTAGGAGCTTGAAGAGGGATACAAACCAGGAAACAGATTAGACAGAGTACAGGTATAGGTACAGTGCAGCTGTTTATCTCCAAGTGGGAGATTGTTAGGATTATGGAGCTAAAAGCTTCACTGATGCAAATAGGAGAGGAGGTTGCTGAAGGTTACTGAGTTGCAGAGAAGTTGGGGTCGGTATGATCAGCCGACGTCAGCAGGATAGCAAAGGGAAGCAACCAATGTCAGTCATATATCGGCCGACGTCGGTCACCTCCAAGCAGACAGGGACCGACATCGGTCGCCTGTGTGGTTCGACTGTGAGCTAATTATGGGCAATTAGCTAATGAACCAAGTGTTTGCATGATGAGTGCTAATTTTAGACTCATAGCTGCGGATCTAATTATTGTAATTAGATGTCTAATTATTGTTTGGATGAGATCTATATAATAGACTCATGGTTGTATTGGAAAAGTGTGCTAGGGAGTAAGAGAGCATAATTATAAGCTCCTTCTGTGTGTGAGGTAGAGCAATGGTGCGTTCCTCCTAGTGCCTCAGTACCAGGTGTGTTGGTGCTGGATTGGAGAGCCAGCTGGGTTCTTCAAGAGTGTAGGATCTTGGTCACAGTTGCATGGCCTATATAGGAGATCTACATGGTAAGTAAGATCGTTGATCTGCAGGTGTATGTGTGTGCAAGGTCGAGGTTCACAGGTGAGCAGAACCGTTGTTTGATTTATAGGTGTGCAAGATCATATAGACAGCAACACAACAGGGAGCAGTATCAGGCAGGATCTACTTGGAGTACAGGTGTGTACTCGGATAGAGCAGAGAGGAAGGCAAGGGAGTTCCTTCCATAAGTATGGTCTGTTGAATTGCAGGTTGTTGCAGGTTCATGGGAGATTTACTTGAAGTACCTTGAGTACTTGTGGAGCACGTGGAGTGCTTGTGGAGTGCGTGGAGCACTTGTGGTGTGCGTGGAGCACGGGAGGTGAACACTAACTCTGTATTTGAGTTGGGTGTTGGGACCTGTGAGAGGGAGAGCTTTGGGGAGAAGAATTACTGTTCACTTGAGGTGTAGCGAGCCTCTGAAGAGGTGGTGGAGAAGAAGTGGCATCTTCTTTATTGTATTCTTTTCTGTATAAAGTATTAATACAATTGGTGTATTGTCTCTCATATGCTGTGTTATTCTGAATTCTAGTTACTGGTTGATTCTGGTTATTTCCACATATTAAGTTGCTTGAAGTTTGGTAATCAATTGTATGCTTCTGGTGTTTCGCACCCTGACATGTTAAGAGCCCAAAGAATCATCTAGCTAATGAACGGGACTAATCCATGCATTAGTGTTGAATAAATTAATGAGACTCAGGTAGCTTGTGGTGAGTAGTACATTTAAATCATCCATTATTTTTTCATAGGTACATCTCCTCTTAAGTTAAAGAAAGATCATCGATGAGCGCTCATACTCAAATTATCTCATTCTATGATCAGTAAAGGAGTCCTATAGAGAAAAACTATGAAGGCATGTACTTAAGGTGTGTTTTAATAAAAGAAGCCATAGACATCCTAGATAATTTACATCAGAAGATTGGTAGTGGACATCCCTTAGGTAACACTACACCTCACATAATTCTAATAATGTGATACTATTGGCCTATAATCTTTGAAGATGTGGATATCCATATCAGGACCTAGCATGCCTTTACAAGTAGTCATTAAAGGATCCATTTTTCCAAATGGGGCCTTGAATTTATTGGGGTAATTAACCTAAAATTTTTAGTACGGCATAATTTTGTCCTAACAACTACTAGTTATTGTAAGAAATGGACATACACTATATCTACTAAAAATTATAGAGCAATTGATGTCATTAAATCTACGGAAGAAAACATATTGACCAGGTTTAGTACTCTAATTTCTTTAGTTTATGATAATGGTGAAACATTCCACTCTACTAAATTAAAAGAGTGGGCCTACAATAACCAAATTACTATCAAGTTCTCTTCAAACTACTATCTACAGGGAAATGTAGTGGTTGAATCTACCAATAAGAATTTGATGGATGCCATCAAGAAATGTATCCAAAATAAATTGAGAGAATGCCATCTCTTATTGAAATATGAATTGTGGGTAGATCAAACTAGACATAAGTAAGATCTCAAGGATTCACCTTTTCTACTAATGTATGGGAAATAACCTGTCTTCCCCATTACTCTCAAAAGCCCACCATATCAATTTATCCAAGAGTACATGGGAGAAGATAAAATAATATAATCTAGACTATTTGATATAGTCCAGATGGAATTTTTAAGAATTGAAGTAGTATACAACTTTAGCAAACATCAATACATTATAAAAAGGTGGTTTGACAAGAGATCCAAGATCAAAGCCTTCAATATTTTAGACCTAGTCCTTCTATCGTATAAAGCATGTGAGAAAATTGGATAGAATGATGAGTTAAATACTTTTTGGATTGCACCATATAAGATATCAGAGATCCTAGGTAATAATGCCTTCTAATTGGAAGACCTAAAAGATAATGACCTCTCCTTTCTAGTTAATGGACAATTTTGAAACATTATTTCATGGCTGTTCCAACTAGATATGCATTTGAGTGAACTATAAGTGGATAAGTATATTAGATTTCCTAATTTAATGATTATATTTGTTGCTTTATAGGATTAATCTTTTTTATTTTATAATTTTTATTTGATTAAATTAATTGATTTGATTTTTAGATTAGTTTTCTAAAATTGTAGAACATACCCATTGATGTCATATGCTGAAGTCACAAAAGACTTGCCAAAAACAAGTGGAAAATAAAAAAGGAAGCATAATTGGTTTTCACAAGGATTTATTTTGTCAGTACTCGAGCTTCTAAGATTAAGGTATGTATTATGAATGAATTAGGTATTGTTTGGACTAATTAAATTTATTAAACCTTTGGCATTTACTCTGATATAGTCATGCAAATCTTATAGACTTTCCATTTCCAAATATTAGTTGTAGTACTACATGATATAACTTGGTTGTGAGATGATAAATATAGAAATGAATGCACACTGATAGTGACTTATTGATTAAAAAATGTATTCTTATACATACACTCAGTAAATGGTGATTTTCAACCTTTCTTATATCTATGTTTTAAAAAACAAATCATACAACTTGATATAAGATGGTTGATTAAAATGATCTCTAATGGGACTATGGATGCCTATATGGCATTAAAACAAAGATTCGAGTGGAATTAGAGGTATCTCTATTGGGGATGTGGATGCCTAACTGGTATTAGAGCAACAACCAGGCTTTCCTTACTATTTAGTTATAAAATAAGAGGACAAAATAAAACCTAAAATGATTATCCAAGAATTTTTCAAAACTTTAAAAAACAAGGGAAAATAAACTCAAAAAATCACACATAGATCCAAGGAATATAAAGGGTTAATATTTCACATGAGGAAGTAGATTCTTTTTTTAGGGTCTAGTTTATTTATTCTTTTTTATATAGACTTAAAGCTTTGTTATGGTTGATTACTAAGATTTTGCATTCTCAAATAGTCATGAGTATTTCCTCCTCTGAGTCAACATTTGTTGTGCCCTAACACACACACCCCATTTTTTTTGAAATGGGACCCAATATTACTTGAACATCTTTATTCATGCTCCTCATAACCTTAGACATTCATAACATTGGTCTTAATTTGCATAAATCTAAATGTTATCTTTGAATTCTAAATTTACAAAAATTCAAAATTTGAAAATCAAAACTTAAATGGTCATTTTGATTTGTCTTAAACATTGGTTTTTAATAATTTTCCTGATTTGTTTGGACCAGTGGACCTAATATGTATTTCCCTAGTGTTCCCATGTTTTTTATTTGATCATGAGACAATTGGAAAACATTTAAAAATTATTCACTACCGCTCCCTACTTTATTTATATAAGATAAGTGGCATTCTTATATTACCTAGAGATTTCAGCCTTTGAAAAAGTTTCTAAGTCTCTAAAGTCCCTGATCTCTGAGAAGGAGATCAAAGCTATGCATAAGTCTATATTATATGATCTACTTTTTTCTTTTAATTTTCTTTTAGTGATGCACTTATGTACATGTTAGATTTTATATTTAATAACTATTTCAGTTGATGTGTTTTATTTTTTAGTTGGTTTTATGCCTATGATATATGTTAAATAGGTTATTCCCTGCTTAATTATATCTTGGAACATCCAAGAGCTCATATTATTTTCCACTCACCATCATCCCACTCATGCAAAGGTGATGTCAACATAGTCCCCTATATAGTTGATCTTGGGAAAGTACAGTAGTGAGAGTTATCCATGTGTCACCATCCTTCTAACTTGGAGGTGACATCAATAGAGTTCCATGTAAGATTGATCCTGAGCAAGTGGATCATCGATATCCATCCAAATTTCATCATCCACATAGATTAGATGTGATGATAATAGAATTTATTGCATGTAACATTTTGTGTAAGTGAAGCAGTGAAATTTATCCATGTGTCACCATTCTACTAACCTAGTGGTGACATCAGTAGATTTACATGTATGGTTTATCCTAGGAAAGTAGATCAGTGAGAGCCATTTAGGTGTCACCATTTTGCTAACCTAGAGGTGACATCAACAAAATTCCATATATCACTGATCCTAAGAAATCAGATCAATAAGAGCCATCGACGGGTCACCATCCCATTAATACAGAGGTGATGCTAGTAGAGTTCCATGTATAGTTGATCTCATGTAAGTGGATCACTTAGGGTCATCCACATGTCATCATCCTACTAATCTAGAGGTGATGTCAACATAGTTCCTTGTATGGTTGATCATAGGTAAGTGGATCACTGAGAACCATTCATGTGTCACCATCTTACTAATTTTCAACCAAAGGAATAAATAAAAACAAACCATAACTCAATTATGAGTGAGGCAACAATATACATACATGTGTCCCTCAAAACCATATAAACAAATAGAAAAGATATCAATGTTAATCTTGAAAGAGGGTAAAAAAAAACATCTATTATATTATAATGACTACGCATCTAGGAGAAGTAAAAATAATCCACGTGGAAATAAAATCCACAAAAATTAACATTGAAATTCAAATGAAAATAATAATCAACAAACAAAGTAACAAAAACTATTTTTATTTACATGAATTGAATGATTAATACTTTTGATTATCTTATATGACTATATTGACAGTAATTTTGGGCAGATCTATAATGCTAATTTTGGTTCTTGTTGTATCTCAAGTTACAATGATAGTTCCATATACTCCTGAGTTTACAACTATTATCCCATATTTTAATTCCTCTAACAGTGCCACATCATCACCCCTCTAATTATACATATGTATCTGCATGTTTGGCTAAGTTGGAATGTTAGTTCATAATTTACTTTTAATTTATATATTATATTACAGTCAAAGAACTCTATTCTCAACAATCATCACTGTACATCCATTCTTTTCATGAGAGTTAACACACAATTCTATTTCTAAATGTATTTTTGCATGATGATTGTCATATATTACTATTTATAGAGATATAATTTTAGAATTCACTTTGAAGATGAGGCCTTCTCCATACCCAAGCCTATATATATTTGTATCCTCCCAATCCCAAAGGGAAGAGAATTTTGGCTATTGAGATTAATAGGAAATTCTGAGGAAAGTTTTGCAATTGGTATTGATGTACAAGTCTTGATTCTTCTCCAAACCTATGGATTATGTAAGATGTGTCTTCGACCTATTATCTTATTTTTCTATTTTTGCATGGATTGTATTTCAATACAATTATTCTTATTGTGTTATTTCTAATTTAAATTTGATTTTGTATGTTAATCATAATCTCCCCTTGTAGATGTGCTAACACAATATTATAAATGTGGCAACTTTTGATTACATATGCTTAAATTGATAGTTTTTCTTATTTCCTTATAATTTTGATTATGCTTTATTTTTTGTGTGATCTTATCATCATTCATCAAACATTGAGTTCCAATTACTTATCCAACCTTTAGTTCAAGTGTTGGTTTAGAAAGGTTTCATCTTACTTAACCCAAAGGCCTCCTTTTATACATTACATTTCCCTTTTTTTTATTTTATTTTAGTCCTACCTAACTTATGTTATATCCATTATGAATCCACCCATCTAATCTATATTCAAATTCATCTATAACAAACCCATATGTGGTAAATTAACTACTTTGCTCACCACTATTCCACTAATAGGTTGTTTATAAAATCCAATACCCTAAAACTCATGCCTCAAAGTGAATTTCATTCATAGAAATTAAAACATTAGAGGCTACCTCTTAAGGTTTTTTGGTGTGCATAAAACCCAAAACAACACTACTCTTCAAGAGGACTTAGAGAAACACATGAGCTCTGATATTTATTCTCCTTTTGGTGATTCTTCCATTTGTCCTAGCACACACTTATACATTAGGTATTTTATGTCATGTTATTTTAAATATTTTGGTTTTGTTTTCTACAATTTCAAACAAATTAAGATTAAATGTAAATTTGATAAAGTTATATTATTAATTTTTAAAGGACTAACCAATGCTTTTGGCTCTTATTCTTATTAGAAGAACATTTTATTATTGGTGTTATTTCACCACATATTTAGATGGTTCCTTAAATCCTTACCATTTTCACTTGAGATATAAAATATTTATCTTTGTGTGGGGTGAGGGATGTTCTACTTTATAAATGTGTAACTAAAATGCCCTATTAGCTAGGATTCATCTTTAGTCTATTGTCTTTTTCTTCCTTATTTATTCTCTTTTCATTTTGTACATGGGTACCTAAATTGGATAGGATTCAAGGAGTGTGTAGCACCATGAGGTTCATAAATGGATTTGGGTGGGGTAAACTAGTTTGGGATTAGGAACATGAATACCCATATGATCTTAGTGACTTTGATTTAGAAAAGATCAAAACCCAAGGATAACATGATTCATATGGATGAGATGAGTGAAACAATGGGTCTTGGGTAGACATGAAAAAATATATTACCAATAAAAAACTTGAGGAACATGAATTGAAGGCAACCAAGGATGATATTAAGGAAGGAAAAAATTAACTCAGAATCAAATCTAAGCATGGTAAGGGAAACTAGGTGGCCTATATTATCTAAGAGCCATGATCAAGTAGAGGGATTAGGTTTAGTATCATGTGGGGATAATGATAAATCTACTCTAGAATATATCCATGGTTTTGGATAATTTGATAAAGTAGTAAGAAAAAAATTTAGATGTATAAATCTAGATCTTATAGGCCCAAGTACTAATGTAACATCCTTCAAACTTGTTTAAATTTATTAGGTAAATAAGGTGATTGGGAAGGAGCCAATGGGGTGCACAACAAAAACTAAGGATTTGATTTCCATGGTGGGTGAAGGGGTGGTTTATTTAAAAATTCTTTATATAGTGATAGATCGATCCTAACTTAGGTGGGATAATTCTTTGAAGAAACAATTTTAGGGAAGAAGAACCAACTTTGACATCTTCAAATACTAGGCTAAAAGGAAGTGGAAGCCCAAAGGATAAGTAGAAATCCAAGGCATAATTATAGATTTTGTCCTTATTTCCTTTTAAAATAAAGAGGTTTATTAAATCATGATATTAGGAGGCCCTTGGTTCCTAGAGAGATCTTGCTTGGCCCATGAAAATGGTTTCCATTCATGGATCTTGACAAGGAAAGCTTCACTCAATTTAAAATGAGTAACACTTCTAGGTATTCCATTGGAATTTTGTGAATATGAGGTCCTAAAAGTAATTTAAAACTCTATAGGATAGTATTTTGATTTGGATCCATCTATTAAATCTATGAGAAGGTTATTATTTATGGATATTTATGACAATTTTGATGTGGACAAGGATATTCTAACATATGTCAAGTTGAAATCAAAATATGGAGATAGAATTTAGTAGATAGAATATGAACATACATTGTAATCAAAGATATTGGGTCTGTATATAAGGGAAAGTAAAGCTGATCTATAAATTAATCCTATCTCAGAGAAGATAAATCACACTTACCCTTCTGCTTGTTGGTACATTTAGACAATCGGGGTCTTGACGAAGATGAATTTGCTAGACCTCACCAAGGGGTCTCTTACCACAATAATATCATTAGATAGGGTTCCAAAACCTCTAGTCAAGTAACACCATGAGATAAACCTAATTAGATCATATGTTTTCTATACTCACAAAGTAAATACAAAGTAAATAAAATCCAATCTAGTGCTCACCAAAGCTTGTGGTACAAAATGGGGGTAATAAACATAAAATTAAACATACATAGAAGATATATACTTAAGCCAATGTATAATAAATACTAATTCATGGGAGAGACAAGCATATAAGATTACAAATGAAAATATATCTACTTTAACAAAGGAGAAAAAAAGTTAGGAATACATACCTTTTAAGATGAACCCATCGAGCCTTAACATCTCCCTTGGCCAAGGTGCTTCACAAAAGGTTGTTGTGGTATGTAAAGAGATCAATGATAAGTCAGATCTAGGCTACACAACTTCTCTATACATCCAAGTGTAGTATTGAAACCCTAATCAATGATCCTAAAATAGAATGGTGGATAATTATATGTGCAATTATATATGATGTTCTTCTTCTTGTCTCTCTAGAAATGGTGGAAAGAATGTGTATGTAAAATTGAATCTAACCCTAAACCTTTCTGAAAGTTTAATAGACAGTGTTGGCCCTAATCAAACCTATATTATTAATTAATACAATAAAGTTAGGTCCTAGAATAGGTTGTCCAAGGCTAATAGAGTCCCGTAACATGGTAATATAATTGAAGTATAGGGTTGGCCCAGGATGACATTATTTAGTAAATGTCAAAAAGCATTTTTTGATTAGATAGGGGTTGTGTAAAGTAATGAATTGCTTATAGGAGTGTGTAAGGGAGGAGGAAAAGCTTATGTAAGTGTATAGGAGATGTTTATGTTGGTTGTAAGTGGTCATATAATGGACAAAAATATTACAAAGTACCAATGGTCTACCCACCCCTTTCTGGGTACACCCTTTAAGGCATGCACTTAGATTGAGACTCGATAGGTTCTTATAAGAAATAAAACATCATTACTTGATAAGGTTTAAAACTATTGTGTCTACATATATCCCACTCAAATCTCATCATGTGTCATATAGATGTAACATAGGATGATGCTTTGATAAAATATCATAACACATAAAGCTGAACCTAAATAAATTACAATAAGAATTGAACAAGATAAATGAGACATAATTGAAAATACATACATTTACTTACCTTAGTGTTGTAGAAGAGGAAGGAAGTGAAATAAATGTGAAGGTGTGCAACATATGAAACATTAGGTGAACTTATAAAAATTAGTAAAAAATCAAAATTTTGGAAAAATATACATGTAATATTTGAAAATATTCTCTACAACCTCAGGATTCTAGAACATCTTATGGTTCAAAAAAAAACCTGGTAGAAACAAAGTTATGGTAAAAAATAGAATATGATTGTAAATATTTGATAGTTAAATAATTTTTAATAGTAAATATAAATAGGGTGAGCATCAATTCATTTGTTATTTTACTATTCTAAGAAATTTATTAATCTATGAGACTTAGTTTAAGCCTAGAAAGTGATAATGGTGAGAAGATGACAACTACGATGAGACATATGCATAGTAGTAGAAGGTACAACATAGGTAAGATAAGCATTAATTTCAAAATTTTGAGAAATTTTAAATGAAATAAAGATAAATATAGAAAATTAGATGTTAGATGAAATGTAGACACTAAAACTAACCTTAAGAAAATTTTAGGTAGACTAGGGGTAGAAAGGAGTAAGGGGTAAGAAAAGATCAAACCAATAAATGCCTAGAGAATTTATGGCAAATGGTAAAAAAATCACCACAGATTAAGAATAGAGTTGGCCTTATTGACTTAGTTTAGAGGGTAAGAGAAATCTAGGGGCTAATTGCATGGTAGTGGGCCGATATAGTATCATTGGAGATGGTTGACTACATAGTAGTGGGATGATCTAGTTAGAAATAGGGAAATTGCTGACATAGTACCCTTTGATCCATGCCATTCACAGTATGTGGCTGATATAGTTTATTAAATGAGGCCAACTATGTACTAGAGGAATGATATAGTATGCTAGAGCTGGAAAAGTGTTGATTTAGTATCAAATAAGTTCATAGCATTTGTAAGTATGGGTTGACTTCATAGCAATGGATTGATGCAGTATGGGAACACTATGATAGGGCTGATTTAGTATTAAATAGGATGATGGCATAGGAAAAGGGGAAAAATAGATAAAATAAATCAAACAAGCTGATGAAGTAATTAATTTCTAGTTTTTTAAATATATTTAAGAATTATTTTGTTATTATGACATTAAAATTTAATACATTCTCTATTGTTTGATATTTTGTAGAGATGCCAATTATTTTGGCACCTAGTGGATGAATCTTTGCTACTAGATTTATAGGATCATTTATCAGATGTGGATAGAGCTCAACTAGTTGCCTTAAGTTTTAGAGGCATCATGGAGATGAGATGGATCCCACTGAGTGTTGATCTCATTGTCATGTTCCTAGGAACATGGGAAGGATTGACCAACACTTTTTGATGGGAGTTGGAGGGGGATACTATAGAGGTGGTGATCACCTTATAGGATGTTCATGCATTTCTTAGACTTCTTATTTCTAGGATGCAAATGATATGTGATACATCAGAGTCATATGATGAGAGGTGAGCCTTAGCCCAGTGGGTGAGATACTCAAATAGGATCTATCCTAGTCTATGTGTTAGTTATTTAATATTTATCTCATGTCCATTTCAGATATTTATAAGGCCATGATAGGGATTGTGACAACATGAGTGTTATATCATAATTTGGATGGCAAGGTATCGATGTATGTGATAGCTTTATGTAAGTCTATCTTTGATTAGGGTGCCTTGTATAATCTTGATTCTATCATTTGGGTCCAACTCATATGTGATATGTATGGGATGTTGACCTAGGGGCATAAGTTGACGAGCTCAATCATTCAATTGAAAACATGGATCTATGAGAGATTCCTTATGTACTGACAAAATGGGTTACCCTATATGATTGATGATAGGTTACCTCAATTTATTTGATAGAGGTAGGACCCTGTAGCACAAAGTGTAACCCAAGTTTTAGATATGTAGACTATCAAAATTTATATGACATGTTTACACTCACATTATTGTGTTATGGATGATTTAAGCCATTATTGATACAAGTTTAGAACATGTGTAGATCATGGTCCACTATACTTTATGGGTGGAGATTCACCTAGTGGATCATGTACCCATATAGTTGGGATATCCACATCTAGTGTCCCCTCTAGTAGTGCTTGCTTATTGGTCATGACATGCTAGAGATATAAAAGGGAGAGGAGGACTGGGGGTACCCATCAAGAAATTGGTGATTAGGCCTTAACAAGAAAGGCAATGGGTAGGTCAGTCATGATAACAAGCGATAGGGAGGCTTGGAGGAGATGATTCCATGGATATCGATGTGTGATATGTGAGAACATAGTATAGACCACAATAGAGGTGACAATTTTTTTTAAGATAATTGAAGATGGAGACATTATTGACAAGAGGATATATAGGCACTGAATATCACATAGGGGATCCTACAGTGGTGGTAGGACATAGTTGGTCTATGGAAAGGCTACTAATGAGGGGGAATGATTGGCTCAGGTGATGATTCCTAATTTTGCATTAATGTAGAGGTATCTAAAAGAGGATATTCTTGATAGGTGAGTAAATGGTGAGACTATGGTCGATGATATTGGCATTAGTGAGAAATGTTTTTATTTAGTTTGAGTTTTTGACATAGAACACTAGATGCATCATTGGTTATGATAGATAGATGATTTGAGATATATATATACATGATATTTGATTTATATTTGGTTTTTGATTTTGTAGATATTAATACTATAAAAGAGATCAAATGGGGAGTTTTGATTATGGCTATGAAACATGATATTGTGGATGGAGTGTTATCACTTTTTGACAAAACCATTTTGGTTAACCGTATGGTTCCATATTCCCCATCTCATGCAAGTTGGTTTAGACTAGTTGGAGAGGTTTCTTAACAACTACAGGTGTGAGGTGATAGTTTACATCCACATATAGGGGTAGGGGCTAGAGAGGCTCAAGCATGACAGGCCTTAGCATAAGAGCAAACCATGCACATGTGACTCTATATAACTTGGATAGGGACAAACCTAGGTGGTCAACATACAGGGTCAGATTCTTGGCTTGAGAACTCAGACTACCTATTTACAACTTATTATTTATAGGGGTCAGTCATAGCCATCAATGGGTAGTATAGCTAGGACGTATGATATACATGATGGATCATAGACTTAGAGTTATAGCTATTGTATTTTATACTTGTATTGTATAAAAATCATGATATATATTGATATTGATAACTCATTATCTATGATTTGTACTTGTATTTATATATGGATGGGTGGATATATTTCCTTTCTAACACATGTATTTTGATTTTGTTGTATATGCAATGGGAAATATGTGATTTATGTTTTCTTTTTTGTCATTATGTGATACAAATGAATTGTTAAAAAGAAAAGGAAAAAATGATTTGGAAAAGTATAATTAATCACAACAAATGTAATACACACTATATCACAATTGGAAATATGTAATTAAAAAAATGGTAAAGTAAATGGTAATAAAATGTTTTCAAACCATGTAACAAATTTGCACCAAATTAAAACAAATAAAATTCATACTATATGTTGTATAAAAGTAGGGGTCTTAGTCATGCTCTTATCTAGCTGTCTAAGTCATATATAGACTGTTAAAACATGGTGTAAGCCTTGAACAATCCTATAGCACTCAACATTTATCACTCGGCCATGCTAGCATCACTTCACATAAGGCACAAGCCTTATGCGCTCACCTAAAGTGTAGTAGAGAAAGGATCGGGGCTTATGTTGGGCTAGTTGTGCCATGGCACAAATCTATACTCCAAGGACTTTGGTTAGTGAAATGGCGATCGTGAATTCATGGGTGAAAGACTTTGGTTCCCTTAACTTAGAATCATTTATGTGTTTGGAGGTTTCAAATGGGTATTTAGATGAAGGACTTAGGCTTGGGATCACACTTTGGTGCAGGTATCATTGTGAGGCATGGGGTCTTTCCTATACTTAGAGAATTTTCTATAGAGTATGTTGATGCCATCATGAGCTATAAGAATGACATGAATGGGCTATCAAAGCCTTACAAGAGCTCAACAAAAATGATATAAATCTATTAAAATGCTTCATAACCCATTCTCATTCTAAAAATATGGTTATGGCCATGTAAACCAGATTAACATTCATTAGGCACAACACTATTCATCATTAATAGGGTTCAAACACATTATATATATAGAGAAACTGAGCAAGTGCTCCTCTTAAAGCTACTAAAGGCCCAAAGGCTCACAAGCAAGCTTGGGCATTATAATGGGGAGCCTCAAAGGAATCCCAAACTAAATTTTAACCTGTAATATCGAACACATCATCTAGAACAAATATCATAGGGCTTCGCTACTCTAATCTCCTCCTTTTCTAACTAGACTCAACTTTTTAGTGTTTTAGGGCATCTTAGTACCATGGTGAATGGATCATGATAATTACTGAGCTGACACTAGACGTAATCATTCTAACAGCTCCACTATCCTGCTTCTAATGAACTATGGTTGTCATGTGTTCCCACTTCTTGATGATGATTGAGCTAGGAGGGAGTAAGTTAGTCACCTGCTAGTTGGCACCATAAGATGACAAAATAAAAATCATAACAAGTGATTGCCTCATGCCCAAGTGATTTCTATGTTGGCATAGATCCTATACTTAGATGGATTTGGGGCCCAACATTACCCCATGAAAAATTGTTATTCTACCCTTAGACTAATATTCTAGTGCTTTGGGTGCACAAAATTTAGGTGCATGCTCCTTTAGTTTTAATCTAAAGTCCTCAAAGCCTTAGATTGTAAGCCTGATTTCCTCTATGGTGTTGTCTATTTATGTGGAGGTATCACTGAGGGAAAGCACATTAGTTTTATCCATCTCCTTCATAAAGGCCTATAGTCTTTCCTTTGCTTTAGTTATGCCTCAGTCTAGGATCACTCCTTATTCATAGGCCTTTGTTTAAAGGGCATGGAATAGTTATTCTAGGTCCTACTCCTGGATCTTGATTTGGTCACTCAAAATGTTAACCTACATTATGATATACATGCACTTGACCCTACTCATAGTATATGCCTGCATCATCAATGTGTCCTCCCCTTTTACCTTTTTGAGGTGTACATCAATGATTGACAACTAGGTGGAGAAGTTGCAAAAGATTACATTGGCCACTTATATGCCCTCTTCAAGCTTCATGACGAGGTCTTCTACCTCTTCATGTTTTGTGGTAATCTCTTACTTTATGGGGGACCAAAACTCTTCTTATTCTTGTATCACTAATTTTACCTTCAATCTTGGGAGCATCTTGTCCATTATCTCACACACCTTATCAACCTCTAAAAAAATTGAGGTGTCAACTAAGTCCAAGAGGGATGGCTCAAATTCCTCTATGTGCTCAGCCAGTTGTTGCAACTTGAATTTCATGGCCTTAATTTCCTCCTCAGCCTCTAGCCTGATCTTCTTCTAACTTGAGGATTTGACATTGTTAAAATTTTTCCTTAGTGCTACCTCAAAGGCCATTATTATGAGGGCATTAGTTAACCTTACTAGATTCAATGCATGGGGGTTGATAAGAATGGATTCATGCCCTTCCTTTGGTTGTTTTGTGCTTAGGATTGCCTTTTGTGGCACCTCAAAAAGAGGCTCATCTATGTAATTATCAAATCCAAATGATAGTTATTGGCACATCCTTGTCATGGTAGTTATATATGGAATGCACTCCATCATATAATAATATTCTTTAGTGAACCCCTTCTATGATTTATCTCATAGGCTCAGCCCAAGTTCCTCTCCTAGGACAATTAGATTTATCTACTCTGGCTCCTCTTGGTTAGATCTAGCATGTTTTTCAGCACTTCCCTCTGATGTGTCCTATTTCTCCAATAGGGTTTCTTCCTCAGACTTGTCCCCTTTGTCTATTTTTTATTCTTCATCAATACTAGCTTCACCCTCCTAAGTCTATTGGGTTTCCACTACACTATTTGTTTGCTCTTTTAAGGCACAAGTATCACCTTCCTTTTCTCCAGGTGCCCCTTCGCTACTTGGGTGCACCTAAGATGCAAAATTTTCCACTATGCTAGTAGGGGAACTAGGTGCCTCTAATACTTTCTCCTTCATGGGTTTCACACTTGTGGTAACCCTCTTTTCTTCAATATCTCTCTTGGACCTTTCCTTTTTGACCTTCTTTATCTCCACCTTCCTCTTTTTCACTATCTCAGGTATCTTTTCCTCCTTAGCCCTTATCTCCTTGGTCTCATACTTATCAATCTCTACCTGGGTCATGCCCTTGGCCTTCATTTCCTCTCTTTTCCTTTCTAGTGCTAGTTCCATTTATATCTCTAATTTACTATGGACCATCTTCCTCCACATGCTTCTCTTCTCCTCCATAGTCTGAGGAGTCTATGTGGCCACTTTCTCAATTGATGTGGGTACAGGCTTCTTTGCTTCTCCAAGCATGGTGGTAGTGTCATCTTGGAGAGCCTCCTAAATCACAATAGTGTTTGAATCCTCTTCTACTTTTTCTTCTTAGATGATATATATTGTTATCTTTCTATCTTCCTCCTCTTCTTCCTCTTCTTCCTCTTCATGCACCTTCCCTACCTCTACTTTCTCTCATGCCTCTTATGCCTCCATATCTACTAAGGTTATTGTGGAAAATGACATTGGACCCTTGGAATTATTCTTTTTCTTTTCCCTTGGCTTGGGTGATACAATCCCTAGTGTGAAGACCATGTGCTTCTTATTTGGCCCAGAGGGGGCAGCTTCATCACTTGTATCAATCTTCAATCAGAGACACTCTTGTATTTCCTCCAGGGTTTCTCCCCAATTTTTTTGAGGGGAATTTATTGGTTATAATATCACCAACTCTCCTTCTTCATTAAATTGAATGTATATGTCATCATCTTTGTTTGTATACATGCCCTTATTCTTTGGCTTCATCTCATAGAAGATCCTATGGATGTGCCCAAGGATGACTTCTCTTTCGAGGGGATAAATGTTGATGGCATCTGAATCATCATCCTCATCTTTGGTTGCTTTGCCTCTAGGGCACATGTATTGGTGCCTCAACCTATGTATTTCTACATCCATGGTCTTTATTGGGATGTCCACCTAGTGCATGTTAGGGATTTTTCTTAGTGCATTTCTAAAGTACTTCGCTGAAGACATGTAAGTTTCAATGAGCTAAAGTAGTTATCATATTTGAGTGCCAATTATACTACATAGAAGAGTTTCATAATGATGAAAGTCATCATTCCAAATAGGCTATAGGGGATATTTTTAGGAATGTGCCATTCCTCTCCGAATGCTTTGATATACCGTGCACATCATCCCATTACTTAGGCTTTGTACTCTGGGGTGAAGGAAGGTGGTAAGTATAATTATGGTATTTTAGTGTTGAGGAGTTGTAATGAGTTAGGAAGACCCATAGTTTGTCCTCATCCCCATTGGGCATGTCGATCTCCTCCATGATAATTAGTATCAACATGGACCCCCACTAGAAGGTCTCTCACATTATATGACATTCAAACATGTTCTTTATATGTCTTTTATGATGAACTTAGAGATATTAAATTTCACCTCCTATGCCATGTGGTAGGCAATGCACATGTAGGTCTTTGTTATATCTACTCACCGACCACCAGGACACAGTTTCAAACTCACTAGGTGGGCAACTGCCCTCATCTTGGGATCCTTAATGTCATTGATCAGGAACATGAAACCTCCTTTGTATTAACCTAGGACTTTCCTGGCATTTTTGACCTCAAAATCATCCATCATCATTTGGAAAATATCTATGCTAAAATTTGGGAATCTAGTGATTTAGTCGATAAGGCTTGTAGATAGCCTCATGTAGCTCCCTGTGAAGTATAATTGGTCCCTGTGGATGCACGAGAGAAGAAACTACATGAGTTCTTATGGTTTTTTAAGCAAGGTAAGTCATAGAGTTGAGTTACGCTAGTGGTTGTCAACTTTTCCTAGATGGAAACATCAAATAGTGCTTCACCTTTTGTAGTCTTTGCCCCTATGTCCACCAACCAGTTGTGCACTAGATCTTGTACAATACTTAAAGTGTGGTTGTTATACTCTTTTAGGCAGTAGTTGTGCATGAATGACACCCAATTTTCTCCCATAAATACCTCTTTGGGAAACTTCATCTCCTAGTATGACATCTTCTCAAGCACCTCTAGATCCACTTTGGTGATGCTTACTCCCTCTACTAAAGGTGTTTCTATTTTTACGGTGGTGGCTTTTACTACTACTTATGCTTTCTTGGCTTTTTTTTGCACCTGTTATGGTCCCAAACTCATATAATTTTTCCCATCCTAAATTGGTTGATGTTAAACTAAGGTCTATTTATCTTACTAAGCCTTTCAATCTTTGTCGGTGCTTCTCATAGTTGTGAGGTATACAACTATGTGTTCAGCTCTCGAGTTTTTTGTGTCATAAATGGTGGCCTCAACATCACTCTAACTTTTTTGATGCTTGGATGACACCCAAACCGTGCCCCTTTCTTTTCTACTCCAATTTTATAGAGAGGGAAATTCAATTTTATATTTGACCATTCACTTGTAGCATCTAGGAGTGCTCAAGGTCTCACTTTAGTAGGGTCTCCTTACTTCGACTCTCTAGTTCACTAGGTTCGCTCTAGTTTTCTATTCTAATCATAACGTTTGTAACCATAAATAGTTAGATTTTCATTATTTTATACCTATGCTCTCATCTACCACATTAATTATAGTTGATTAATGGCACGATGATTCCTATATTCCTTGGGATTTACTATGACCCATAAAATCCATGAAAATCTGCATTTAATGTGGATCTTTGTGCCTCTATAGTCACCTCATTAAATTATTCTAACAAATTTTTAGTGAAGTGACATGTAGTTCAAATGGTCACTACCTACCTCACTTTGGGTGGATACCATCTTGTCTTAATGATATTCTCCTATGATTTGTTCACTTGGCACAACCTTCACCTCTAATATGGAAACCTAGGCACAACACCTCATATGCATTCAATTCAGCCTCCTCAATCCCATTTCTTTTTCTTGTTATGCTTCTATTTCAAGTGCACTTATCTATCTTGGTCTATTTCATTACACTTTTCACTTCTTGTCTTGGCCTATCCTACCCCATACAAATCCCTTGCACTGGCCCTCAATCATGGTACTCTTGTCTAATTTCTTACGCATGATCTATTATACATGTTCACTCTATCTTTTGCACACTTGTATCTTGAACGACTCTCTTGATTCACATATTCTCTAAGTTTAGTGAGTTTTATGTGCTTAAAAACTTAGGTGTCTAGCCATAGGTGATTATAAATCCACCTCGCTAGACTCATCCAACTAGTAGTAGGCTTAGAAGCACTGAACTAGCTCTTATGTGGGCCTAACAATACCTCACTTCCTAAATCTTATGCACAAAGATCTGGTGCACCTTGTGCCTAAATATAGAAAACTTCACATGCCTATAACGTAAGTGTCTATCTTCAAGCACTTGGAGAGCATCTATGATCAACTCACTTGACTAGAATTATGCACGAAATCATCAAAAATATTTCATTGGCCTCAATGCATCACTTATTCACTTAACCACATCAAAAATAGAAAATAACACAAATTAAAGGAACTTGTTTCACTTGTTCCAAACTTTAGTTTGGTTGCACAAAACAATCAACTCATGACCAAGAAGTTAGTGCTTGATGGCACAAACACCACCTTATTACTGATACGGCTTTAATAAATTGCCATTGAAATGCTCAGCGAGCATTTCACCCAATAATGTGCACAACTTGCATGTGTCAGTCTCTAATATATTGTGGATGACATACAAACCAATCCACCTTATCTATATCTTGCTTGGGTGCTTGATATACTTGGAGCCATAGAAAAAACTAATGTTCCTTATGTTAACACCTTGTGCTTTTTCAGCTTGTCATGCTAGAGCTTTTGGCATGCCTTTTCTATCTTCTAGATCCACCTCATCTAAGCGCTCCAAGTATTCTATCCTTGCATTCAATGATTCTTGGTCATCTAATTGACAAATTTGCATTATGCACAATGATGGCACCAAGAACTCCATCAATAAAATTGCCTCAACACCAAACACTAGTTGTAATGGTGTAGCCTTGTTCAGGTGCTTGTAGGTTGTGCAATATGCCCATAGCACTACCAACACTTGAACATCCTAATATTTTTGACCAACATTGCATATCTTTGTGAGGCACATCCCCAATATCTTTTTGAATGCCGCAACTATGTCATTTGTTTGGGGATGATAAGGCATTATCATATGGTACACCATCATGTACTCTATCAGTAGGATCCACATAGTTTCATTAATGAAGTGTGTGCCCCTATCACTAGTCAAAATGAGTGGGCACCCATAATGTCTTCTGGTGTTCTCCCAAATGAACCTTGTGGCTATGTCAATTGTGCATTTTTTGGTTGGCATGGCCACAAATCACTTGGTGAAATAGTCAGTGGCCATTAGAATGTATCTCCTACCTATGCACTGTGTTGTGGGAGTAAATGGCCCAAAAACATTATTGGCCCATTTCTCAAATGACACTTGGGAAAGGATGGGAATTAAAGGCATCTCATCCTGGTGGTTGGGCTTCCCTATGCACTGGCATATGTCACATACCTTAGCACAATATTTTGCATCCTAAAATAGACTTGGTCATCACAAGCCTAATTATAACACCTTGTGCACCATTACATATGTCGTACAATGGCCTCCTAATACACCTTCATTCACTTCATATAAAATGGATCCCCTTTCATGTTATAAGACACATCGATGTAGGACTTCATCTCGGTCGAGTTTATATAGTTCCTTGCTAATGATTTGAAAAAGGGCAATGCAAATTATGAGCTATTTCTTTTCTTTGTTGGTTATTGTTTGGGGCACAGATCTAGATGTTAGAAAAGTAGTTACATCCACCAAGTCCTTAGGGGAGCACTAAATTATGTAAATTTGTGCATTTGGCATGTCATCCTAAATAGGCACTTCTACATTTCCACAGTCTGTACGAGACAAATGGTCTGGGCCCAAGTTTTGTTTTTCAAGCTTAAAGATAATGGAGAACTAAAACTCTTGAAACAAAACTATCCATATACAAATGTGCCCATAGAAAATGGACTTATTCATAAAGTACTTAAGTGCCTCATGGTCTATGAAGAAGATGAATGAGGTTGTAAAAAACATTTTCTAAATGTTTGTAGGGCATAGACCATGGTGAGCACCTCATGCTCAATTGTGCTATAGTTCTATTATGCCTTCATCAATCTTATGCTAATGAAGGAGATGGGGTGATCCATTTTGCCTTCACTAGGATGTGCCAAGATTTTGCTAATCATAGAGCTAGATGCATCAAACTGAATGTGGAATAGGGTCGTCCAGTCAAGAAATTATAAAATAGGTGTGCTAGTCAACTTAAGCTTTAAAGTCTCAAAGGCATCCTCTTGTGCTTTGCCCCGATAGAATGAACCATCCTTACACAAGAGTTCTTTTAACAACACTACAATCTTTGCATAGCTCCTTATGAACTTTCTATAATACCCATAATGGCCAAGAAATGTGTGAACATCTTTTTGTGTGGAAGGAGTCTAGAACTAAATGATGATTGTAATCTTCATAGGATTAATGAGTAGATCATCTTTACAGATGATGTGCCTGAGCAGGGTTCCAAATGGTGTTGCAAAGATGCACTTCTTTAGGTTTAAGTATATCTAAAGCTGCCTACACCTCTCAAACATTAGGTACAGATTATCATAATGGTCCTTCATGAGGTCATACACCATCCACTCATCTAGTTTAACTTGGAGGAATTTTGGATGAAGTATTTAAACATGGTGATCAACACTCTAGAGAAATGTCTAGTGTATTCTTGAGTCTAAGGGGCATCACATTATAAGAAAATAAACCCATTTAGTTGCAAAGGTTGTTTTAGGCTTTTCCTCCTCCTCAGTTTGGACTTGGTGGTATCTAGATAACCCATCAATGAAGGTGTAGATTTCTCAGCGTGTAACACCATCCAAGACTTCATCGATGAACAGAGTCAGGAAGGGATTAGTGATGTAGGTGGCATTCAACATCCTATAATTGATGCAAATGAAAATGTACCTAGCCTTATTGATGCTTATCACCATTGGGCTTATCCACTCAAACTCTTGTACTGGGTAAATGGCCCCTATAACCAACATTGTGTCGATCTTTATTTTAACTTTGGCACAAAGGTTGGGATTCATCCTGTAGGGGCATGTTTTGATTGGTATTGCACTACCAATTACTTTTATGCTCATTTTCCCAAGGGATGGGTGGGTACCCTTCATATCTTGATAATTCCTAGGGAATAAGTCTTAGAATTCCTTTAGGAGATCTATAATGCGTGCAAATTCTATGTTAGACTAATAGGTGCTCAGAGTAGCCATCTTTGGCTCTCTTTGAACACTAATGTCCACCTTGATAGTCTTTAGTGGTGTGAAATATGGGTCATTCTTTTCTTGGTGTAAGTACTTGATTTTCCAAGTTCCCTCAGTTGTCTCTATGCAAAGACGAGTGGGATCTTCTTCACTGGGAGCGCTATCATCTACTTGGCATATGAGCTTCCTTTTCTCTGTTAGAGTTTTCTAGTAGGGCTCCTTCCAAGTTCCATCATCTTCTTCACTCAAGTTGATATTGAGTGTTTGATATTCAAATAATGGTGGGAGTGCCAACCCTTTCTCCCTGAACATGTGTTTTAAGCACTCCTTGAGGATTATGGTGTCCTTGAACACTACCCTATAAATTACTTACAATGGGTTGAGTACATCCATGTTCTATGAGGAAAAGGAGAAGGTGTACATAAACTTCTCCTTAAGGGAATCCCAATTAGTTATTTCTTGGCACATCTCGCTAACCACATACCATGCTCATGCCCATGTCTTTAGAGTTCTATAAAAAGCGTGCACCCATAAGTTCTTTAGGGTAGTCATGCCATAGTTAGTCCATGTCTCTTTGCATAGGGGCACATGTTCTATGGGATCAGATTTGATAGAATATACCGATATATCTAAGTCCTTATTAATCCTCCTAAATCTAGTGCAAATGGATACTTTAACCTCTTGCTAGGTTGGTAAGTTAGACTTTTGTGCTGCCCACCAATGAATGATAGTACTTCTCAATGTATAAACTAGTGCACCCATTTTGTTTATTTCTTTGGAGATGCATGATTTGAGATCATGGACATACTTTTCCACTAGGTTACTCCCTTCAAATTTTGGGAGCATTGCAAGCTTACCTTTGCTCAGGGAGAGTACCTTCTTTCCTTCCTTCACCATCCTAAGGGACGCATTGTTTTAAAGTGTAATCAATTTGGACCTAGCTAGTCCTCATAAGCTTTGGTGACTTTTCACATACTAGGCAACATCTACGACTAGTGGACTCATAAGCCTCTTTGACCCATTAGTCATAAGCAACATCGATGGTGTCTGAGGCTCACTGCCCATCTTCCCAAGAGAGCAATACTAACACCTTGCACTATGATGTTGTATATATGGTTGATCTTAACCTCAATATCAACACTCTATATATAGGGGGGTCCTTGGTCACTTGAGAGGGGGATTACTACCCTTTCCTTGTCATTTTCAAAGGCCATATATCTCTTATTGAAGTGCATATCATCATTATTTGTGTAGCACCATGAGCTTCCTAGAAAAATTGGATATTTGTCTTATTCAACCAAATTTATTACCTCAAAGTTAGAATGGAATTTGGCACCCATAATATCAACAATGACACCCTTCATAATTTTGATCGGATATCCTCAGGTCTTGTTGGCCATGAAGATTACATGGGGAGAAGGCCTCAAGGCTAGCCTACCCATCTTTTCCCATGTGTTCTTGGTCAAGATATTGACCTTGGTACCTATGTCAATAAAGGACCTCATAGATGGATCATCTATCGATGGTGGCATTCACCAGGAGTTCTTGGTCATACTCTGCATTCTGGGTATGCCTAACCTCTCGTGCCCTTTCCATGCACAGCGTGGCAACTTCAACTGACTTCTATCTTGCATATTCTAAAAGCAAATTATTTAATAGGGGAAACATCCCTTCTATTTGTAGGAGGCACAAGATCTCCATTAGTTCTTGTACTTCAGCGTCGTAACCATCCTACTTCTCGTGAGAGGTAGCAACCTGCACCTCTAGATCTCATGCTAGTTGAAGCTCCCCTTGTAGGTTCTGGATGATGCTCAGAGCCTACTGCAATACATCTTTTTAGCACACAGGGTCTAGATAAGGCACAGATTTAACCAGATCACTGAAGCATGCTAAACCAACTTCATTTAGAACTGGTAGGGAGCGCCTTGCAACAAAGTAACGATCCAAGTAGTTAAAAAAACGAGAAAGCCACCGAACCATTATTTTGTGATTTTCCCATCGTTTCACAAGTTCTCTCAACATAAACTCGTCATGCTTCTCCCTTAGGGCTGGTAGAACCATCAAATTGATATAGTCTTCAAAAGATTTCCTGTATCTATCATAAAGTTGCTGTGAATAATCCTGGGGAGGCTTCTGTGTACACATGTTATAAATAGTCGTATAAAGCATTATGTAGTCCTCAGAATTGAATTGCTGCTCGGGAACCCCTTCCAGGATGTTAATGAGCTTCTTGAATCCTTTCTGCATGAAATCCCACCCCTGTTCGAGGTCTATAGTCTTCCGGTCCGCCATTGTCATTTCCTTGAGAGCTCAGCACCAACCCTCGACGTTACTTACTCCTCCCTATTATACACACCCTTAAATCGGAACCGAAGCCGTGGCCTTGTCTCGTCCCCTTATATTTTCTTTCTTCTTGTTGTTGTCGATCAGGAATTGCAGGGGATCGATCCTGGGCCGCGTAGAAAAGTGTTACTGTAGGGCATCTTTGTAGAGATTGGGATGGGTAGCATGGATTTCTACGAAAAAGATTTTGAAGTAGCCATGTTGGAAGACACTGCTTCTTACTATTCTCGAAAGGCTGCCTCATGGATTTTAGAGGATTCTTGTCCAGATTATATGCTCAAGGCTGAGGAGTGTCTAAAGCGAGAAAAAGAGAGAGTTGCCCATTATCTGCATTCCAGTAGAGAGCAGAAATTGCTAGAAAAAGTACAAAATGAACTACTATCTCAATATGAGAGTCAACTTTTGGAGAAGGAGCATTCAGGTTGCCATGCGTTACTAAGAGATGACAAGGTGGATGATCTTTCAAGGATGTATGAGTTATTTTATAGGATACCTAAAGGCTTGGAACCCGTGGCCCAGATTTTTAAACAGCATGTTACTGGTGAGGGAACATCATTAGTCAAGCATGCAGAAGATGCATCAACCAATAAAAAGGCAGAAAAGAAGGACATGGTTGGTGCACAAGAGCAGGCATTTGTGAGGAAAGTTATTGAATTGCATGACAAATACTTGCAATATGTCAATGACTGTTTTATGAATCATTCCCTTTTCCACAAGGCACTGAAGGAGGCATTTGAGGTATTTTGTAACAAGGGAGTTGCAGGAAGCACAAGCGCAGAATTGCTGGCAACATTTTGTGACTACAATCCGAAAAAAGGCGGCAGTGAAAAATTGAGCGATGAAGATATACTTGAAAAGGTTGTTAAGCTCCTCGCATACATCAGTGATAAAGATTTATTTGCTGAATTTTACAGGAAGAAACTTGCTCGTAGACTTCTGTTTGATAAAAGTGCAAACGATGATCATGAAAGAAGCACATTAACGAAATTGAAGCAACAGTGTGGAGGCCAGTTTACTTCTAAAATGGAAGGCATGGTTACCCATTTAACATTAGCAAAGGAGAACCAAGGAAACTTTGAGGAATATCTTAATGAAAATCCTCATGCACATCCCGGAATAGACTTGACTGTGACAGTTTTGACAACTGGGTTTTGGCCAAGTTACAAGTCATTTGATCTGAATCTGCCTGCTGAAATGGTAAAATGTGTTGAGGTGTTCAAAGAGTTTTATCAGACAAAAACAAAGCATAGAAAGCCTACATGGATATATTCTCTGAGTACATGTAATATCAATGGGAAGTTTGATCCTAAGCCAATGGAACTCATTGTTACTACTTACCAGGCATCTGCACTTTTGCTTTTCAATGCATCAGAAAGGCTAAGGTATTCAGAAATAAAGTCCCAGTTGAATTTGACCGATGAAGATATTGTCAGATTGCTTCATTCTCTTTCATGTGCAAAACACAAAATTCTCAATAAAGAGCCAAACACACAAACTGTGGCACAAACAGATTACTTTAAGTTCAATGCAAAGTTTAGTGATAAGATGAGGAGAATTAAGATTCCACTACCACCGGTGGATGAGAAGAAGAAACTGATCAAAGTCTGTGTCTGCGTTTGTGGTATCAGAGCCATACATATGCTAATACATCTTTGTTATTCTCATTCTGAGTATACTATTGCCTTGATTTAACTATATCCCGCAATTGAGCACCCCTTTAAATTATCTACTCTTTTGTAAAAAAAAATTATCTCTGCTCATTTAGGGAATTCCCAGTGAATCTCGCAGTCCTAGTTACTCAATGGAAGAATTCAAGAAACCAAGCAATTCTACTCCAGGGTACCAAATGATGAATGAAGCTAAATTCAAAGGATATTTTGAGCTACCACCTGTAGAAGTTGAATAAGGAATCTTCGAAGCAGATATGCCAGAAATTGAAGTTACTGAATCAGCTCTTGCAGTTCCTGTTGCTAATTATAAACCACCTGCTATAAACACAAATCAGATCTATAAATCTTCTACTTTGAAAGAGAATTCTATTTTTGGCAAGCTCAAGTATAAGTCTAGTTTTAAGACCTTTGTTAAGCCAAGAATCAAGACTGTAGAATTGGATTTAGAATATAATCCAGGGAAAAGCTATCAAACTCATTTGCTTCTCCCAATTCCTGAATCTGAGATTGATTATATCCGTAGTCATCCAGATGTGCAATTTGTACACTTTGGGTTAATTAGAGTAAGCATCAAACCTTTGGTCCCTGCAAATATATAGCTTGTGTCTTATGTAGCCTTATGTGATGAAAGACAGTCTGAATTCAAACATGCTTGTCAGTTATTTGCTGTAGCCCATCTCAATGAAGGAGAAATTGCCTATTTCTCTGCTACTTACCAACCTACATCTTCTTTTGACAAAGAACCCTCTTCTGATTTCAAACAGAGAAATTATCTTGCTAGATATAATGCCCACTACCAAGAAAATTTTGGTGATCTCTATAGAGATGTTAAGATCATTAGACAATCACTTGATCAGGTTACTATTCTACAAAATTATGTCCATGAAATTAAAAAATCTACTGATCATTTGTATCCAATGAATGAGACTGTCCAACACATTAGAAAGATTATGATGGATTTCTCACAATATCTCAATAGTCATTAAATAATCTCTATAGTATTGGAGCTTAGTTGATCACTTTTGAGACTAAGATAAAAGAGCTTGAAAATAGTCTTGACTGGTTAGAAGAAATTGAAAAACAAAAGGAATTTAGAAGAGCATTAAAAGATGATGAAGCCTCTACTAGTCAGCATAGCACATCTTTAGATTTTGGCCCTAGTTTTGTCCCAGATACCTCTACCAAAGAAAGCAAATCTAAACCAAAGGATTTATTCTCATTAACCATGATGATAAGGTCTCATATTCCTATTAATCCATGGTTCCTTAATGTAGATAATATGTTAAATCCTTTGACAGAAATTACAACATGGTGCAAAACTATGCAAACCCTTGGCACTACTGCAAATCTTGATGGCCATAGCATTGCAATGTTTGCTTCTAAATATTTTTGCGGCATAGTACTCAAATGGTGGAATGGTCTAGGTCCAACTTTGTAAGAAACAAGAATTCTTTCCCAGCCAAATCCTATGCAGACTTTGTTTCAAGTTCTTATCAATTAGTTTGTCCCTCCTCAAGGAAATAAAGAGTTAGAGAGTTACAAATGGTTAGCCAAAATGAAACTTTGTGATCTAGCTCAGTTTGAAGATTATGCTATCGAGTATAGAAAGCTTGCTTATGAAGCCAAGGCTAAGAATGTTGACCTGACCAAGATGCAATTTTTTAATTCTCTTCCATATAATATAGCTAAACTTGTGACAGACTACATTGATATTAAGGGTCTCACTCTGACTACCATGACTCTTACAGATGTTATTGACTTTGCCCAACAACAAATCATGTAGTTTATAACTCAATTCCACGTCACTCAAAAACTCAATAAGCATCAAGCCTCTTGTGTAATCAAAAAATTTCTTGAAACTTAACCATTTGGTTGCAAACCATTTGTCTACAAGCATAAATGCCAGTGTCTAACATATAAACATCATTCTTTCCACAACATCACACCCTTGTTTCTCACCATAAATTCCTTTGGTGAAGATGTTTTCCCCATCTAGCATCTAAAACGGTCCGTTGTTATATTTGCCACCAGCCTGGTCATATTGCTCCCCAATGCTCTTGCAAAAATAAAGCTATCAAAGCCATCTACTCCACTAACATAGTAGCATGGTGGGATTTAGTAGAAGAAAATGGATATTTGTATCAACAAGATGACATATTTGAACTAGTGCTTGAAGAAATAAAAGATCTAGATGACATTAATGATGAAGATGAACATGACCAGCTAGCCAATGAACTTGAAGAAGAACCGGTCACCATGATGCAAAGACCCTAGAAAGAGCAAGGAGAAAGTAGCTCTAGAACTCCTCGAAGATAGCAATCAAGAGGACAATCCTCAACAAGAGGATGCAATGATAGATATCTAGGTAGAGGAAGATAACATCATTTTAATTATATTCCTCCTACCATGCAAAGCCCTGAACCAAAGCCATTACATTTGATCAGACCTTCAAACCATCTGATAATTAGATAAAAAATAAGGTTAGCTATTTATTACCAGATGAGAAACCAACAAGTTCTTCTCAGATATCTACCTTAGAATCAGTTGCTCCTACTTTCCAAGTTGAACTTAATCAAAATGATTTCTTTTTTGATAATGATGGTTATGAAGAAGATTGCTTTGAAGAAGATTGTTTTGAAGATTGTCATCCTTCTACAAAAGACTGATTAATGGCATGGTACAAGACACCTAGAAGTCCTAGTACATAACTATGGGAAGAACCATTAGAAGAGGAAGGAGATCTATATAAAGTTGAGAAGGTACAAGTTGAAGCACCAAAAGAAAACCCTCTTCATTGTAGATTGGTATGTACCTCTATTTCTCAAGAAGATGAAGAAAGACTAGTTTATCTTACTCAGCTTATCAGTAGAAGGTTTGCCCGATTTATATATGTAGAAATGAATGGTAGAAGATATGATACTCAGGTAGATACAAGAGCTTCACATTCTTTTACAAAATCTCTTATAATCAAAGAATGGGAACTACTTCCTCCTAATCAGGTGTATAAATCCCTAGATGTCCAAGGGAACTCTTTTATAAGTTCTCAATACAAACACCATGAACCTATAAACATCCAAGGTCATACTTTCTTTTGTGATTTTTTACAGTATGATAAAATTCCTATAGATATACTCCTTGGAGGATCCTTCATAGATAGGTATTTCCCTTATGGATCTACACCTCAAGGTGTTATGTTCACTCTTCATGGTAACAAAATTAGATATCATCGACTTACTTATGCCTCTAAACAATTCCCTAATACCATGAACTAACAACCTCTATATTCTATGTATCAAAAGATACTAGAAATAGGTAAAAGGCTTTAGGATGAAATATGTTCTGATAATCCTCAACTATTATGGACAAAGAAAATCCCTAAAATGGAAATCAGGATTAAAGAAGGGAAACACATGAAAATTGGGAAGAAAATTCCCATCTCAGCTACAGACTATCCTGATATGGAAAAGGCTATTCAGGAACTAAAAGAAGAAAATTTTATTGAGCCTTCTACTTCACCATTTTGTTGTTATGCTTTTATGGTGAACAAAGATTCAGAGCAAAAATGAGGCAAGAAAAGAATGGTAATTAATTACAAGCCTTTGAATGCCATCATAGAACCTTATCCTTATCATATTCCAGACCAATCCTATTTGTTGCAAAGGGTTGCTTAGTGTAAATACTTTTCCCAGTTTGATTGTAAATCAAGTTTCTATCAAATTTAAGTAAAACCAAAAAATAGGCATAAAACAACATTCAGTTGTCCTTTCAAACATTTTCAATGGAATGTGATGCCATTTGGTCTTATGAATACACCAGCCTATTTCCAATCGCATATGGATAAAATATTTGAAGTTTGTCTTAGGAGTCTGAGTCTTAAGAAGTCTGTAAGAAGAAAGATGTATGCTCTCCTTTGGTGCTTCATGTGATACTGAGGATCAAAAATCTTCTTCTAATTTTTGTATCTTGATTTAAGTTAATATCAGAGTTGTATCCATTCACCCATCAACCTCCATCATTATTTCTATAGACAAAGGTCATGATTGAAGTTTGTGTCTACGTTTATGGTATCAGGTTTAGGCTATGTAATATGCTTGGCATAACTCAACTCCCCATATTCTAGGCATAACTCTAGTATTGGCATAACTATTGGTTGAGTGGTGAGTCTACTTTGAGTAGTTGAATTTACTTTGATTGGCTTTATGTAGACTAGCTGTGCCTTTTGAGACCATTTTAGCTCTTTATAATCATGCTTGATAATTCTTGTGCCCTTGTTGTCATTGGGCCTACCTTGGGTTATTTTTTTAATACAAGTCAGGGCATTCCTCAACCTTGTTTGTTCCTTGATAATATCCACACATT
Organism: Torreya grandis; assembly: GCA_037957365.1. Taxonomy (NCBI): domain Eukaryota; kingdom Viridiplantae; phylum Streptophyta; class Pinopsida; order Cupressales; family Taxaceae; genus Torreya; species Torreya grandis. The sequence continues at coordinate 1,458,619 of JARHVA010003433.1, forward strand.
AGATGTATAGGGTAGTCACATTGATAGTGCTCAATCAAGCCACACTTATAACATGATCATGATGGGAACCTTCCTCCACCACATCCACCACCTCACCTTTGAGTGCCTCTTTATATCCCATATCTTGCATTATACTGGCCATAGCCCCCATTTCCTTGGGCTCCCTACCCTCCTACTATTGTTATTGTTTTATATGTGCCTCTCCCCATGTTCTTATACATCTCAATGATTATGTAGTAATCAGTCATGGTATGCGTATCAGCATCACATAATTGGTAATAGGTGGTTGTGCTGACCTGACTAGTTCATTACAATAAAGGGCGATTTCAAACATTATTCACCTCAAAACAAAGCTCATAGCTGACAAGTAATGTGTGCACATTCTTTTGAGGTTAGTTTTTCCTATTATGGCCTTTTATTTTGTAGTTAGTACACCATAACATGTTTCAATTATATTGAAATGAACTAGCAGTAAGCTTCTATAGTTGGGAGGCCATAGATGCAATCTATACCTCTATAAAAATTCTAATTCCTATGTCATTTCTCCTAACCACCTCATATCTGAGTGTGGATTCAAGCGATTCCCAAGGGTCTGTGAATGTTTTCATAGATAGTTCCATTCTAAATGGTACTAACAATACTCCAACTAACCATTACACATGTTGGGAGGGGTAGATATTGTAAATGAGCTTGTAAAGAAGAGTCTTGAACCTAGAATTGTACAAGTTCACACTCTCTAATAATCCCTAGTTAATCTCCTTGAGCGTAGCAATGCTCTACTACTCAAACTTAGGTTTATCAAACTCTTTCAATAAGGCTTCCTTCAGGGTATTGTAATGAACCATAGCTTAGTTAGGATCAAAATTACTATACCAAGTATGGGCATGATCAAGTAAAGTTGTTGTGAACTATGTTTCCTTATGATCAGATTGGGTTATTTTTTTAGCATGCCATTGTAGCTCACACTTGAGCACATGCTCTATGGCATTCTCTATGACTCAATACTTGGGTAGATACATGGCCATATCATAATAAATATGGGGTGGGAGAGCAACTGATATCTAAGGCACTTATCCCCCTAGTACTTGTCCTAGTAGTGGTCCTCCAACAACTCCAGCCACTAGGCTAGGCATTGGTCCTTTCGTTACCACTAGCACCATGGAAGATGGCATTACGCACTAACTAGTGGCATGGGGCCACTTCCTTTAAGATATTACCTAGGCTATGCAACTGACATTGGCTGAACTATGGTGCTTGTACTCATGTTATATTTTTTAGGATAACACATCAAGGTCTAGAGGTATCCTCACTTATCTCCTCATAATGAACAACTTGTTCAATCACAAAATTATGGTCCAAGTCTACAAAATGGTCAAAGTCTA
>JARHVA010003433.1:1465000-1840000 GCA_037957365.1 Torreya grandis
TACAAATATTATCCATGGAATTGAAATATATCTATGAAGATGAATCCTGATGATATCTAGAATCTCATCAATATTCACAAAAATTTGTGCAAATCCCTCCATATATCCTCCAATTGATGATAGGTTACCTCAAGTTATTTGATGGAGGAAGGACCATGTAGCATGGGTTGTGCCCCATGTTCCATATTTGTAGACTATCACACAAGGGAAAATTATATGGCAACCTTACACTCACATTGTTATGATATGATTGAGTTGGGCCATTGTTATTATAGGTTTGGCACGTGTGCATATCATGGGACAATATACTTTATGGGTATAGCCTCACCTAGTGGCTCATGTACCTAGATATTTAGAACATCCACATATAATGGCCCCTCTAGTAGTGTTTTCTTATTGGGAATGGCATGCTAGAGAGCCAAGAGGAAGAGGAGGTGTGGGGGTACCCACCAAGATACTAGTGATTAGGCCTCAATGAGCAGGACCATGGGTTGGTCAGGCATGAAAATAAGTGACAGGGAGGCTTGGAGGAGATGATTCCATGGATATGGATGTGGGATAATAATATAGACTAAAAAAAAGGTGGTAATGACCATTTCAAGATCACATAATATGGAGATACCATCGATGAGAGGATACACAGGTGTTGGCTATCACATAGGGGGATCATATAATGGTGGTAGGACATAGTTGATCTATTGTGGGTCTACTAAGGTGATGGCCATGATGGACTTAGATAGTAACTCCCAATTTTGCATTGGTGTAGAGGCAATTTATGGAAGAGGTTCTCGTTGGGTGATTAGATGGTGAGACCATGATCAGTGATACCAACACTAGTGAGAAATATTTTTATTTAGTTTGAGTTTTTGATATAGAATAATAGATGCATCATTGGTTATTATAGACAAATTATTTGAGTTATATATACATGAGATATGATGTATATTTGGTTTCTAATTTTACAAGTATTAATACTAGAAAGGAGATCAAATGGGGAGCTCTGATTATGGTTGTGCATCATGATACTTGGATGGGGTGTTATCACTTTATGACCCTACCATTTTGGTTAATCCTATGGTCCCATCTTGCCTAACTCATGCATGCTAGTTTATACTAGTGGGAGAGGTCTCAAAACAACTATAGGTGTGAGGTAATGGTTTACATCCACCTATAGGGGTAGGAGTTGGAGAGGCTCAAGACTGATAGGCCTAAGCATAGGAGTGAAACATGCACAAGGAGACTACTATACAACTTGGATAGGTACAAGCCTAGGTGGAAAAAATATAGGGTTAGGTTGTTGGCTTAAGATCCTAGGCTACATTATTATAGTGCACTATTCAAAAGGGTTAGTCATATGTGTCAATGGGTAGCATGGCTAGGTCACAAGATAGATATGATGGAACACAAAATTAGAGTTGTAGCTCTTGTATTTTTTACCTGTAATGTAAAAAACTCATGATATATATATATATACATACATATATATATATATATATATATATATATATTGATATTGATAGTTCATTGATCTATGATTTGTACTTGTATTTGTATGTGGATGAGTGAATATATTTCATTTTTAGCACATGTATGTTGTTTTTGTTGTATATGATATGGGAAATATGGGATATATGTTTTATTTTCTATCATTATGTGATACACATTCATGGTTAAAAAGAAAAGATATAAATGATTTGGAAAAGTATAATTAATTGAAACAAATGTAATACACACTATATCATGATTGAAAATGTGTAAAAAAAAAATATGAATAAGTATAATAAACCAAAATGGTAAAGTGAATGGTAATAAAATATTTTCAAACCATGTAACAAATTTGCACCAAAATAAAACAAATAAGATTCATACTATATCACATTAGGAAGTATGAAAAAATTTAACAAAATGGAATACATATGAAAACTAATGGTATAAAAATAAACAAACAATAAATTTAGTCAATAATACTAAATCAAGTTGGAAAGTATGAAAAGAGAAATAAAATGTAATCATAAATCAAATTAATCATATTAAATCAAGCTGTGAAATAAGATAAATTTAATAAAGTGGTTGAACATACATGAAATCAGAAAATAAGAAGATAAAAGTGAAAGTGGTTATGAAGTAAAAATAAACATACTAAATCTATATGGGAAGTATGACAAAAATGTGTAAATCATAATCTAACACAAATTATCTCAAATTCAAAGCATGAAATTTCAATGTGACTTGGTTATAGTATGAACTAGGTATTGGAATATTTTTTGAGGATGACTTGGTCTTATCCATGGTCTTATAGTGCAACTCAGAAAGGGAACACCAATGAGGTGGAAATAATTGTGGGAATAATTTAAAATATGTTTGTAATGTGGTAACTTATAAGGAGGGCCTAGTCCTATCCATGGTTCTACACTAAAACTCATAAGGGGAATAACAATGAGGTGAATGGTAATAATTTTAAAAAATAAGATTTTTTTTATTATGGTAATTTATGAGGAGAGGCTAGTCTAGTCCATGGTCTTAAACTATAACTCACAAAGGGAAACCCTAGGGGAAATGATTAGTCAATAAAATAATATTTTATCAAATTAAGATTTTAGGATTGTTGTAATGAAATATGAAATTTAAAAATTATGACATAGGCATATACAAGAAGACATTAGTAAACATGAGGCATACTTAGTGAAAAGGAGAGACACTAAGAATATAGTGACCATCAAAATGCAAAGTATACCTGATCACAATAAGCACAAATTTGTATAATAAAATAGGTGAGATAATATAGAATCAATATGGTTATATGAACAAGAAAATTAAAATGGACCTACCTTCCGACAACATGTTTACCATTCCTCAAGACCTCTTATAGAGCTATCAGTCTACTATGAAGATTGGGTACCTTTGTGAGAAAGTAGGTAGTGCTTATAGTTGTTTTATTCTCCTATCCCAATTTACTATCCTAATGCACTGCAATGGACCTCAACTCTATCATAAGTCCAATTGTAGAGTTTAGTGTTATAAATTACATCTTTTGGTGTGATTAGACTTTTGATTTTGTATGTTTCATTTTTGAATCATTGCCTGTTGTTTAAATGATTTGGCTTTTAAATTTTTTTTGGATTTGATGATTCTTCCTCTATACAGATTAGAATAACCAACATGATTGATAGAAGTGATACACATGAATGATCTTTAGACTTTGGTTTAAAGGAGGTTAAGTAACCATGGATATGACTGACTAAACACTTAGGCTTATTATGAACCAATATGTAATCTCAAGTTTCAATTGTATGTATGATTAGTATGTGAAATATAAATAAAGTAAGATATGAGATTCGATGTAGATTGATATATGGTAGTAGTACAATGATAAGTCTTGTTTGCTAACTGATCATATGGTATAGATAGAATACTAATGGAATAAAATTTTGTATAACCACGTCACAAGAACAATTATCTAATTTTTGAGTGAGATAAGATAGAAAACAATCATTATAAAAGAAAAAAATTCATGAAAGAAGGAAACTTTTAAGAATAAGTGTCCATTCATGAAAATAATGATAAGAAGCCATAAATATAGTGAAATTAAATGAAACCATATAAAACAGATAAATCATAATATAATGATCCATGTAAAATAGATAAGTGAAACCAAATTTGACACATTCAAGTGTATAAGAGATAAAAGAAAGTGGATCACAATTCCAATACAAATCATAACATTGAACAATGTGAAATAACACCATGTCGTGTTCACAAATAATAATAAAATTGACCATAAATATTATCTATGACATTAAAACATCTCTATGAAGTTGAATTTTGATTAGAACCAGAGTCTCATCAATCTTCATAGAAAATTGTGCAAAGACTTCCATATATCCTTAACTAAAAATGTAGTTGTAGTTGATGAAGTGTAATTCTCATGAGGGATCTCATATATAGGATATTGAAGGCAAGGGATGAATGTATGAATGAGAATACTATTTTTAGGGTGAGAAGGAGGTGCAACCTATAGAGAAGGAGAAGCCTTGTTTTGTGTGTGATTTGTATAAGGAGAAATAACTGGTGTGGGTGTTGATAGTGGGAAGTCATGAAGATGCTATTAGATAATGAGATAATGATCAATTTGATGTGTACCACACTAGTTTAAAAGATAATATACCTGCCCATATTTATGGATATACTCTGTAATAGCTTAGGAAGAGGTATGACCTTATCCTTGGGCTAAGTAGTGGCTAGGCACATTGTGTCGATATACTATCTAAATTTATAGAAATGAGTGCAAGAGTGGTTATCTATCCTATGAAAGTAACAAATATATTTATTAGTAGAGTTTGGGAGTTTACCAATTGAAGAATTGGAAGGAGAAGTTAGGGATGGCTAATATAACTAGTAATATTTGGTCTAATGATCTATAATTTTGTGGATATCACAATAGGGTTGATCTACCCATTGGGGGACATGGGATCAAGCTATGATAAAGGAAGAAATACATCACTAAGTAAAGTTGGGGATAAAATAAAAACTAGACTAGTTTCATTTGAAGGTAAGGTTGGAGAAAAAATTAGACTAGACTCATCTAAAGGTAAGGCTAGAACAAAAATTGAACTAGGATCATCTAAAGCTGAGGTTGGCTATGTAGTAGGTTTAAGAATAGTATCTAGCATCTCTAGAGGAAGTAAACTATAAGGGCCCTGATATCTAGAAAATCAATAAGGTCATGTCATGGCATGATATATGAGCATACTCATAAGAGGCTCTATTGTAACTGGAGGTGTACCATGTGAGTGTTCCATCTCTACCCTATGATAAATAGTAAGAATAATAGTATTAGGTACTATAAAGGAAGGAATGCTAAAAGACATTTAAAAAGACTAAAACAAAAAGGATTGATATCATAAAATTTATTCATTTCTATCTTGGATGAATTCAACTAAAAATTAGTCATCTAAATCATTACCATCATCATAGTCAAGTGTATGTAAGTCAATGATACATATAGGGATGTATTTGACATTAGAGGACATGTGATGGATAGAGTGTTTAGTATTAGTTAAGATGCCAACTATGTCATCAGTAGGTGGTTGACGATATTGATGTTTTAAAGAAGGATGAAGTTGGGAAATGATGTGAGGGGATAGATCAAAGGTTTTCATCTTAATGATTATAGAGTCTAGCTCATCATCCTCAAAATTTAGGATAATAAGTATATTTTTCCCAATTAATTCAAGGTGACCACTATAACCTTCTGACTGGACAATTAAATAGTTGGGATTCCCTAAATGGGATAATAGGCAAAGGTTCAATGGTAGGAATTTTAAAGACATCATGTTTTGGAAATTGTTTGAAATTCCAAGGGTTTGTAACTCCTTAAATCTTGTAAATAACTCTATTATGAGGGAATTTAATCCATTGGCATGCAGATGGGTGAGTGATCTCATATAATGAGTCCAAGGTTGACCAAATAAAATGTTTTAATAAAGTAGAAAGTTAAAGATCATAACTTTCACATAGATGGTGACAAGATGAATGGTAATAGGAAGCTAGACATAATCTATAGGAGGAATTTACCTTATATTGTATCCTTGACATGTGATACATGTAGATTTGAGGTTTTATTCAAAACATCATAGTGTCTTAATGAAATCAAGGGAGATAACACAAGTGCATGAACCTTCATCAATTAAGGCATGATTAACTTAGATATCTCCAATTTGGATTCTAATAAATAGAGGAGGATCATTTACATGAAGCAATATCTCATCATGAATCATGGAGGTGATAGGTAACTTAAGTGAAAGAGAAGTTTCCACTATTTCATCAACATAAATGGACATATCTTCACATTATTGAAGTGTATTATCTTTATATCTAGATAAGGTAGCTTTGCATCCAATTAGGGGAGGAATAGGGATGTTCATTTCAAATAAAAACTACATTATATGGTTTCAATGGCAGGGAAAATTATTCATTAATTCTAATAAAGGTATTTGAGATGGGAGATGAAAAATTTCTACAATGGGATCTCATTCGTCATAACCCATGAGAGTATTTTAGATATAGATGCATAAAATTTCAAAAGCTATTGAAAAGGAGGGTTAAAGGTGAAATTGAACTTGTGTTGATAGGGTGTAGTTGGTTTAGGTTGATTATAAATGGGTTGAGGTACTGTTGGGACCAACGTACCCCCAATTTATGAAAATTGGGACCCTTAAAAAACCTTGAAGATTAAGCATGGAAATATGGCATGATATGATCATTTGTAGAATTTGAAGATTATCCACTTAATAAAATGCAAGCTTACTTATTATGTTTTGCTTTAGTTTTGGATAACAATGCTAATAAATAGTCTTTATGGTTTTTAGCTATAGGTTCCATGGTGCTTTCATTAGAGAAATTCATGTTTTAAAACCCTAGAAAAACCCTTAGTTTAAATTTGAATATTGGCAGGAACCGATTGGTGAGAACCTTTTTAAAATCCATTTTGGACCTAAGTATATAATTCATGTTTCAAGCTTAGTCATGTTTTTCAACACAACTAAAACTTAGCCTAAAATGTTTTGTCTCCTTTGTTATTTTCCACTTTAAAAGTTCCTTGTGTGCCTAACTAATATTTTTTCTATAGGGTTCTTTTAATATTTCCTAACTTAACCTAAGGTTTTAACCCTAAGGCCCCATTATATTTATTAATGCAAATGGGACCTTAGTCTTAACATCTTAGCTTAAGTTTCAATTCCTTGAGTCCAATTTTATGTTAGATTGGCCTTGATTATACCTTAGCCTAAGGTTTTAATCCTAAGGGTTCGATATATTTATTAATATAATCATGAACTTAGTCTTAACACCTTAGCCTAAGTCTTTTATATCACCATAGTCCTAACTTAACTTCCTTGCATCTTGTAGGATCCAATAACCCTTATTTCATTGTGGCATTTGATCCAACATAGTGAGGAAAGCTTGAGCTTTGACTTAAACAACATGAATTTTAGATAATCCAATGGTTTACACTTCGTCGTGACCTTTCAATCAGATGATGTGAGGAAATCCTAACATAATCTTACACATAACCATTTAGACCAATCATGTTCAAGCTCCTAGATCATGATCAATGGTTCTCATTTTATCATGAGGAATTGATTGGATAAAGCAAAACATATTTGAAAGGTCAAAGGATTATGAAAGGCCTAAATGATCAACATGTAGAACCTTTACATTTGATGATCCAAGGTAAATGGGTCTTGCCTAACAAAGAAACCAATCATGAGAAAGATCTTAGATCATGATCTTATGGCTATCACTTTATCATGAATTTTGATCCAATAGAATGAATTAAGTCCAAGATCTTGGGAAGCTTGGTAGAGGTGCCAAGTGGCACTCTTACATCGGGTCAAAATAATTTGAAAAGCTAAAAATTGATGTTTATATGACTACCATTTGATGTCTACAAGGATGTATTTGACATCCATATGATCATCAAATTTAATCCCATCAAATTAAAAACTTCACTAGCTTAAAATTGACATTCATGCAACCCTCATTTGACGTCTGCAAGGATGTATTTGACATATGAAAGATCATAAAATTTAAGCTAATGAATTATTCTACTCATGGTCAAAATACACTCCAAAATATTGTTGAAAGGCTTGGAAATTACTTCATAAGCTTAGGGAAGTGCTCAAAAAATGCTCAAGCACTAGAAATCTTCGATCTTCAAAATGTGGAAATGGTCTTATGGTCTACGTATATTTAAAATAAACTTAGTCTAAGTCTATCCTTTAAGGCCCCCATGGCATTTCATTCAAATATCATCAATCTCAAACTATAGACTTATACTAGGTCTTATTATAAAAAGAGTCCTTATAACGTAGAATTCAGACCAAATACTTCTAACCAAAGGTTTTCATGTGTTTGTTAATACATTAAAACCCTTTTAAGATTAGACCATTATATCATTTTGAACCCTTTTTTAGCATGATTTGTAGGTTTGGTCATAAATATTTTAGACCAATGCATACATTATGTTTGTTAAACACAATGTAAATATTGGCTTAGAATATTCCACCATTATCCCCTTTATATAATTCAGAAAACTTAGACATAAATCCCTTAGCCTAAATTTTGATTTGTGCTTAATAATATGTAACAAACCTTAGCCTAAGGAATTTAAGCCTAAATCCCACTTTAATGATATGTTAAATTAAATTTCATACATCTCTATAGTTCAACGTTTCATGTTTTATTTCTAGAAGATGATCCAAAAATGCTAGATCCTCGAAGAATTTTCAATGAAGTCTCAAGATCCCACGAGCTTGATGCATGGTAGAAGCCCATTTGAGGCAGAACTTACAGGATGATTTAATGGTATGTGATTTATCACTAAAGGATGATTCAATGGTATGAAAGTAATCATGACTTTTAAAAGTTCCACAAGCTCACCACGTATCCAATGCTTGTTTGACAAAGGATTGACATAGGATACGAAGAATGGGGAAGGCACACAAAGATGCCAAGTGTCATAACTACAATGCTTAGAATAGAAATGAGCCAATCACAAGCAAGGGATTGGATTACAATCGATGGGTCACACTAACCAATGATTTTGATCTAACAGTGTGAAATAAAATAAGGTATTTTAAATACCAATGGCTAGTGCTCAAAGGAATTGATGAAAAATGCCATGAAAGGCCCAGACCAATGCCACATAGGTGCCATGCAAGCAGAAAATGACAAAACAAAAGATATTGTGGGTTCAAAAATATAAAGGTATAAAGGCAAAGGTCCAAATCAAATCCAAGGAATGTATAAGCCAGAGCTTGATATATCCTACCATTAAAGCTCAAAAACCCTAAACCCTACATAAAAGCAACCCAATTGAATTTATTTGGTCACAATTTGATCCAAAGAGAGCTTGATTTTTTTTAGCATAAAATATCTTTCATAGAGACCATTTTCTATCTAGGACAAGCAATTTATAGAAGAATAGACCATGGTATCTCATATATAATAGCTAAATGAAGAGGCTGACCTCTTCTTATCGACAGATAACAAGGGGCCAATATTCAAGAACACTAAATTAGATGTTACAACCCTGAATATCTTGAGCATTGAGAATTGGTCTGAATTTTTCTTCTCCATGAAGGAACTAAAGCCTATAGATAATATTACAAATTAAGTTAGTCAAACATTAGTCCATAAATCATGAAAAATGCATATAAAACTAACTAACTAAGCCTATCTATTCCTATGGGAATTACAAAGGATAACAAAAAACAAAATGAAAGAAAGGAACATCATATTACCTTCCCAAATGGATTCACCATACCCATGTGGCTCAAAAGAATTTTATCCCTTGATCAAGAATCCTTGTCTTTGTCAACAAAGGTGGAAAACTCCTCCAATGTCTCAAGAACACTCCATAAAACCTATGCTCATGATTTCAAATCACTAAAATAGCCTATCAATGAAGCTTGAAAACAAAATCAATGATCAAATGTAAAGTATTGTGGAAACAATTTAACATTATAACTTTGCAATATTGAAGCTTAAAATTCATGTCCATGGCCTCTTTATTTATATATTTTTCAGATTGGTCAAGATCAACCATGACTATCCATCTCAAGATTGAGATGTGTGGCAATGGATAATACTAATATTTTAAATTAAAATCATAAATATACTCAAGATAAATAAGAATTAAAGAGGCATGGGAGGCATTCACTAGGCATGGGTGACCCATTATCCTGATATTTTATGCACTTATGGCTTGATGGATGCCACCCCATAGATGATGTCACTAAGTGATGAAAATTTTTAAAATCAATTTCCAATAATGAGATATTCAAAAAGATCTATGGAATTCTTACTTAGGCTCTTAAATTGGATTAATTTGCTTAAGTAAGTTTATTTAAGTTTAGTGTAATTAATTGTAAATTGGTGCATAATTAATCAAAATGGTCAAAAAGTCATATTACTATATCATAATTTGACTAGAGAAGAATTAAAAGGCAATATTAGATGTGTTGAATCTGTATTCCCATTTAGAATGTTTTTAACATCAAATAACAAAGGTACATGATATATACCAATGAATTAGAAGAAAAGAGTGATCCATAATACTAAATGGTGAAATTGTCATTTTGACTTAAAATGATATGATCAAAGTTAGCTAGCCCATAAAATACATTACCTTATTTAGGGATACTTTGATGTAAATTAACACTTTTAAGTGACAAGTTCAAACCATTTAGGGCATTTTATGGATTTTGCCCTAAAATGTGCTTTTGAGTGCAATTTGAGTAAGATTGACAATTTCAACACAAATGGTGTTAGGAATTGGATGTCTACATTTTGCCCCTATTTGAAAAGGCATAACAAGACATTCAGGTGAAGAAATGTCTTTTCAAAGAAAAGATTTGCCAAAAATAAACAGGAATAGACCCATGATGCCCCCTCAAAAGGACATACTAGGATGGAAAAAAAGGATGGACTCTTGAAAAGAGAGAAAAAATGAGAGATTAACCCATGGAATAGATCACATCTATACGAGCTAATGTTTACACATTGATTAACATCAATGATCAAAATATAATTAGCAGTATAATAGGCCCTAGAAATGGGGAGAATGGGAAATATACAATCTATAAATATAAGGGACACACTTTAAATGTACCCAATTTAAGAGTACAAGTTACACGCTTACGACATTGATCAATCCCGAGACAAGTTACACACTAAAATATTTCCATCATGGGAATTAGTGTGGAGAGCTTGAAATTAGAGGAAAAGAGAGAACATTCTACTTCAGGAAGGGAAGCACCACTAGAACAAGGTCTCTAAAGAGAAGATAATAAGAATTACTCCAGTAGATCAAATGTGATTATGATAAAATAGTTTTGCCCTAGTAGGGTAAATTTTAATCATTGATAAAGAATAAATAATGATTTTGGCCCTGTAGATATGATTTTATTTGGAAATTCTTCAGATGCTGGGCCCCTGCATGGGTAATTGGCAAGTGAAATAGCTCAAGGATATAACCCAAAAGATAGGTTAAAGTGAGTGGGCATAAATGTACATGCGATGGTGTAATGGCTTAGAAAGCCATATAAAAACAAACATATGAATATGCACAAAGTGATGAGAGAGATGAAAATAACAATGGAGATAGATGAGCTAACCTCAATATAAATTGAGCACTGCATACATAGTTCCATAGACTCATGTTCTGACATCAATTTTAGGCCAATGTAGTTCACCCAAGTTTGAGAGAGAATGGAATGAGTAATGATGAAAAATAGACCAAGAATTTGATTAGACTTATAATGTATGCAAAGAGATGCATGTCTAAACATAGAGAAAGAAGCTTGAAATGCATGCTACCTAGAAGCCTAACTCCATATCATGAGCCTAGGTGTTGCAAAGTGTTCTTGAGAATCATTCATCAGAGTTGATGTTTAAGACATTGAGACCTAAGCAAAAAGTTCTTACTATAGCAAAATAAATTAGGCATCATAAATATTAATAACTTAGAATGACATAAGATTCTAATTACACTACTCCAGTTCAAATGTGAATACCTATAACTAAGGATAATGGTAAGACAATGACCAAAACTAGAGTTACAATGATTTACATTTAAACAAAAAAGCAAAGACAAAGAAAAATATAAACATAAATGAACCTAGCTTGAAATCAAGATATGATCAATCAAGAATTAAGTAGGAAAATAATGTTTAAAAATAAAAGTCAAGAACATCTTAATGACATGAGACCAAGATATGAATAATCAAGATCCTGTGGACCATCAAGGCATTCTTGAACACAAAAGAGAAAAGCAAAATCAATGGAAAAATAATACACCAACAACAATCAAATAAACAAAATGGTCCAATAATAACATAATAACATAGGATCAAGCTATAAATAATCGAGATCCATGTGAATCATCAAGATGTTCTGAAACACAAAAGAGATAAGGAAAAAACAATCAATAAAACATAAGACCAAGATGAGACAAGTAAGAAAAAGGAGAAGAAATAAAAGGAGAGGTACAAAAGCACAATAAAACACCCAGAAAACACAACAAAACACCAATAAAACTCAAATAAACATACACAAACAAAAACCAAGTTAGTGCGGTTTAAAGACAAATGTTCATGTATGTGTGGTAGAGGTGTTACTTTCCACCACATCATAACAAAGAACAATGACATGACAATTATTCCCTAATTAAAGAGGAACAATGATAGAATAAATGGGAGAAGAGAAGAAAAGGAAGGGGTTGGTTGAGATAACTCTAGATGTATAAGACAAGTGGACACTGCCTACATAGTTCCATGGATGCATGTTCCAACATGAAATTCAAGCCAAATGTAGTTCGACTAGGAAATGGGATAGAAGAAAAATTTTGATTAGACCAACATGATTAATGTTATAGAAGAAATGGAAGATACGAAAAATAAATAAGAGTGGTCTAGAAAATAAGAAGCTGATGAGATGAGAAAGAATGATCTTACAAAATGGTAAGTGTGTGGGACAAGATGAAATGAACTGGTGTTTGTATACTTGAAAAATGGCAAGAGCGTAGCATGGTGAAATGGGAATGTACAAATGTATAGAAGCATGAGACAATGTTTTTGTTATTTTGTGGATCAGGTTCTGATTTTTTTGGTATTTTCAAATTATTTCTAATGTTTTTGGTTTTTTTGGGATAAAATATGCACTAGGTGGTACCATCTAATCGAGGAGATGCACATCCTAAGATTAGAGGTTCCAATAAGATAGCTAAGCTAGCTACAATGGCCCATGCTCACAAATCAACGAGAGTGAGGATCTTGATAAAATAATAAAGAGTAACAAATGTGATATAGAATAATGTGTAACCTGAAGTAAAAAAGAATTATCTTCATTCACCTATCTGTAACAGTGTAGCAATGGTTTGAAATTAAGAAGATGTTTTTTTTCACTTGTTTGAAGCTACACAATACTATCCTCATTTAACTACTTTGTAAAACTACTATTGAGGATGTTCATAATGTTCATGAGACATTATCAAGATCATAATTAGTCAAAGTATAAAAAGTGTTCAAGCTTATAACATGCTTTACACATAACAAAGAATATTCTTCTCAAAGGGAGAAATCTAGAATGGGATGGAGAATATGTTCAGAGTACCAAGGATTCAAAGCCTTTACTATTTGGAATCATGAAAAGTGAACTAGGGTAGTATAAAATGTGTTCAAGGTAAGATAAAAGGGTGGGATAAAATTGCATCAACACAAGTTGCCCCCAAATCAAGGGTATTGTAGAAAATGGTTCAAAGTTGTTCATGCTTAGAACCTCTTAAGGTGTATGATGTTCATGGGCTCTAAAAGTTATTCACCATTAGGTTTAGCTAGTCGATATGCTCCTGATCCATAATTTTTTATGACAATATGTGGTCCTAACCAATTAGGCTAAAACTTGCCTTTATTTTGTGTTCAACATTCATGTTCTTTTGGTTATATTTCAAAAATAAGTCACTAATCTCAAATTTTCAAGGGAGAATGCATTTGTTTTAGCTTCTCTATAATTTATTTTGATAATCCTGCAAGTTTTTTAGGGTAGCCAAATACTTACCATCAAGAAGCTCTAGTTCTTATATCCATGAGGCTCTATAGTCTTCATCACTTTAATGTGATCTAGTGATATTGTTAATGATGGGATCTCAATCTTGACTGAGATGATAGCTTAAGTGCCAAAAACAAGGGAGTATTGAGTAGCTCTAGTTGGGGTGTGATGATTGGTTCTATAAGCCCAAAGGGTAGGAAAGAGTTGCAACTGCCAATTATAACTAGCATCATTGATAATATTCTTTAAGATGGCTATAATGGTTTTATTTGATGTCTCAGCTTGTTCATTTCCTTTTGGGTTATATGGAGTGGATTTCTTATGCTTGATCTTTAATTTTGCAAAAGGATATTTCACATATTGGTTCACAAAGGATCTGCCATTATCATATATAATACAATCTGGGATGCCATATCGATAGATGATATGGTAATGAATGAAATTGGCTATTTGTTTTCTGGTAACATAAGTGAGAGAAATGGCCTCAATCCACTTGGTAAATTACTTGGTTGCAGACAAAATGTGATTATGGCCATCTAAATTTGTCAAGTTAATTTTCCCAATGAGACCAAGACCCCATGTTGAGAATGGCCATGGTTTTGTGATCGGATGTAATGGTAAGGAAGGTGTATGTATCAAGTTACCATGTTGCTGATAAGGAACACACTTATTTACATAATTAAAAGAATATGTCTCCATTTTGGGCCAATAATAACCTATTCTAAGGAATTTCTTTGCTAGGACTACACCATTGGTATGGGCCCCACACATTCCTTCATGAACCTCCTTTAGTGCTAGCTTGGATTCTCCCAAATATAAACAATGAAGAAGCATTCCATTATATCCTTTATGATAAAGCATGTTTCAAAGGAGGATATAACATGTTAAGTGATGAAGGAATAGTTTTTGTTGGTTTTTGGAAAGGTCAGTGGGAAATACATGACTATGGAAATAGTTATAAAAATCTTGGTATCATGGTAGCTAAGGTGAGGGATTAGGATCAGCAATGGTGCATATCCTGTCTAAATATGATTGAATATGTGTTGGATAAAGAAGATTTTCAATAAAGAACTGATACTCTTTAGCATTGTGATGTATTTGGATCATGGAACCAATTGTTGCCATGGCATCGATAGATCTGTTGTTGACTCGTGGAACTTACTCAAATTGTAGAGATTTAAAATGTGTTTTGAGGTTATCGATAATTTTATTATAAGGAAAAAGCTTATCATCCCTTGTTTGATACTGGTCAGTTGTCTGATTTATTATTAGCTCCGAATATCCATAAACCTTTAAGCTTTGAATATCCCACTGTATAACAAGATAAAGCCCTACAATTAATACCTCATTTTTGGCCATATTTTTTGTATAATGAAATTGTATATGGAATGATTTGGGGATCAGATCCCCCAATGGCATGATCAATAATATGCCAGCTTTAGACCCTTAGGATGTGAAGGATCCATCAAAATATAACATCCACTATTTAGGTTCTTGTGATGCTTGTTCTATCATCATGATAGAATCATCTAGAAGGTCAAAGTTGAGAGGTTGAGTGGCCATAATAGGAGATTATACAAGTTGGTCAGCAAGAATTTGTCATTTGATTAACTTTTTATTCTAGTACTCAATATCAAACTCACTGAGGAACATAATCCATTTATCCATGTGTCTTTGAAGAGATGCTTTAGATAAGAGGAACTTGAGAGGATCTACCTTGGAGATAACAATATTTTTGTTATTTAGCATATAATGTCATAATTTTTAAGTGGTAAACACCATAGCTAAACATGCCTCTCAATAGGCATATAAGTATGTGTAAACACTTAAAACTAGCCACTGATAACCTCCAACTAGGCTTTTGACCAATTTCTACCCAAAATGCATAATTTGGCTTAAACAGACTAAAGCATGCTAAATGATGTGAAACTGACATATTCAAGTGCTGATTTTGGCTAGGGTACCCCTAAATGGGGAAATGCAATTTATGGGCCAGTTAACTGTGATCAATTCATTTTGAGTCAAAATGCCAAATTTACACCTGCATG
Source organism: Torreya grandis (assembly GCA_037957365.1). Classification (NCBI taxonomy): domain Eukaryota; kingdom Viridiplantae; phylum Streptophyta; class Pinopsida; order Cupressales; family Taxaceae; genus Torreya; species Torreya grandis. The sequence continues at coordinate 1,480,657 of JARHVA010003433.1, forward strand.
CTCTGGATTGCTCTTTCCTATCAAATCTTTTGCACAAGACTTGTGCCTTTGTTATTTGTTGTTGGTAACATTCTAAATGGGAATACACATCCAATGCATCTAATGTGGGCTTCCAATTCAAATCTAATCAAATTTAGGACCAATAACAAGGCATTCTGATCAATTTGGGTAATTTATGCACAATGTGCTTAATCATGCTTAAGAGCTAGTTAACCCAAACTAAGGCCTAATCAAAAATTCCATGGAAACTTGTTAAATAATTTGTTTTGGAAATGAATATTGAATATCTGCATCATCAAGTGATCTCATTTCTTTGGAAGACATCCCTAGGCCATAAATGCCACAAATATCAGGATTCATGCCCTCTATGCCTCATCAATGCCCTTCATGATGCCCTCCATGATGCCTTCCATGCCTCTTAATTTTCCCTTCTTCCAATGCCATGATGAGGATAATTACAAACTTAATTCCAAAAATTGAATTAATCCTTAACCACACATCTCCATCTAGAGATGGATGGTTGAGATTGGTTTTGATCAAATCCAAAAATCTATAAATACGAGGCCTCACAACATCATTTCTAAGCTTAATTAGTGCAAACTTATAATACAAGATTGGTTCCAAAAAACTTCAAGCAACAACTGTTATAATGCCAAATTGATTCCAAGCCAAGCCAAGCCATCAGCTAAAGGTGCAAAGGAAAGATGGAGGTTGTCAAGCTTCCATTGCTAAGGACTTCATGAGCACAAGCTGAGAAAGCCACCATTACAAAGGCATTTAGAGCATCCAATGAAGGTGAAAGGAATTCTTGTGTTTTCATTCCTTGCTTTTTAGTTGTGATTGATATTTGATTTTGTTAACTAATCTCTCCCTAGTGTCTAGGCCTAGAGATGTTATGCTATTAGTGTGTTTATTTCATTTTGTTTTTATTTTAGAACTATTGATGGTTAAAATTGTGCTTGTTTCTAACACCAACAATGGGAAGTTTCAAGATGTGGGACTTGTGACTTGAAACAACCTCCAGATTTTTAAGAAGCTAGTCTCTTCTTTATATTGAGCGTAAACTGGGAAAATGGATAGGAATTTTAATAGAAACACAAATGTGAAGAAAGAAAATCTAACTATGGTGATGCGCCTAAATGTAATTTGACCCTCAATCTGAGCACAATGAAAACTATATGTAATATTCAATTACATTTAAGAAAAAACAAGGCATGATCAATGTAAAAGATGAAAACAATAAAAATAGAGGCTCACAGCTTAGACTAATTTTACAGTGACACAAAAATATCAACAAAGGTATATGATTCAATCTTCTTATTAATTTTCCAGTCACACAAGAGGCATAGAAACATGCACAGTTACATAAACTTTCCAACTCAATAAAATAGTACAAAGGCAAATGATATTCCTAATCACAACTCTAGAAAGTGTAAAACTCTTGACAACATAGTTTAGACTACTTTTACAATGACACGAAAAATATCAACAAAGGCACATGATTCAATCTTCTTATTAATTCTCTAGTCACATAAGAGGCACAAAAACATGCACAGTTACATAAACTTTCTAACTCAAGAAAATAGAATAAAGGCAAATGATATTCGTAGTCATAGCTCTAGAAAGTCTAAAAACTCTTGACAAATTCTCTCAGAAAATTCTCTCTAAGTATCTAATGATCTCTCCTAGTGATCTCTGTACCCCTATTTATAGCTTTGGATTCACTCTAGATTGTCTGTGTGTTCCCAATCTAATGGCCCAACTAAAATTGAACCGAACTAGAAGTGTCTAACAGAAGATATTTCTTAGATTCTGAAATGCTCTATCTTCTGGCAGTTCATTGGCTGAAACAGATCGTAGGACACTTCCTTTTATTAAACAGAAGAGGACACTTGGCCAATTCCTTGAAAACCTCTTAACAACCTTCTCTTTATTTAGGATGCACTGGAAAATGACACCTAGCATGTTCCGCAACACTTACCAAAGACACACGGCACTTTTTGAATAACTTATACTCTTTTTGTGTCTTTACTCAGGAGTGTTCTACCTTTGACACCTGTCACAATCAACTTCTTCAAAACTTTAACTTAATAGAAAATAAGACCCACAACATTTCTCACCTGAGCAACTTTAAAAAAGGGCATAGGGGCAGGTGGCAATTTTTACTTGCCTCGATAAAGGACACATGACAATCTTTGCTTTACTTAACTAGGGATATGTGGCAACCTCTACTACTTTTAGCCACCTTTTAAGAAACCTATGGAAGGTGACACGTGATGGTATCCACATCACTCTATTTATATTATAGAAACAATTGGGCCTCATTTCATATTTACATGGACAACGACACTTGGCAGCTTTCACTTGCTTCAGAAACAAAACTTGAGACCCACCACTATATTTACTATATTGGTGAAACAAAATGAAGAAAATTTTGAGGTTGACACGTGGTGGCTTCTATTCTCTTTAGCTAGGATACGTGGCATCTTCCATCACTTTTAGAAAATCAAATTGAAACCTTCCATGATTGCCACTTGGCACCCTCCTCCTGATCCTGACTCTTAGCTTGTTGAAACCTTTCGCTAAAAAGAGATTTGAAATGTGGATGCTGATATGAAACATGGATGTTGACACTTGTCATGATCTGCTGAGTTACTATGAGATACGTGGCAATCTCCACTTTACTTAATAAAAATTGTAAAAGGTGCCTCAGCCGATGACACTTGGCAGCTTCTACCTGACTTCAACACTTAGAGAAAAAATGAATCAAAAGGAAATTAGAGCCCACTCTCTATTCAAAACTTTGTCATCTCAAATCAAAATATGCAGGAAAAAAATTTTGTAGCGTGCAACTGAAAATTAGAATGAAAGGTAGCATATTTTTTACTCTATAGTTATTGGTGAGCCCAAGGACTTTTGAGCCTGCTCAAAAAGAAACCATAACTCCCACTAGATCAAAAAATTTCAAAATTACAACTTCAACAATGATGTTTGATAGGTAGACCATTCATCGTCAGATAACCCCTACTTATTCTACAATTCATTGAAGGCTAAATTGAGGTTAATAATATCCTTGTGTGAAATTTTTTGCAAAATCTGAACTACAGCCTTCAATTTGAATTTGAGTTGGGAAACAAGAATCAAAATAGCTTCTACTTCAGGGACTGATGAATCATCCCTTAAATCTTGAAAATTTGTCTGATCATTATGCTTGGCCAACAACAAAGGTTCAATTTCATCAATCATTAGCATTGTGTTGTCATCAGAAAATAGAGAAGGAAGACGTAATTGCACTAGATCTTCAATGTGTTATTTCATTTCACTAATTCCTTCTTTCATGACATCTAGGAGCTCTCTGCAACTGATGGTTGTGGAATTGCAAATGAGAACCTCAATCACTCACTTAATAGTGACCATTTTGTTCTCAATTCTTGCTACTAACAACATTCCATCTGTTGCATCATAAAGCTTTTTTAGCAATGTTTTAGAGTCCAATACTCTCCCAAAAACTATAGCCAGAGTGTTTGCAACTAAATTCTCCACCTTTTTGCACAATTTCTGTGCATTTAGCAGGAAGGTGAGAGAAGGCTTGAGCTAAATAATCTCTAAAGAGATTCTTTTCCACATGGATTCATAAAGCTCCTTCACCAGACTTAAAACTGACATTCTTTGGCCTATTGGCTAGCTCTAGTGTCAATTGTTCTGTTCTCTATTGCTTTTCTTGAAATTGGGTTTGTATAGCCGCAATATTATTCTATTCACTTAGCAGCTTTTGTTGCAATTAGGTAACCTGTAGCAAGTGTTCTTCACATTTTTCTTGCAATGTTGCCTTTTCATGCCTTAGGGTCGTCACTGCATCCTTTACCTACTTTAGCCCTATTTTTAAGGAATCATTTTGGGTCTAGACTGCCTAGTGAGTTTGAAGAGAAATAGTATCTTACAACTATTTATTCAGATTTTCTATCTCATTGTCTCTTCTATTGATTTCTATGGTCAAACTGTTACAGTTCACCTTTTCCTTGGCTAAAATGGCCTCCATATTTTTTAGCCTCCTTGATGTCTTCAAGTAGCCTTCAACAATTGTAGAAGCGGATTTAGTAGCTCAATTTTGTCTTGTGGCCTGAACAGGGACATGTCTATGGCCACTGTATTCATTGTGTAGTTTTCCAACTGCATCTACTCACTTGGCTTGATTACATTTGGTGACAAATGAGTCACTATTAATTGTTGTTGAATGGGGTCAAATTATGACTGCAGATGTGGTGTAGCCAAGGCCTTATTTTCCTTGATCCTCTTTTTCTCCCTTCAGGCTTCCCTTATCTTCCTAGCAGCATCTGCTTGGGTTTGGAAGGTAGAAGGAGAGGCAATGTGCCCACCCACAAAAAGATGTCCTTGTGGTAAACCATATTGAATATCCAATTGTTGGCTATGGGCAATCTGAGGGGGAAGTTTCTTGGGAACAAAGGGGGAAAAATGAGGTAATGTTAAAGCTTGAGGTGGCATAGATGGAGCGAAGTGAGAAATGGGAACGGTAGAGGTGGCAGGGGATGTCATCTCGCTAGATGGAATCATCATGCCAATAGGAGAAGAAAGAGATTGAGAAGGAGAAGGAGGTATAATACTTACTTGAGGAGCAGTTATAGTACTCTGTTATTAGCATTGTGAAGTTTCTACTTATTCCTCTGAATCAAAATGAAACTGCACCCTCTTTCACTTCTTTGGTGTCTCTTCTTCTGGCTGTGTTTCTTTTTCTTCAACATCTACTACTGCCATAAGTGATGCTTGTGGAGAACTAGGAATTTCAACAACCGATGCCGATGAGGAAGCTTATAGTGGTGAAGGCACCACACTCTTTTACTTCTCCACGATGCTGAGAGATTGGGGCCAAACTGATATAGTTACTGCAGCTACAGTTTGCCCTGATGCCTGTGACTCTTGGCTTGATCCTGCTCTGGCTTCCATCTCTACACCCTGTGTTGGAAAATTTCTTATGTCAGGGATAGATACAGGGGATAGATGACACTCATCCCATAGTTCTTCCCATCTCTATCTGTGTTTACGTTCCCAAAAGAATGAGTTGTTTGAAAAATTTCTTGCCTATATTTCCAATAGGCTTCTATTTTCTCAGCATCCCAATCTTTATTCTTTAATGCCCTTCTTAATCCAGAAGTCATTTTGACTTAGGGTCAAAATCCCTCTTCTTATCATAGAATGTTTCCCAGGGTCTATTTTGTGGAAGGGGCGAATCTGTTAATTCAACATAAAATCCAGGAGTATCTTCCCTAGGATTTTTCCTGTGTTCCCAAAAGGGGTAGCCCTCATGTGTAATTTTGGTTGCAACCCTATTAGTCCTTATCCAGGAAGCTATGAAACCATTTGGGTCATATACCCATTTGTCTTCTATTAGAAGGAAACCTAGGAAAGCTAGCTTTCTAAACAGCACAATCTTAGCATCTTTGGCTTCTAATACCATGCTGATTGTCATCCATGGAAGGTCATACATTTTCCTCTTCCTCTTTCCAGAGCCATATTCATTATCTACTGTAGATACTTGCTTAGTGACTTCTAAGAATGCTAACCTAAGAGTCAAAATCTTAGGTAGCAACATTGGTTCCCCACAAAACCCATGGACTCCTATAATTGTATGGTGGGATCCAAAATAGAAATCACAAGGAATTGGGCAACTGGCCAGAAGGTTTGAAACACTTGGAAACAGTCTATTCATAACTGGTTTGGGGCTGAGGTGACAAAAAGTAGGGGTAACAAATAGTTTCCAAAATTCGTATGGGTCACTAGTTTTTGACAAAATATGTGTCCATGTAGACATAGGAATGGTCCTTTGTAAATTAAAACTTGGGTCATATATATCAAGATGCATATGTTGGGCAAAGATGTCAGAGTTCTAATACAACATGAGGTGAAACAAATAAGAAGAGTACCTAAAAACTCCTTTTGATTTGAAATGGGCCAATTGTTCCACCATGGAGTACGCAATTTGTTTAAAAAAGTCAAGCTTATACTCCTGAGTTTTATCAACAGTCTTCAGCCTAAAAAGGATAGCCATTTGTTCTCCATAAACTACCATATCATATTTCATGCCGAAGATGAAAGCCATCATAGACAGTGTGTCTTGCTTGCTGCAGGGAGTGTAGGCACAATAGTGTCATCATCACCCATTTGTAATTTGGATCTTAAGAACCTCAACTAAGTATTGATGTTTGCCCATGTTCTTTGCATTTTAGCAATAGTGGGAAACATAACTTTCTTATTGTGATACAAGGCTAACATGTCTTTGATAGCTTGCATTGTGATTTGCACCGTGAATGGACCCTATTGAATGGTGCATGAGGGTGCATGAAACAAGTTTGTGCATAGTTCGACTAAGTCAGGGCATGGATGCACAGCTGGGATAAAGAATTGTGCCAGTTGTGAAGTCCATATCCTCATGGCAAATTTCTCATATTGCCCCACTCTGGCCCTCTGAAGACACCTTTGATGTGCCCCTTCTCTAAGAGTTTTGATACTAGCTCTTTAAAGAATTGGGTCCATGACTCCATCTGCATAATCTTTTATCTTTATTGGGTCACTGGCTTGACCAACTTTAGGGATTCTGGTCCATGGATAGGTCTTTAATGGTTGTGTGAGAGCTGAAGCATATGACTTACTCGCAAGAACTTATCAAGGGATTCATACATCCCAACTCCTTATTGTGAAGACTGTGCTCCCTCCATCCCTATATCTATTCTGTGATAATTGGTATGAACTTTTGCAAAACAAAAATCTCTTTTGCTTAAGTAGGTTTACCAAGAACTGAAAATGCAAGTAGCAGGATATTTTCTCATAGATGTAAGAATGTTTGAGAAACTTGTAAGTTTTAACTCTTTCTAGGAGGTATTTATTGACCCATCAAGTCTCAAAATGTCATTAATCTCAAATAACCATTAGCAAATCCTACTCAATCTTCATGGGACAATGAGATAAACATGTTATGCAAGTGGTACCAAAAGGTACCTTGGGGATTTATAAAGATTTCGGAAACATTCAATGTGTCAAGAATTTTTGAAAATTTTGAAAATTTTTGAGCTGCTACTGTGTTCAAAGAACACTTATTTAAAATAAAAGTGGGAAAACAAAGCAATACAAAAAGGGGAAACTATCTAACTATGATACAGCTAACCGGGTATATTTGCCTACCTCCTAGATCAAAGGGAAGATTTCTAAAGTATCCTTTATGATACAAAAACTTATGGTGCCAAACAAGTGATTAAATGGTATGAAACTCTGATGACTTTCTCTTCTTGTTTTCCACCTTAATTTGCCTGCATCTGAATGAATCACAGTCAAACGTGTCCCCAACATATACATACTCTTCTTGTTCTTTAAAGCTTATTGAAAGCTAATTCTTTATGTTGTCGTGTCTCATCAAGAAATAAATGTATGTTGGCTCTCCACCCTGTCTTTTGATATACATCATTTTTTGTTTCATCTCCTTCTGCCTCATGCTCGATTTCCATTACATGATCATCCTCTTTAATGACTTCAAAAATATCATCTTCAAATTTACCAACCTCTTGAAAGGATAAGCCTGATAGTTTACAACAATTTTGCATATTTATTTGAGTCTCAATGCTGCCTTCTCCACCTGAAGCCAACTCACAGCCTTCTTGAAGAATAGTGTAACCTACCCTAATGACTTCAAACAAGTCATTCAAAACATGATAAAAAATTATCTCTTTTTCATCAGAGATAGAGGCAAAAGCTTGTGACTTATCCTCTAGTTCATCAAAGGGTGTACCTATGGTGATTTCTTCTTCATCTGCACTCATGAAATCTTCCTAACTAGCCATGAACTGAGTATACTCCTCTTTACTTGCTTCCTCCAAAATATATTCCTCTTTGAAAAAAGATGAAGAAGAAGACTGATGGTTATACATATGTGGAAGAGGAGATAATTCTTGAGCTAGAATCGAATGATTCTCTTCTTTCCATTTGTCCATCACTTCATCTATATCAGATGTAGCTTGATAGCTCTCTTAGAGGGGTGTAGATGGGGTGTGTTCAAATGTAGGATCTTCTGCTTGATTATCACCATGAGTAAGAGAAGCCTTGACTTCTTCAAGGTTTTGAGCAAAACTTTTCTCTTCTTCCCTTCTGCCCCATGATTCCATTGTTTGTTCCCAAATCATGACCTTAGGTCTAGAACTTTTCTCTTCGAAAGAGTCAGCAATTTTATCTTCTTCAAGGTTTTTAGCTGGTTCATGATTTTCTTTCTTCCAACTTGGAATCTTGTCATGATGCTGAAGGACCTGAGGATTGGTATAAGAGGTATCTTTTGGCGTAGGCTCCTTTCTAAGGTCTGAAAGCTCTATCTCTCTTTCACTAAGCAATCTCATTTTTTCCTCTAATTCCTCAATTTGCTTAGCTAGATTTTCTTGAATGAGTCTTTCTTGGAGCTCATAGGAATCATCAGATAAATGGGGAGTACATGAAGGTTTCCATGAAAAACAAGAAGATTCTTAAGGAAGAGTGGGAGAGACTTGAAAGGGACTAGCCTCATTTTGTATCTTACACTCTTGGACAATGTCTTTCTCCTTATTTCTGCCCCATGATTCCATTGTTTATTCCCAACTCATGACCTTAGGTCTAGAACTTTTCTCTTGGGAAGATGGGGTTACAAGGTGAAGGAGAAGTGAGGGTTTGGATTCCAATTCCCTTGCTGTCAACATAGATTATTATTTTTGAATATTTCCCAATTCAATCTATTTATCAAGATTAGTCTTAAATGCCAGATTTATTGTTTTAGAACTTTCCTCAACATGAATAGGGAAAGAACCATGACAGGCTTGACTTGGCTCCTGAGCAAGGGTTGATTATTTCTGATATAAAACTTGGGGTAGCGGATATGCAAGTTTATAGACTTGATAACGCTGCCTCTCATGAATACTTAGTTTCTCTTCCAAAGATGCAATTAAGCCACTCACATCCAACATCTCATATGTAAGCCTTTTCCAATTTGCTCTTTCAATGGGAGCCCATTCACTTTTAACTAGATCTACTGCATTTCTTACTTGATGGATGACATGATTAGGAATTTCTCGGCCATATCCCCTTCTGTTGTCAAGCTCTAATACATGTTTTTTATATCCTAGCAATTCTTGTTTGAAGGTGGAAATGAGATTAGGTTGAGTATGAGATGTAACATATTGGGAAGACTGGGCATAAGACTGATATAGCTCATGACAAGGCTGAGGCTTGTCATATTAGATCTGTGAAGGGCAAAACTCATAACCATATGCATCTTTATTGCTTGATGTGATTCCATGAGCAACCTGATATTGATTAAAAATATATGAAGGGGCATAAGACCCATAACTCTGAGTAACAAAATTATACATACCAAATGGTGATTTCTTCTTGACTTTGATTCTTTGAGGTAATCGGTGACGATAGAAGATTTAGATCTTGTTACTAATCCAAACTCTAACTCCTTGTAGCTCTCTAGTTCATACGGTCTTGAAAGAAACTTCAGGATGGTGTCCCACAGGGTGTGCCAAAAACTATTGATGGTTAAAATTGTGCTTGTTTCTAACACCAACAATAGGAAGTTTCAAGATGTGGGACTTGTGACTTGAAACAACCTCTAGATTTTTAAGAAGCTAGTCTCTTCTTTATATTGAGCGTATACTGGGAAAAGGGATAGAAATTTTAACAGAAACACAAATACGAAGAAAGAAAATCTAACTATGGCGATGTGCCTGAATGTAATTTGACCCTTAATCTAAGCACAATGAAAACTATATGTAAGATTCAATTACATTTAAGAGTAAACAAGGCATGATCAATGTAAAAGATGAAAACAATAGAAACAGAGGCTCACATCTTAGACTGCTTTTATAGTGACATAGAAAATATCAACAAAGGCACAGGATTCAATCTTCTTATTAATTTTCTAGTCACATAAGAGGCACAAAAACATGCATAGTTACATAAACTTTCCAACTCAAGAAAATAAAACAAAGGCAAATGATATTCCTAATCACAGCTCTAGAAAGTCTAAAACTCTTGACAACATAGCTTAGACTACTTTTGCAATGACATAGAAAATATCAACAAAGGCACAGGATTCAATCTTCTTATTAATTCTCCAGTCACATAAGAGGCATAGAGACATGCACAGTTACATAAACTTTCCAACTCAAGAAAATATAACAAAGGCAAATGATATTCCTAGTCACAGCTCTAGAAAGTCTAAAAACTCTTGAAAAATTATCTTAGAAAATTCTCTCTAAGTATCTGATGATCTCTCCTGGTGATCTCTATACCCCTATTTATAGCCTTGGATTCACTCTGGATTGTCTGTGTTCCCAATCTAATGGCCCAACTGAAATCTAACCGAATTGGAAGTGTCTAACAGAAGATATTTCTTAGATTCTGAAATGCTCTGTCTTCTAGCACTGCATTGGCTGAACAGATTGTAGGACGCCCCCTTATATTAAATAGAAGAGGACTTGGCTAGTTCCTTGAAAACCTCTTAACAACCTTCTCTTTATTTAGGATGCACCAGAAAATGACACTTGGCATGTTCTGTAGCACTTACCGAAGACACATGGCACTTTCCATGTAACTTATACTCTTTTTGCATCTTTGCTCAAGAGTGTTTCACCTTTGACACCTGTCGCAATCCGCTTCTTCAAAACTTTAAAAACTTAACAAAAAATAAGAACCACATCATTTCTCACCCGAGCAACTTTAAAAAAGGGCATAGGGGTAGGTGGTGATTTCTGCTTGCCTCAACAAAGGACACATGGCAATCTCTGCTTTACTTAACTAGGGATATGTGGTGATCTCTACTACTTTTAGCCACCTTTTGAGAAACCTATGGAAGGTGACACATGCTAGTATCCATGTCACTTTTTTTATATTATATAAACAATCGGGCCTCATTTCATATTTACACAGACAATGACACTTGGCGGCTTCTGCTTGCTTTAGAAATAAAACCTTAGACCCACCATAGTATTTACTATATTGGTGAAACAAAATGAAGAAAATTTAGAGGTTGACACGTGGTGGCTTCCACTCTTTTCAGCTGGGATATGTATCATCTTTCATCACTTTTAGAAAAGCAAATTGAAACCTTTCGCGATTGCCACTTGGCACCCTCCACCTGATCCTGACTCTTAGCTTGTTAAAACCTTCCGCTAAAAAGAGATTTGAAATGTGGATGCTGATATGAAACGTGGATGATGACACTTTTCACATTCCACTAAGTTACTATGAGATACGTGGCAATCTCCGCTTTACTTAATAAAAATTGTAAAAGGTGCCTCAGCTGATGACACTTGGCAGCTTTTGCCTGACTTCAACACTTAGAGAAAAAATGAATCAAAAGGAAATTAGAGCCCACACTCTATTTCAAAACTTCACTGTCTTGAACCAAAATATGCCGGAACAAAATTTTGCAGCGTGCAACTAAAAATCAAAATGAAACGTGGAGTATTTTTTATTCTACAAGAACTAACACAATACTAACCATCCTCTCTTGAGTCAAATTCCTAGATCACATTATGGCACACCCAGTGGGATAAGATGCATCTCATTCCCAAAAGATATCATTTTGAAACTCTAAAATATCCATTTGTACCTTTAAAAACTCTTACAAATTTATTTTCTAACTTTATTTTGCCATTTTTTGTTGCCACAGGTTTACACAGTAACCAACATTAGTAGGAAATACCAACATCAATTACTTGGCTCAACCAACACTGGTTAGCATAATTGACATCAGTTAGATCTCAATTGGACATTGTCGATGTTAGTGGTATATAACCGATGTCAGTCACTGTGTTTTCTTAAAAACACAAACCCTAGAGATATTTTAAAATGCTTAGTTTGGGGTCATACAGACTCTATTTTGGATAATTTTTTTTTTAAAACCACATGTTTTCTCCTAAATTTTTAGAATTTGGCATTAATTTAGATTCAATTTTTATATTTTTTTTTACAAAACTTGTAAAATTCGTTTAAATTTTTTCTAATCTAACATATTTACTTTTTGGGTGATGCCTTAAAGGTAGACAAGTAACTAGCAGATTTCAAGTTTGATAAATTACATTTTAGAACATATTTTGCATGTTTTAAAATGAATTAGGAACATTATTTTGCTTCTTAAAGTAAAATTTAAGGTGCTTAAGTAAGTGTTTTTACAATTAGTTTTCAAAGTTACAACTAAGACCAAGGGGTCAAATGAACACCACCTCATTTTCATTTGGGCTTTAAAATGAACTCATCTTTCTAGGATTTTTATCTTCAATAGTTGATTGATCTAATTTTTGTTTGGAAAGAAGAGGGATGTTATGTGTATGCTCTTTCATTTTTCCCCTTTCAGGAACCCTTAGAATCAAAAGCACCATTCCTATTGCAAGTAGCCTAGTCCAAGGCTTAGAAAGAATGTTGCCTAAAGCACTCCCCAAAAACTCGCCAAAGTTTGGGTGATCTTGAAAATGACCCTAAAGTCTTTCTATTTTATGATTTCTTTATTTTCATGAAAACTTGGCTTACAAGGCGGACTTCGTCACCTCCCACGAGTTCTTTAGGGAATATTTGAACCAAGGTTTCACCTCCCATAATTGAGTTAATTTGGCTCCTTTGGAGTTACACATGAGATGGAGTGACACTTTAGACATTGCACTACACTAAGTGAATAGTAGGATGTAGTGGTTACAAAAAAGACTAGACATTTTTATAATAAGTTGAGTGATATGGACCCAAAATTTGTGTTTTTCTTTTGCATTGTTTATCATGAATGTCATTTTGCAATTGACTCCCCTATTAAGATTTAAAACTTGATAGTTTAGTCAACCCCACATGCCATACCCTTGTTAGGATTTGGATGATTATACTTAGTTTATTTTGGTCATTTATCTTACTTGGTGTTTTTGATACTAAAACTTGTTTGTTTGTGTGTATACCATGTCAAAACTATTTTGTCTATATGCGACTCTTTTGTCTAAAGAGGCATTATGTTGGCCATTTTACACCACACTTGTGCCTTGAAATTTTTGATAAAATTATTTGTGTGTGTGTCATTTGAGTTATAGAGGGTAGCATTATGCTTCCCAAATCATGTCAAACCATTTTGCCTTTGAGTCTTTGAAACATAGTATTGACCACATTATTATAACATGCTTACACCATTAGGCTGCTCAATTTGTTTCAATACTTGTTTACCATTATATCAAAACCATTTGTTTCAAACCACTGTGTGTATACCATTTGGACTTTTGTCATGTGCCATGATGCTGTCTAATCTTGTCTAGCTTGTTTAGTCAAATCTTAGTTTTCAATGTTGAGTTTTCAATTAACCTTGTCAAGTTTGGATCCAAACATTGATTGATTTTTATTTAGGCCTTAATTCATGGAGTTGATACATAGATATTTCTCTTTTAGGTTTCATAAATTTAGTTAATCGATTACCCAAATTTGAAGACTATTGATGGTTTGTTTGTTTAAAGCCTATCCTCATCATTATTCATGCCTTTATTTGGAAAAATACAACCTTTCTCAAAGAGCCTTTTATCTTATGCATTATGCTAACTAATCATGTTTATGTTTAATTCTATGTGCCAGGTCTATGTCAAAGTTGTTTCCAAACTTGTTAGATTAAATTAAATCACATTAGCTTTTGTTTCAAGTCTAGATTTTGACACCGTTTGGCCAAAAATCCTAGCGCATGCCTATTTGTTTGAGCCTAGATTTTGAATCCACATTTGGATAAAAGACCTATCAATTCAAATTTTCCCTTTCCTAGTTTAGACCTTATTTGAAACACTTTGACCTAGACCTTTAACATGTTGGTTTTTATTCAGATGATTGACCATTTGTGTGTCTGACATTTGATATTAGACATTTGATGTTAGGCTATTTTATGCCAAGTCTCAGCACAAATTATTTTGGAGATATAGCTCCACATTTAGACCATATTGGAGATACATCTCCACCCCTTTTGACCAAGTTAGACCAAGTTTGAACCATTTGTCCTTTGGACATAGTTTTTCAGAGTTTGTATAACCCTAAACCTTTTTGTTTCAGAGCTTTCATGATTTACGTAGATATGTCTAGCTACACTTATGATGGAGTCACTTACAGTCTAGCTTATGATACAATGGATGCACAAAATGACTTTTATGGATTTTGTCAAGACCCCAATGATGTTAATATGGTTTGTGAGATAGATTTCTATCCATCTCATATTAATCATTTATTATAACAAAGTCATGAAACAACTTAAGATCCAACTTGAGACCTTGATTGGTATGAAGAGTATTATGAAGAGGACTTTGAAGATCTAACTATAGATAATGTTGTTTGGGATACAGATCCATACCCTCTTTTCAAAAATTAGTAGATGAAACATAGTCAAGAACCAACTTATGACCTAACTCATGACTGGGATGATATGGTTTATGAGGAAGACTTGGATGATTTTGCTTATGCAAGCAATCAAGTTTCATAATATCCTTTTGTTATCTAATCATCAACTAACCCTAACCCTCCTTTAGATTGTATGAGCCATCAATCTTCACAATATCTAAGGAATACCATTCCCATACCAAGACCTAATCCTTTGGCTTATGTGAGAAACCAAGCTCCACAATGCCCCTTCATAATTCTAGGACCTAGTCCTTTGGCTTGTGTGAGCAATCAAGATCCACACCACCCTATCATTAACATCTCAAGAATTTTTATTTTGGCTCATGTGAGCAATCATGCTCCCTAAGGTCCTACCATTATCCAACCACAAGTCATTCCTCATCTAGTACCAATCCCAATGAAACCTCAATCCATCAAATCATTTAAAGACCAAGCTATATTCAAAATTAGTATTTTCCAAATCATTAAAAACCAAGGCCAAGATAACCAACCAATCTAAGATGTTTATGTTGAATTAATCATTTGTGATAAGTCAACCTATGATAAATTGTCTATTGATCCTATACTAGTTGTCGAGGAGTCTCACTCTGACGAGCTAGTCTTTTCTAAGTCACTTCTTAATGAGTATAACTACCTTTGGGTAAATAATTACCTCGAACATGTGCCTATTTTTCAAGAGCCTCCTATTGACAAGCCAATCTTTGATGAGTTATCTCTTGACCTATTTCCCATTCTAGAGGAGTCTCACTTTGACAAACCAATTTTTATGGAGCCCATTATGCCATCATAGGCAATTACTTGTCTAAAACCAAATCTTTAAGAAGACATAATTGTAATAGAGTACCCATCAGATGAAGAATCAAAGTTAGAGTCAAGTTTTACTCTTAGACTGACATCAGATTTAACATCAAAATCTGAATCCAAATCAACATCAGTCTCAACATCAGATTCAAAGTCCCTTGAGTTAGAATCAAATTTAGACAAAGAATATGTTCATGATTGTTACAACATTGGTTAAGCATGCCTCATAGATAAATTTTAATACATTTGTGATCCTTTTACAATTTTTAAGGATGAGTAATTTAGCTTCGACACAAGTTCTCCTAGTATCTTCTATGAGGATTGTGCAGCCAACACCCATTCCATTACCATTCCACAAGCCATTACCATCAACCAAAATATCCATATCATTAACATTCCATCTCCCACAAGTGTCAATTAGGATCGATAGAATCACACTTTTTTGAAATTTATCCATGGAAACATAATAGTTAAAGAAGATCAAGGAGGCCAAGACAACATTCATGTAGTAGAAGGACACTCTCCTGGTGAAACCTTTTCGAAGGTACTAGGGGACAATCAAAGTCAAAACTCAACATCTTTTAGTGAATTTTTTAATAAGAATTAGAAGATAATTAAAGTTAAAGGCTAATGTTCATTAGTGAAACCTTCTTAGAGGTGCTATAGGACAATCAAGACAACTTCATTGGTGAAAACCATTTTGAGGCACCAATAGCTAAGCACAAAATTTCTTCACTACTTGATGAAAATAAAATAAATATCAAATCAAAATAGCTTCCAATCTACTCTCTAGATCAAACAATAGAAAAATATGGTGGTCCTATTGAGAGAACAAGTCTTTAGCCCCAACATAACCAAAAATATGTCAAATCTAGCATCAATAACATTACGTGTGATTGAAAGTATTGATCTTTATTTGTTTCCCCACCATTATACATTCTATTATCATCTACCATTCCATTTCACAATCAAACCTACCATCCATTATTTGTCCTTATTTACCATCCATGGCTGCACTTTCCTTTATAGACGCTATATGGATACCTTGCCTCGATGCTTGAAGGAATCATAATCAACAACCAACAGAGATCACAAAAGCATTCTTGGCAACCAAATATGTAGGGCATTTTTGATAGAGAAGATATTCAGATAAGGTGTGGGATAGTAATTAACATGATCAAGTATTATGTTTGTATAATTTTTTAATTAGGATGTGCATCTCCCCCTTAATAGATTAAAAAACCACACCCAGGCCAAAAACATGTACCACATCATTTCATAGTGCCATGCCATTGTCGTTGTTACATATCCTTTTGACATTATTGGAGATTCCTAGCCATTCACCCTATCACTTGGGGAAAACCCTAATACCATTTTATCCAATCTATCTAGACCATTATTATCCTTAGCAAGACCATACCATCATATCATTCCATTCTTATCTAGACCAAAGCTTGTTTTTAGTCATCCTATCCAATCCTATTTTGATCTTGGTTGATTTGATTCTTCTTTCACTTTTTCATGGGTGGATTCTGATCAAGTTTAAATAATCAATCCAATCCATGTTTTTAATACTATCTATGAAAGTAGTGTGGTAGTTGATCTGGCAAGATATATTTCATCCTATCCATGTTTACTTCTGAGAGCTTGATTATAACCACCTATGGGAAAATTAGTGTCTCACTAGTCTTGATACTAATTATAACCACCTATGGGCAAATTAGTATCATTGACCTATGTTGTTGTATCCTAGTTATAACTTCCTATAGGCAAATTAGGGGCAAAACTTATTTACCATGCATTGATGCATCACCTTGCCTTCACTATTTTTATTTGATTGGCTATTTTCTAGATTTGAGAACTTGTTAGAACCTAGTTGGTTTGTCCCCACCTTTTGTGTGAATGGAATTAATATGACTTGAGGTTATTTCAAGACTATGTGGGTCATGCTCAATTCATGTTTAGGTCACCTCAGTCCCCCTTTCCATACGCTCTCACCATTTTTTGAGAAACCTAAGCCAAATGCTCTTGCCATTTTATGAGCAGGTATATTATCATTCTCTAATGAGTTAAGATACCTCAAAATTCCAAAAACATTCATAATATTTTAAAATCCAAAAATATTTGTCATGTCTAAATCCTAGTCAGTTATCCTTGATCCACCTTACTAAGGCATTATCATTGTTAGGATGCTTTCTTTTGCTTTTGTTTTCAAGCTTTTTGTTTGTTTGTTTATTTTAGTTTGGTTGTTTGTTTGTTTGTTTGTTTATTCACTTACCTATTTTTTTGTTTTCAACACTGTTGCCTCGATTTAGTCTATATTTGTTCATTGGGTGATTCCCTATGCACATTATTATTTAGTCCATCTATATTCATCCATTAACATTGTCATCATGGTTTTTATCATTGGGGTATTATTTTTGAGTTTTTTTGGATCAGGAGTCAGTTCTTATGCATATTTTGGCCAAGTCTTCATGGTGTTTTATCATGAAGCCTACCATCACATGCTACAACAAAAATTAGCTTCAAGAAGGTCTATAATCAATGGAGCCATAAACATTTCTTCTTGGTACCATGACAAATCCTCCCATCCCACCTTTGATCAAATTAACTCATTTGATCATTCTGGTTGTATCATTTATAGTTAGGATGAGCATCTTCTCATTGGTAGGTACAATTGAGTCATTCACACTGATCAATCTTATTCTTCTATTCATCTATTTCATCACTTTCCACCCGCTTTTATTTAATATATATTCCAAGTTATATCCTTGAGTTATGCTTGTTAATCATCCCTTATTAGGGCACAATCATCTTTAGCCAATCTAGGTCTCTTAAATGCTTATAACCACCTATGGGAAAATCATTATTTTGACTTTTATTCTTGATTATAACTACCTTTGGGTAAATTAGTATCCTTTTTACATCAATGCATGAAAGAATTTTCTCATTTGGATTAATCTCAACCATGAGTTAATTCCACATTTCTTCTTGTTTCTTTTCAAGGGACCATCCATCAACAAATGTGATGACCACTCCCTCGAGGGGGCATCATCATAAGCTTCCCAAAAACCATTTAGATCTTTGTTCTTTGACCATCATCATCTTCCTTTTTAGTATACATGCTAATTTTCATTCGTTGAGAAGACATTGATTTGCCTATGGTTTACTATGCCTTCCCAAATAAGGGTAAATTTTAGACACCTAAAACTGGCCAATGATAACCTCCAACTAGGCTTTGGACTAATTTCTGCTCAAAATGCACAATTTGGCCTAAAAACACTAAAGCATGCTAAATGATATGAAACTAACATATTCAAGTGCTGATTTTGACCAAGGTACCCTTAAATATGGTAATGCAATTTATGGGCTAGCTAATGTTGATTAGTTCATTTCAAGTAAAAATGCCAAATTTACACCTACATGCTCTGGACTGCTCTTTCCTATCAAATATTTTACACAAGACTTATGCCTTTGTTATTTTTTATTGGTAACATTCTAAATAGGAATACACATCTAATGCATCTAACGTGGACTTCTAATTCAAATCTAGTCAAATTTAGGACCAATAATAAGGCATTCTGATCAATTTGGGTAATTTGTACATAATGTGCTTAATCATGCTTAAGAGATAGTTAACCCAAATCAAGGCCTAATCAAAAATTCCATGGAAACTTATTGAATAATTTGTTTTGGAAATGAATATTGAATATCTGCATCATCAAGTGACCTAATTTCTTGGGAAGACATCCCTAGGCATAAATTCCATAAATATCAAGATTTATGCCCTCCATGATGCCCTCCATACCTCTTAATTTCCCCTTCTTCCAATGCCATGATGAGGATAATTACAAACTTTATTCTAAAAATTTAATTAATCCTCAACCACACATCAGAATATTGAGATGGATGGTGGAGGTTGGTTCTAAGCAAATCCAAAAATCTATAAATAGGAAGCCTCACAACATCATTTCTAAGCTTAATTAGTGAAAAGTTATATTGTAAGATTGGTTCCAAAAAGTTTCAAGCAACTAGTGTTATACTGCCAAATTAATTCCAATCCAATCCACAAGCTGAAGGTGCTAAGGAGAGATAGAGGTTGCCAAGATTCCATTGCTAAGGACTTCATGAGCACAAGTTGAGCAAGCCACCACAACAAGCATTTTGGAGCATCCAAGAAGGTAAAAGAGTTTTCTTTTACATTTTAGTTTTGTGTTTCCTACATGATTGTTAACTAAGTTCTCATTAGTGTCTAGGCCTAGAGATGCTATGCTATTAGTGTGTTTATTTCATCTTATTTTCATTTTGGAACTAACATCATACTAACCATCCTCTCTTGAGTCAAATTCCTAAATCATAGTATGTTCATAGGCTACCAATGTGTAGCTTAAATAATAAATAATGTGTTCCTTACCATGATCATCATACTGAGCCAAAAGTGTCCCCAGTGCATGTTCCATGGTTGATATATAAATAAGCAATGGATTTCCTTGTGTTGGAGGTCATAAGACTGGTGGATTGGCCAAGTATATTTTAAGTTTTAAAAATGCTCTTTGACAATCTTCATCCCACTAAAATGTTACCCCTTTTTGTAGTTTATGGGTAAATGGGTGGCACTTATTTGCCAATTAAGAAATGAACCTATGTATGGATTGGATCTTTCTTCATAGACCTTGAAACTATTTAAGATTTTTTGGTGGAGGCATTTGCATAATAGCGTTGACATTTTAAGGGTCGACTTTGATCCCTCATTGTGATACAATGAACCCTAGCAATTTTTCTTGTGTGACTCCAAGGACACATTTCTTAGGATTCAAGTAAACTTTATATTTATGAATCCTCTCAAATATTCTTCATAGAATGTCAGGATATCCATATCTTATTCTTAATTTTGCTAGTATATCATTAACATAGTCCTCGTTAATGTCATGCATCATGTCATAGAAAATGATAATCATTACGCGTTGATATGTGGCTCTAGCATTTTTAAAACCAAATAGAATGACTTGGTAATAGAATGTCCCCCATAGATTGGTGAATGTGGTCTTATTTTAATCTTTAAGGGATATCTTGATCTAATTATAACCAAAAAATCCATCCATTAAGGATAACATCTCATACTTAGTAGTTGAGTTGACGATCATGTCAATGTTGGGTAGAGGAAAATCATCTTTGGGGTATGCTTTGTTGATATCATGAAAATAAATACAAATATGTATGCTTAGGGTATTTTTACTCACTGATACTATGTTATAAACCCATTTAGAGTAGTCTAGTGGTATGATAAAATTGGCTCCTAACAATTTTTCCAACTCAGCCTTAACCAAAAGGGTGTTGCATAGATGTATCTTTCTTAATTTTTGTTTGATTGGTTTAACACCAGGGTGAACAACAAGATGATGTATAACTAAATCTAGGTCCAAGCCTATCATGTTGGAGTATGCCTATGCATAGATGTGTATATAATCCTTAAGAATGGATATAATATGTTCACGTTCTGCTTCACTTAGAGAAGCTCCAAGATAAACAATTTTGGGATCCTCATGGGTTCCCAAATTCACTTCTATTGTTCTCTCCATAAGGAGTGTGGATCCATCTTCTAGAATTATAAGAAATATATGGTCATGATCATTTTCCTTTGTTATATCTTCTTGTTGTTCCTCCTAAAGATCTAGATAATATGAAGAATCAAAATCTACGCTCTCAGGTAAAGGCCAATTGGTAAAAACCTTTGGAAAATCTAGAGTAAAAAGCTCAAATATTTGATGTTATTCTAAAGAGATGATTTTACTAGATATGGAACTTGGGCTAGATTAAATTTCTACATCCTGAGGGGATGAGCAAACTTTATCACCTAGGAGTGCCTGAAATAGGTTTTCACTCAAAGGCTTATCTGTTTCTTTACTTTTTCCCTGATTGACAAGTGCCTCAAAGAGGTTTTTACCTAAAGATCTTGATGTTTGTTCTTTATTATGACCAAGAAAGTTAGCCTACTCTCCAAATTAGGTAGAGGAATCTAATGAAAAATTAAAACCCTGCTTATGATCCCTAATGAGTAATGCATCTCGTAGGCCCATATATTTTGCAATTGATTCTTCATTTTGAAACTCATTGAGGAATATGACCAAATTTTGCTAGTCCCAGTCAATGAGTTTAGGATGACAAATGCATAGGTTATAGTGAGGGTTTGCTTTAGGATGGGAAGTGCCAATGGTAAAGATATAGTGTCCTAATTTAGGAAGGGAAGCACCACTAGGATGGGTTTTTGCTTCAAGATGGGAAGCTCTAATAGGAATTATGGTCAATATGGCATTTGAATCAAACAAATCTGAGTCAACAAGCTCATCAAAAAGGCTATAATGGGACATTGTGTCACTGCTAAGAGTCTCATTACTAGTCACTTTAGAAGAGTCACTATCAAATGTCATGAGGTCACCCTTTGATGGTTTAAATCTAAGACCATGATTCCAATTGATAACTTTAGCTGATAAGGGTTCTAAAATTCTTTATGTCTATGGGCCAAGGCCTTTCCCTATATAGTCAAGATGATCCATTATCCTGTTAGGGATAGGATACTTTGGATTCTAAAAATAATCAAGGCCTTCATAACATAACCAATATCCCTTGGTAAAATCCTCTTGATCTTTCTTGGTGCAATTGTAGGTACAAAAATAACATGAGGTTTTGGTTATTTCTTCTTTAGTTGCCAAATATGATCAAGTTTGTTGGGAGTCTAGGAAGTTTTAGGCTTACCAAAAATTTTAGGGGATTTTGGTAATTTTTCAATATAGAGGATGTCCTTTAGATGGTATGTGGAAATGCCTACGTATTTAATAATAACCTGATTAGTTAGAGCTATAGGAAATGGATCAGTTGAAGTGAAGGCTAGATCACCAGGATCTATATAATTAGATGGAGATGGATGAGAAATGATGGCTTTGTTCTTCTTTATAATGAATTCAAAACCTGGGAGATAGTTATAATTACAAAACTCTACTTTAAGATTTTTGTAGTATTGGTATGGCTACTGATCAATGGGAATAGTAACCTCGATCCCATCATGGGGAAACTTAAGGCATTGGTGAAGAGTAGATGGAAATTCCTATACTTCATAGATCTAAGGATGATCAAGAATTATGTTATAAGGAAGCTCAATATCCACAATATGGAATAATGTGTGATGATAAATAGACCCAATCATGACTGGCAACCAAATTATACCAGATGACTCCCTCTCAACATTATCATAAGCCTTGACTGTAATAGTTTCTAGCTGAATGTCTTTATCAATGTATCCCAATCATCATACCAATTTAAGAGATATGATGTTTAGCCCTAAACCATTATCTATAAGAACCCACTTGATCTTATGATCCACAATGATTATCTCAATGTATAGTGGGTTATTATGGGTTGGGCTAAGGGTGAACATGTCTTTTTGATCAAATGTGATTTGATGAAATGAAGGCAAGTGTCCAACTAGGTTCTAGAACTGATCAAGGTTTATATCATTAGGCATAATAGGCTCTTACAAAAAAAATTTGAAGATGGTGGATCATACACAACTAACTATATTTCTACAATTTTGGGTCAATGAGGAGCCTTTAGAAGAAAGGTGTTGTTATTTAGGATTAGTAACCCATGTAAACAAAGTAACAACATGATGATGCAAACTTGACATAGTATTACTAGGGGGGAGAGGGTACTGACTGTAAAATGATGGGTCCCATGTTATAAGGAATACAAGATTAGCCACATGGTTCTACAGTATTAGTGGCAATGTGGGTTACAAAAATGCATCCCACAATATTATTATAGTTGTAAGGTACATTGTTATAAGCCACATTATTAGTATGGGAATTATGATCTTGATTATGCTCATTATGATTCTAACCTTGTTGTTGGTTTTGATTCTACTTTTATCCTTGATTGTGATCATTTTGATTATTTCTTGGTGGTGGTGGATCATGTCAAGGAAAGGGGTCTTTGTAGATTCCCATATCTTGATTTGTGTCTTGATTAGGGACCAACTTAATTTCTAGTTCACCACTTTCAATAAAGTCCTTAATAATATGTTGTAATTGAATGCAATGATATGCACCATGACTAGCAATATGATGAAAGTTACACCATTCATTATCTTTGTACCAATCTAGTTTTGGTTGATCTTGAGGAAATGGCCTTAATACTAGCCATACAATTAAATTAGTTACAATGGGCTTTTGTAACACTATTTCAACCAATTCTCCTATCTTGCTATAGACTCTAAAATTGTTATGAAATGTCCTTCATGGATGTTGTCTCTGAAAAGTAGGTAGTGGATTTGGGGGAGTTAATTATAAATTTGGAGGAGGCATAGCCTGTACCATTTTTACATGTCTTGTTTCACTCACCCCATTTCCAACCATGTTCTTATTTTTTCTAAAGCCTTTAGGCTTATCCTACATAACTATTTAAACAAATGATTTAGTCTAATTAGATGCTTGACCTTGCACAAATATCTTAATAAGGCCCTTAAAAATAAGAGCCTTCTCAATCTTTACTCTTTTTTCAATAATTTCTTCAAATGAGTTAGCAAAAGCTAACCATAGATTATGCACAACTTTAGGATGCAAATTCTATGCAAAGATATCAGCCAACTATTTATCTGGCAAATTATGTTGAAAGCGGCCTACCAATGCTCTCCACCTTTACAGATATGTGGAAAAACTTTCACCATCACTCTACTTGGATTTGAATAAGTCAACAATGGTTAATTCATGTTCTATGTTATATGAGAAATGGTTAACAAACTTTTTTGATAAGTTTTTCCAATCCACAACTGATCCCTTATGTATTTTAAGTATTCAGTCAAGATCTTGTCCCATTAAACTTCATGGAAATAGCCATAGTAAGTACTCACTACTATAAGTAACCTCTTGACATAATATGAGTAATGTTTTTATTAGTTCATGTGGATCTCCTTTTCCTTTGTACATGTCAAATTTGGGTGCCTCAAAATGAGGTAGAAAGGGGTTTTAGAGAATAGATAAATCAAATGGATATGGGCATAGCTCATCAAATTTGTACTTTTTGACTCTATTATTTGTCTCTAATCTTTGAACAATTTCCTTCTTAGAATTCCATTTTTTCATGTTTGGTGCATTTGTATATTGAATAAGATGTTGTTGGGTTGGAATATGCCCCTAGTTTTGTTACTATTTGGGTGGAATATGCCCCTAGTTTTGTTGTTGTTGGGGTGGAATATGCCCCTGGTTTTGTTGTTGTTGGGGTGGAATGTGCCCCTGGTTTTTTTATTGTTGGGGTGTGATGTGCCCCTAGTTTTGTATGGATATATAGGGAGTGTATACATTTTGATCCATGATTTAGTTCTAATTTACTCCTTGAGTTGAGAATATAGGTTGTTGATTCTTGGATTGTAAAACATTCCCTAAATTTGGTTGTTTCATAATTTATTGATTTTGGAAATTTCTATGTTTATTTACCAATTTTTATGTTGGTTGAAAAGAACTAGCCAAATTGTCTTGAGGGGTTTCCTCAATTCGAACTGAATTTTTGGGTTTTTGAGTTTGTAAAGTATCAAGAGGTTATTGATGATTGAAGAATGTATTTTCTATCAAATGGAACACTTTGTAAGGTCTCTTATGACTTTAAATATTCATTTAGATTACCTTGATCCACTATGGTAATATCCTCATTTAATATTTGGTGCATAATTTCAATCACATTTCCTTGTTTTTTCAAAGCATCATTGTGAATTGAAGTGGAAACTAGGGAGTTAGTTAAGTCTATGAAAATTTGATCTGGCTATCATTGAATTATTATCTTGATCTTAGCTAGAAGATCTAGATTCATGGGTTTTGACTCTGTTTGTATTTCTTTTCTTTTGTTAGCGGAAAAAGGTATGTCTATTCATGCAAAAGATTTTTCTTGTTGTCATTGTTATCCTTCTCTAACTAAAGTATGCGATTGTTCCATAAAAAATTCAATATAAGAAGGGCTTCATCTTGATCTTCTTGGGGTTGATATTCATTATAATCATCTTTAGATCCTACTGTTATGGGGATATCATAAAAAATAATGGGGTTATGTTGACCATCATAAAATTGCTCATCTTCATGACTAAGGCCATAAGAGGCCCCACTATGAGTGAACTTTTAAGTCATGTCTAAAAGATTCATTCTGTGTGTTTTACTAACTTTTGACCAATGCTTGGAAACCAAACAAAGTATGCTTTGGCTCTCTTTTAAACAAATAACCAAGGTACCAATGAGACTATAAGGGAGGGTGGTTTGAAACCACGCATAATTTAGAATATTTAGTTCATGAGTTTACTCAACCTTTGGTAAGTTTGAAGTCATATAGATCAAAAGAGGTTAAGGTAGCTCAAAGACCCAAGGTGAAAACTAGTACACCAAAACCTAGATCTTTGTGATACACTCTCACTGTAAAAGCTAGTTTCAACTTTGACAAGTTGAACCTAGAAGTTTAGAGGAAAGATCTTTGGATTATGAAGAAGACAAAATGGACTAAGTAACTCAAGATGTAAAAACATATGCAAATCACTAAGTATAAAGCTAGGACCAAATAGTCATCACAACATCACCACATGATTCTAGTAAGATAAAATATGTTCTATGACTCAAAGCGTGAGTGATATGTAAGATGAATTGAGTCCAACAAGATGATAATATTATTTTGAGTATTAATAAATGACCTTCAATCCAAATGGAATATTGAAGCCAAGTTATAACAAGCTTAGTGCACAAATGGCAAACCCACTTTGACACACCAACCCTTAGAACTCAGAAAGGTTCAATTTCAAATGTGGATTATAAATGAAGGATTTAAACAAATTAGGTGAAAGATATAGAATAAATTGGGAAACATAATTACACCAAAGTGTATGACATGACACAAAGTTTTTGATAAAAATTTGAACAAGGAAAATATGAATTTTCTAATTGGAAAGTGTAATGCCTACCTTGCTCAAGAAAATTGAGGACAATGTGTTTTGGTCAAGTTCAATGAGTTAACAAACAATTTTAGACACAAATCAAGACCAAGTAAGCTAATGACAAAAAAAAATGTCTTAAGTCTAAACTGACAAGGTATGACAAAGTGGGGTCTACTAAACTAGTGAGTTTTTGATCATTCTAGGGGAATCAATTACATAATGACTTTCATGTCAAATGATGAAAAAGACAAGCATGGAAATTGGGTGACCACATCATTGGCTAGTTGTAAAAAGGTCTAGTCCTTTTTCCAACCACTACATCATGTTGTTTGCTCACTATAGTGTGATGTCCAAATGTAAATATGTCCCATTTGTAACTCCGAATAGGATCCAAATAAATTCAATACTGGGAGATAAAACTCTAGGTCAAAGCTTCCATAAAGAACATATGGGAGGTAATGTAGTCCCCCTCGTAAGCCAAGTTTGAATAAAAACAAAGAAATCATTAAATTATAAAGACTTTAGGGTCATTTTCAAGATCACCCAAACTTTGACAAGTTTTTGGGGAGTGCTTTAGATGAATTTTTTTCTAAGCCTTGGACTAGGCTATTTGCAATAGGAATGGCACTTTTGATTCCAAGGGTTCCCTAAAGGGGACAAATGGAAGATCGTACATGAAACATCCCTCTTTTTGGCAAATAAAAATTTAATCTAAATAACTAAGTGAACACCAAAATCCTTAAAAGGTGAGTTCATTTTTAAGCCCAAAGGGAAAATAAGGTGGTGTTCATTTGACCCCTTGGTTGTAGTTGCAAACTTTGAAAACATTCACCATAAACATCTATTTTTTTTTTGTTAAACACCAAAACAAGGTTCCTATTTGATTTTTAAGCATGCAAAATGTGATCTAAAAAATATTTTTAGCAAATGTCAAGCTTGGTCCTGAAACAAATATGTTATCATATCCTTTAGCTTTGAAGCTCTTTTAGGTTTGAAATAATGAACTTAAAAAGAAGAGCTCTCGAGTTTGTGTTTTAAGAAAAACATAGTGACTAATGTTGGTTATATAACTAATGATGGTTACATTTGCTAATTTATGATCGTTATCTAACCAACATCAGTTATACCAATGTGACCAATGACAACTATCCAACCGATGCCAGTTTTACTAACTGACGTCAGTTACTATTTAAACCTATGGAAAATAAAAAATGGCAAAAAAAGGTTAGAAAATCAGTTTGAAAGAGTTTTAATGATACAAATGTATATTTTAAAGCTACAGAATGATCTTCTTCATGTGTGAGATGCATCTAGTCTCACCAGGTGTGCCAAGATGTAGAGAGGATTATAAAGTAATTTAGTCAAACATTAGTCCATAAATCATGAAAAATGCATAAAGAAATAACTAAGCCTATCTATTCCTAGGGGAATTATAAAATATAACAAGAAACAAAATGAAAGAAAGCAACATCATATTACCTTCCCAAATGGATTCATCATACCCATGTGGCTTAAAATCATGTTCTCCCTTGATCAAGCATCCTTGTATTTGTCAACAAAGGTGGAAAAATCCTCCAATGTCTCAAGAACACTCCATAAAACCTAGACTCACGATTCCAAATCACTAAACTAGCCTATCAATAAATCTTGAAAACAAAATCAATGATCAAATGCATAGGATTATGGAAACAATTTAACATTATAACTTTACAATATTTAAGCTTAATATTCATGTCCATGGCCTCTCTATTTATAGATTTTTGAGATTGATATGTGTGGCCATGGATAATCCTAATGTTTAGAATTAAACTCATAAATATCCTTAAGATAAATAAGCAATAAAGAGGCATGGAGGCATTAACTAGGCATGGGTGACCCATAATCCTAATATTTTATGCACTTATGGCTTGATGGATGCCACCCCATAGATGATGTCACTAGGTGATTCAGATTTTAAAAATCAAATTCCAATAATGAGATATTCAAAAATATCTATGGAATTCTTACTTAGGATCTTAAATTGGATTAATTTGCTTAAGTAAGTTTAATCAAGTTTAATTTAATTCTTTATAAAGTGGTGCATAATTAATCAAAATGATCAGAAAGTCATATTAATGGATCATAATTTGACTACAAAGGAACTAGAAGGTGATGTTAGATGTGTTAGAGTTGTATTCCCTTTTTAGATGTTTCCAATAGAAAATAACAAAGGTACGTGATGTGTACCAATGAATTAGAAGAAAAGAGTGATCCAGAGCACTAAATGGCAAAATTGTCATTTTGACTCAAAATGATCTGTTCAAAGTTAGTTGGCCCATACAATGCATTGCCCTATTTAGGGATACTTTGACCTAAATTGGCACTTTTAAATGACAAATTCAAACCATTTAAGGCATTTTATGGATTTTTCCCTAAATTATGCTTTTGAGTGCAATTCAAGTAAGATTGACAATTTCAACACAAATGGTGTTAGGAATTAGATGTCTACAAAGCCCATTACAAAATAGAAGTAGAGGATTGCCAAAATGAGAAAGAGACACTATCACTTGGTCATTGTCTAGATGAATAGCCTTCACCATGCTACTATAAAACTTGAGGTACTACATTTTATAGACATCCTTTCCCTTATTTTTGTTGACTATAGAGTATATAATGAATGGAACATTTAGGAAGGAAATTATAAAGTGATAGCTTATATTTACCCTATATCTTTTGGTAAGTATTATAATCTCCCAATCCCCCATGTGGACTTATCTAAAATTAAGGAATGGACTAAAAATCATGACCTGAACTCTGTCTTGAGACCCTAGATACACCAAGGCCCCCATATCTTCAAGGACATTAAAGGAAATATCCTAGTAGTCCAATTCATGGAGGGAATTAGAGTAACATTAACCCTATAAATCGAGCCTTTGGATCCCCCTCAACTACCTATGTGAACAAAATATGGGTCCCCTATGTACATTTCATGGTGGAACAAAAGCTTACCCCTCTAATTGGTGATTTAATCAGTGTCTTCATGGCCAAGTAATACACTACCATCAAAAGAAGACATCTAAGTACTTATATATGATGTCATACCTATTGGATGTCATTCTTTCCTTAATCAACTTCTATAGTATTAAAAATTGGTCTCTTGAGGGAAAAACTACCATTTCCCACCATTACTCCAAGTTACATATCCTTAAGTATAAGAACCATATGCAATTTAATTATGACTATGTCTACCCAACCATAGTGGAGGCTATCATAGTTGTTCCCATGCCTAGGGTCCACCCACTAATCAAAAAGTATGTTAAAATGATGGGTGATATCTGGTACTACCCTAACCACATAGTCATCAGGATTGAGTGGATTATATCTAAGCCTTATAGATTGCCGATAAATGTTCTAAGTAAGTTTACTCAGAAAGAAATTACCTCCCAACTTATAAATGGCATTGATGGGATTTACAAAGAAAAGAGGAATGGTCTTATCCACCCCTTCCCTCTAACTATTGGAAGAAGTATACTTCAAGATTGGAAATAGGTTGATACCATGTCCAAGCATAGGGATTCATTTGGGTTTCAACTTAATGAACTCAAGATGTGGGATCCTAAGAATATAGCAGCTAGTCATTTGAAGGAGAAGAATCTCCCCAAGACTGAATACATGTATTAGCTTATTTTTTATGACATCATTTACATTAAGGCCAAAAATTATGAAGAGATGTTGGCCAAGATCCAAGGGCACAACATCAAAGTTGAACACAGATTGACTAAGGATGATAATCCATCTAAAGAGGCATGGAAAATGCATCCTTTACATATCACTTGCTACTTGGACCATCTGGGATAAACTAAGAACCACCCCAAGTAGAACATCCACAACCACACCCACAAAGGCAAATTTTGCAAGGCCATGATAAACAAAGCCATGGTAAGGACAAAGTGGGAGATACGAAATTGGAAGAGAGACCTAGAAAGGGACCCTCATCTTCAACACTCCCACAAATTCCACCTTCCCTAGTTTAGTACATATATAGGATTACCTTAGAACTATAAGAGAGACTTGAGGGTGCCCTCAAGGAACTAGCAAGGCATTTGACACTAACAGGGAAGAAGAATACTCTAAAGAATATAAAGGGAAGGGGATTGATTTAGACATGGTCCCATTAGTTACTAGGGAAAAGATAAAAGCAAAAATGGCACTGTTCCTATTGGGCCCAAAAGACCTAGGATAACTCTCACACACCTAACTAGTGAGGTCAACCTATTTAGTGATGAATTTCCCATCCATGGGCTAGTTGTCCTAGACTAGTTCATTTATGGAAAATTGCAAAAGATCCCTACTCTTTCCCATTCATGGGACATGATAAAATTTACCAATGTTTAAATGCAAGATAACATGATGTCATGGATTAGGGTCATGGTAAAAGAGCAAAAATAAAGAAGAATTATAGTCATTCTAGGACCAAAATGTAAGAAAATGGATGCCCCATGAGCATCAAGAAGCAGAGTTGTAGAGGTCTAAAAACCTCTAAAATTTATAGAGTCACCCACGACCATGCAATTTAATCCAAAGATAGCTAGATTGGAGAAGGTCACCACCAAGAGGGCTATGGTAGGATCTAAAGAATTCACATTAAAAAAGGTGGAGCCCTTTGTAGGTCTAACCCTAGTGGGAGGTTAATATCTTGGAGAAGATACTATTCATGAAGAAGATGTTGAGAGCTTGATTGAGGCTCAAACAACTCAAGCAAAGGCTAGGGTCGAAGGCATGAAATAGAGGATTTAGAACATGGAAAGAGAGAAAAAAAATATAAAAACCTAGGTCATTTTGTTAGTCCTTGACTCTATAATGGACATGTTCAAGGATTCATTCTTTGATATGTTCAATTATTAGAATTCAATAAAGCTAAGGCAAGATGCCTTAAGCCAACAAGAAGAAGTAGCCAAGAAGTTAATAAGAGAGTGGCAAAAGGTAGAGACCCAAGTTAGGTATATCATTGACATTGTAATTAGGAATAATATTTGTAAGTTCAAGACTATTAGATTGGCTCATTTGAATAGCATATTGGGGGTAATAGTGGACATGGTCTATGGCCTTAGTACTTGGACAAAGAATTTAAATAGGCTTTTGGTAGATGATAAGGGATTAGTCACTAGAATTGAGCAGCTCCTAGGAACAATGTTGTTAAATCCTACCAAGACCACTGAAATTGGAATCATTGATGATGCCAACATCAAACAAAGGGTCACTTTGGTCATGTAGTCAATTCAAAGCAAGATCTAGGGTCAGTCTAGTAGGGACAATATGAGGATTTGGACATGATTTTCATAGTATAATATAAAATTGTAGAGGCAAGGAGAATAAAAGAAGCCATGGCTAGGGATGATCGAGACTTGGATGACCTGGCTAATGCTAAGGAAGTTTTCCTAATGAATCCTATTGTGGACATGAAACTCATCAAGGAACAACACCAAAAGGCAATAAAACTTCTCCAAAATCATTAGGGGGACCCCTCGGCAATGGGCCCAACCAAAAACTAATATTTATTTTGTGTAAGCATTATAATATTTAAAATAGGAATATTATTTTGTAAAGCATATGCTAGTCTATTAGCATATTACCCCTAAATCAGTTTAAGTGTAGAAAATAATTGTATTTTAGAACCATCTTGAAGGATAATTGTCCTTATCTTTTGTACACCTCTGTATTGTAATTGACCAATGTATTGCCTTGTCTTTTTATAAAAGGCATGTATTACCATTTTTAAAGGTATATAATTTTAAGCAAATTTTTTATACTTGAAGCAATTAATATAATAAAGGAGTTCTACAAAGATTGTTTACATTTGATATGTCAATTGCTAATATAGTTTTTCTCCCATTTACTAGTTTATGTCTTGAATTTGAATGGTATCTTTAAATTCTAAGTTGTATTTGCTAAACGTAGGGTTTATCATTTATGCATATGCTAGATTAATTGGAGGATATTAGGTTTTGTTTCATTTCATTTTACTCTATATTCAATTGTGCAAATGCTAAATGATTACAGTAGTAAATCCTTAAAGTAGACCTAGTTCTTACTTGTGAATCTTTACATTATCCTTTAAATTTTGCTTGGTATATAGTGGAATTTGAGCTTAAGCTATGTTGCATTATATAGTCATTTAATGTTTACTTAGTTGCAATTGATGCTTTTTCATGATGTTTGAGACTAAAATTGGCAATCACTCATTTGTTTTCTACCTTACCCTTCTCTTTGTTATTTTTTTTTTACACCGAATCACTTTCGCTTTAGCTTAATTATAAATATCCATATAGATTAGTTTTTCATTTAAATATTAACATAGATTCTCTAAACTTCACAAAGAATAGACCATGATGGATCCCAACCATCACTCATTATAAATTTGTGGGACACCAATACATATCTCTATCATTATTTCACCATAGGTGACATCAAATTTCCACAACCTACTACTCATGCTCTAAATTACTCATATTCTAAAATGAGAAGTGTTTTTTAACATTAAATAACCCTATGGTACACTTAGAGGCATCAACAAGGCATTTCTCATTGGCACTAGAAGAAGGCCATGAATTTTTTGAATCTTTGTTGATCTTAGCATGTTTTGATCTAAGATCAGTGTATCTTTATGTTTTTGAGTAAATTAATTACTTACAAGTATATAGATAATTGATATTTGCTACTTGTGACATGTCTTTGTGGTTCCTTAGATAAAGATTGAAGTTCTTTGAGATTTGATAGTCATTTTTGATAAATTTAGCTTAATCTTTAAAAATCCATAGTATCTAGGGTTAGGATGACTCATTTTGATCAAATGTTGGCACATATTTCATAGATATAAGTTACTTTAGGATTAGAATTATAAAGATAGATCATATTCACATAATTGAATGCATCTTTGAGATAATTCAGTCAAAGATCAATGTCCTTTGTAGTTTTTCATACAATCTTTGAAAAATAAGCCCAATGTGTAGGTCTAACTCTTGTTGTTTATAGAAGTTAACTTGGTACATCATATTTTAGGTAGGATCTTCAAGTTTCAAGTTGGAATTACCTAGGATTAGAACAAGATCACACTCAAAGACTAGACAGCCTTCTCTAGAGCTTGAAGTTCATAGAAAAGATAGGCATGAGAAAGGTAGATGCAGGGGATCCGAATATTTGGCAAATTCACCTCATAAAGGTACTTGTGCCTTAAAATTTTGCCTAGGTATGGATTGGTTGGTAGAGTTTTTAATCAATGTACCAGGTGTGGTACATGACCTCCCATGCAACCCTAATAAATATTTTCCCATATTTAGTCCAACTGGTATTACAATTGTTAAAGAGCACATTAAGTATTATAAATCTACCTTAAGGTTGCTAAATGTTGTGCATGAGGATGTAGCTTTTAGGTTATTCCCTTTCACCTTTAAATATGTTACTTATGAATGGCTATTAAACTTGCCTGATAATTACATCACTAGTTGGGATGGTTTCACTAATGATTTTATAAACCAATTTGGTAAGATTATCAATCCCTATGTTATTTACCATCATTTCACCACTATTAGAAGAGATGAAAGTGATCCTATTAGGTCCTTTAATGTTATATTTCAAAAAATGTATAGTAGGATCATAAAAACCTATAATCTTGATGATGTCTTAGCTTTAGAAATATACAAATATGTAATGGATCCCATGACCTCTATATTTTTGAAGAGATCCATGCCAACTATAAATTCATTAGTTGGGGCCTATTCTGAGGTAGTAACCATCAATGATAAAATGTAACCCCAAAGGCAAATAAAATATTCTATGCCAAATGTCAACCCACATATTCCTATGATGAACTTATTCCCCAACAACAACCAAAATATTTTAGCATTAAACCAACTCCCAAACCTCAATCAATTGCTATTGAGTCATTTTTCTCCCAATCAAAACTTAAGGTTCTTAAATCATCCTACTAATGGCTTCAATATAAATGATCAAAGAGATTTGGTACCACCTATAGGTGATAACAATAATGAGGTACATAATTCTAAAACTCTTAAAAATGAGAATGAATCTATCTTAAAAATGCTCTAAAAGTTTAGCACTAATTTTTTTTAGCTACAAAAACAAGTTGGAAATACTGCTAAAAGTTTAGGTAGGAAGTTCTCATTTAAAAGGTACAATAGGCCAAATAATAGATTTTAGAATGATAGTATTCATAATAATAAGAATAATGATCCATATTATAAAAATAAGACCATGGACATTAACCTCACTAATATTGCATTACCTGATTATTACAGGGTACATTACACAACTAAGCATGGAGAAATTGACTGCATTGAGTTTTACAAAGCCTTTGGCTTTCCAAGAGGAGTTAGATAAATTTGAGGCAGTCACTAACAAAGAAAGTGGTGAAGGTTATTCTAGATCTAAATCATCTGATCAAGCCTTCATGGTTGATACTTTAGATTTTCCCTTTCAAGAGGAAAATGAACCTGATGAGTCCCTAAGGAGATCCAAGATTTTCAATAGTTTTTGAAGAAGACCAATCCCTTGAGGAGTAGAGAATAGAGGCAGCCCTTGAATACCTTAACACATATAAATAATTTTGGGAATCTTCCAGACACCTCTTCAAGCAACAATCCAAATCCACCTAAAGGAAATACTTCTAAACTAAATGTTGATATTCCTAGTTCTTCTAATAAAACTAGATATAATATAGTTGAGGATATGAAGAAGATAAAGGATAATATTACATTTCATGAACTCACATAGATTAAAAAGCAAAGGGACATCCTATTAGAATCTCTGTCAAACAAGTCCAATAATCCACGTAAGGCTGATCATGCCAATGTGACTCTACACAAGGCTAAGGCAAAATCTCCCCTTTTCCTGCTCACTGTCAAGATGTTTGGCAATAACTTACACAATTGCTTACTAGATTTTGGTGCTTCTACCAACATCATGAATATAATTATATGCAAACAAATTGGCCTAACTCCTATTAATTTTGATAAGGTTGTCACCTAATTAGATAAATCTGGAGTTAAGGTAATTGGGGAGCTTTTAAATTTTCACATGCAACTAGCCTCTGATCCTAGGGTGTAGTAATTAATTGATATTGAACTTATTGATATACCTAATTTTTATGATATCTTTTTAAGAAAGGAATGGAACAAATATTTTAATGGTTACATGTCAATATATTTCTCACATTTATGGCTACCTTGAAAGGGAGTTCCAAATCAAATCAGGGTTGAAAGAGAACCAATGATAAAATACACGATAACTGAGTACAATTTTGTGAACAAGAAGGTAAATATAATTGACTCAAACTTAAGGGTTTTCACCCTAGAAATTGATAAGGTATGTGATCCCAAGGGTGCTCATGTTGTTCCTAAACTATGGAAATTGCATTTTGATGGTGCTGGGTGTAATGCTGGATCAGGTATTGGCATTGTCTTAACTGACCCTACTAATATAAAGTACCATTATTCTTATAGGATATAATTCCATTGTACTAAAAACCTTGATAAATGTGAATCCCTTATCTTAGGCTTTCAATTTTCTATAAGGAATAAGGTCAAAGAACTACTAGGTTATGGGGATTTGAAACTAGTGGTCAAGCAGGTCAGAAGCAAATATCAATGCAATCTCTCATATATTGAAAGGTATAAATTCAAGGTTTGGGATTTTATTGAGTCATTTGATGATTTTAACATCACCTCCATCCCAATAAAGGAAAACCAAGTTAATAATGAGTTGACATTTATTGCAGCCAACCTCATGCCCCATCAAGATTCCCAAAAATTTTAGTATTGAGTTGGTCCCTTGCCCTTGAATGCCTGACAACATTAACCACTTTCAAGTTTTCAATGATGATTAGTAGATATTGGATTTCATGACTAATTATGGGGATTATTCACATATTATTTATGATACTAATTAAAATACATCTAAAGAGGACAAGTTTGATGGTAAAGTCATTTAGTTCAATGACAACAAGATCCCTAAGGGGATGATTTCTTTAGAGAGATTGTTTGATCCAGACAAACTAGCTGAGGTTTATAAGATTCCTAAGGTACATGTAAAATATTATAATGCTATTAATCTTGGTCTCCAATATCAATCCAAGTTAGTAAATATTACAAAATCCTATACAAACATTAAGAACAAGAAGGCCAAAGAACTCCTCACCCAATACATGGATGTCATAGCATGGTCCTATGATGACTTAAAGATATTTGATCCAAGAGTCATTTCCAATACTATACC
Source organism: Torreya grandis (assembly GCA_037957365.1). Classification (NCBI taxonomy): domain Eukaryota; kingdom Viridiplantae; phylum Streptophyta; class Pinopsida; order Cupressales; family Taxaceae; genus Torreya; species Torreya grandis. The sequence continues at coordinate 1,517,117 of JARHVA010003433.1, forward strand.
CCTTAAGGAAATTCACAAACCATTTAGGTAGAAGTATAGGCCTGTAAACCCTATCCTAAAACCCATGATCTTCAAAGAGGTCAAAATATTAGTAGATGCTAGGATAGTCTTCCCCATAAAACATTCTACTTGGGTGGCTAACTTAGTGCTAGTCAGGAAGAAGAATGGTGAGATTAGACTTTATATTGAATTTAGGAATTTAAACAAAGCATATAATAAGGACAACTATCCCCTTATTTCTTTAGACCAAGTGATACAAGTTATTTTAGGTTAAGCTATGATGTCTTTTCTTGATGACTTTTCAAGTTAAAACTAGGTGTTACTTGATAGAGAAGACATGATGAAAATAAATTTCACAACAAAGTGGGTAACCTTTGCTTAAAAGAGGATGCCCTTTAGGCTAATAAATGTAGGAGTTACTTTTCAAATATCTATGGACCATGAATTCCATGGTATAATTGGTAAGTGTATTATTATATATATGGATGATCTAACATTTTTTTGTAAAAGCAAGGAAGATCACTTCATGCACTTACAATAAGTTTTAGAGAGATATATAAGGTATGAAATATCCGTAAACCCTAATAAGAGTATATTTTGTGTTATTGAAGGAAAATTATTAGGTTATGTTATAACCAAAGATGGGATCTCTATAGACCCTGAAAGAGTGGAGGCCATATCTAGAATAGAACCTCTAAATAGTAAGAAAGAGCTAAAGTTATTCTTTGGTAATATAAATTTTGTAAGAAAGTTTATTTCTATCTTTGCAGAGATTGTCAAGCCACTAAATGACATGCTAAAGAAGGATGCCAAATTTAGATAGAATGAATAATATAGAAAGACATTCAGTGATATCAAGGAGGCCATTAACCAAGCTCCAGTCCTCATAAGTTCTGACTTCTCAAGGGACTTCTAGTTCTATTCCTTTGCATTTGACCACACTATGGATGTAGCGTTAACTCAGAAGATTGATGGGTGTGATCAACCAATAGCTTTTATGAGCACTAATTTTAAGAATGTTGAGTTAAATTATTTATTTATTGATAAACAAGCATATGCATTAGTTAGGGTAGTTAAGAAATTTAGGCATTATATCTTTATAAATAAGGTGCATGTTATCTTACCTAACCCTACCACCAATTTTTTTTAAATTAAAATGAATTGGGAGGACGTAGAGGTAAGTGGATGTCTATTTTTTAGGAGTATGACTAGGAAATGATAATAGTGAAATTGGTAAGATGCCAAGGTTTAATCTAGATGATTGCTAATACTAACCCTAGGCTAAATATTATGCAAGTGGATCAACATAACTTTTAAGCTATTGAATGGTATGATTTGATCATACATTTACTAATTAATGGTACTTATCATATAGGATTATCCAAGGAGAAAAAAGGGCCCCTAGGTTGAAGGTAACCCATTACCTGATCAAGGATGGGGTCCTATATAGAAATTTGTTTTAAGGGGTTTACTTGAGATGTGTCTCACAAGAAGAATCCACCCAAATCATGAGCACCTTTCATGAAAAGATGGGTAGTGGACATCCATCTAGGAGAACCACAACCCATAAAATTCTTAGATTTAGTTATTATTGGCCAACTATTTTCAAGGATGCTCACAAGCATGTAATGGAATTTCATTCATGTCAAGTCTTTAGTACTAAGGAACCAAAGGCAATAATGCCTTTGTAACCAATCATGGTTGATAAACCATTTACATAATGGGGGTTAGTCTTTGTTGGGGTTATCAACCCTAATTCATCTTAATGTCACAAATATTTCCTAACTACCACAAACTATTGTACAAGGTGGATTTAATCTATAACCACTAAACAATATAGGACTAAAGAAGTGATCAACTTCTTGGAGGATAAATTTTGTACTAGGTTTGAAAATCTAGTCTTTGTAGTGTGTGATAATGGGTATGCATTTATATCCATAGAGATGAATGAATGGGATTATGATAATGGAACTAATCTTAAGTTTGCATCCAACCATTACCCCTAGGGAAATGAATTCTTTGAGTCTAGAAATAAGAACCTAATGAAGGCAATCAAAAAGTCTGTTGTAGATAAGCCCAGGACCTAGGATAAGCTCCTTAAATATGCACTATGGGAAGATAGGATAAGAATCAATCAAATCTAAAGAACATCACCGTTCCTAGTATTGTATGGATAGGAACCCATTTTTCATATCACTCTTAAGTTTCCCATGTTTATATTCATGTAGGAATATATGGAAGAGGGTAGGGAGTTATCAAAATTTAGATTCTTGGACATCATTTAGATGGAAGATGCAAGGGAGAAAGCCTTTGCTGATTTTAGTAGGCATCAAACCACAGTGAAAAAGTGGTTTGACAAAAGGTAAAAGATTAAGGTGTTTATACAAGGAGACCTAGTTCTCCTTTGGGACAAAGCATTTGATCCTAAAGGTAAACATAGTAAATTTACACCCTTATGGATTGGCCCATACCAGATTGTAAAAACATTGGGAAATAACACTTTCAAGATCAAAGATCTACAAGGAAAAAAATCATATTGCCCACCAATGGGAAATATGTGAAGCACTACTTATCTATTATTCCTCTTGAGGTATTCATGGAGTAAACTATAAGATGATTATATTTAGTATAGGTAGGCTAGTTAGTTTCCTTTTAGTTCTTTCCTTCTTGTCTCTTATTTGTACATAACCATGTATGTATTTATTTTCTTTCCTTTGCTTTCTTTATTTCTTACTTTATATTATGTGTTTCTTTCTTGTGCCTTGTTCCTTGGTTCCAATAAGTCCTTTTGGACAACCTTGAGCTCAAAGTTATGAAAATTTCTTGAAAATACCCAAAATTTATAAATGAAGGTGTGTACCCCACACGTATAATGACCATGGTCCTAAAATGTAAGCATAATGTTGAAATTTATAGAAACTGATAAAGACCAATAGAAAAGTAAAATAATTTCATGAGAACCTGACCATTGTCTTAACCTCAAACTGGTTTTAAGAAGACGTGCACTTGTGGGGTGAAAGCTCAAATTATCATGGTATACCCATATTAGTACTTAATCAACATCCTTGCCTAGGATAATGGTTGCAGCCATAGGTGATTCTCTAAAGATCAAACATTTGACCAAATCCTAAAACCTAGACATTTTGTTTCCAAACCTTGCTAAAATCATAAAAATATAAATAAAATAAAACAAAAAAGGAGCTCAATGCAAAATCAAAGCCTTTATAAGCATAGGTGATTCTGGTAATCTCCATCGAGGCTATAGATGCCTAGTTGGAAGTAGAGCAAGGACTTGAGTAGATCCAAAAGCATCTCTATTAAGGATATCAATGCCTATATGGTAGAAAAACAATGCCCAAGCCCCCCTAATCTAAAACCATAGTTCTTAAATAACACCTTTACATGCTACAAGTTAGTGTTAGTGATTAAAGATATGAACCTTGTAAGTTGTTTCTTGAACCCCATGGTAAATAGTAAGTGGAATCAAAGCACACACATAATATGGCTATACCATGGTGTTTGACCCTAAGTCTACAATTTTAATGTTTATTTCAACCATAACCTGATCTAGATGATGATATTGATCAAGTGGAATGGATGATTTAAATATTTGTCTAAATCAAAGTCTCTAGGTTCTAACATATTTCTATGTTTCCCCCTTGAGTCACCATTTCTTGGGACCAACATACCCCCCCCCCCCCCATTTTTGAAAATTAGGACCCTTGAGAAACCCTAAATATTAAGCATGGAAATATGGCATGATAAGATAATTTTTAGAATTTGAAGATCATCCACTTTATCAAAAACAAGATTACTTATTATGTTTTGCTTTAGTTTTGGCTAATAGTGCTAATAAATAGTCTTTATGGTTATTAATTATAGGTTCCATGGTGATTTATCTAGAGAAATTCATGTTTCAAAACCCTAAAAAAAGCCTTAGTTTATATTTGAATACTAGTGGTAACTGATTGGCAAGAACCTTTTTAAAATCCATTTTGAACCTAAGTAATATTTCATGTTTCAAGCTTAGTCATGTTTTTCAACATGACTAAAAATTAGCCTAAAATTTTTGGTCTACTTTTTTATTTTACATTTTAAAATTTCCTTGTGTGCCTAAATAATATTAATTCTATGGGATCATTTTAATATTTCCTAACTTAACCTAATGTTTTAACACTAATGCCCCATTGTATATATTAATAAAAACAAGACCTTAGTCTTAACATCTTAGCTTAAGTTCTGGTTCTCTGAGTCCACTTTTATGTTAGTTTGGTCCTTTGATTTATAACTTAGAATAAGTTTTTAATCCCAAGGTCCCAATGTATTTATTAATATAATCTAGACCTGAGTATTAACACCTTACCCTAAATATTTTATATCACCATGGTCCTAACTTAACTTTTGTGTATCTTGTAGGATCCAATGACCCTCACATCATCATGGCATTTGATCTAACAGAGAAAGAAAAGATTGAGCTTCAAATTAAGAAACATATTAGAAAATCTAATGGTTTGCAATTATTCATGGCCTTATAATTATATGGTGCAAGGAAAGCCTGATATAATCTCACACATACCCCTTTGGACCAATCATTTTCAAGCTCTTGAATCATGATCAAGAGTTCTTGATTCATCATGAGGACCTGATCGAATGGAGAAAAACCTATCAAAGGATTACATAAGGCTTGAATGATAGACATGTGGTACCTTTACATTTGATGATCTAAGGAAAATGGGCCCCACCTGAAAAAGTAAGAAATCATGAGCAAGCTCTTGGATCATGGTCTTATGGTTGTTGCTTCATTGTAGATTTCCATCCAATAGAGTGAATTAAGTCCAAGATCTTAGGAATCCATATAGAGGTGCCAAGTTTCACTCTTTTATCAAGTCATGATAATTTGATGAGCTAAAAATTGATTATTGCATGACTATCGTTTGATGTCCACAAGGCCGTTTTGACATTCAAGTGACCATCGACTTTAAGCCCATCAAATTAAAAGATTCACTAGCTTAAAATTAATGTTCATGTGACCATGATTCAAGATTTTTAAGGATGTATTTGATGTCCATAATACCATCAAATTTAATCTAATGAATTATTTTGCTTAGGGTCAAAATACACTCCAAAATCTTGTTAGAAGGCTCAAAAATTGCTTCACAAGCTAAGGGAAGTGCTAAAAAAATGCTCAAGAACTAGAAATATTCAATATGAAAAATGCGTAAATGGTATTATGGTATAAGTGTATTTAAAATAAACTTAGTCTTAGTATATACTTTAAATTCCCCATGGCATTTTGTTTAAATATCATCAATCTCAAACTATAGACTTATACTAGCTCTTATTTTAAAAAGAGTCCTAACGTAGAGTTTAGACTAGATACTTCTAAGCAAAGGTTTTCATGTGTTTCTTAAATACATTAAAACCATTATATAAATTTTAACCCCTTTTAAACATGATTTGTAAGGATGGACATAAATAGTTTTGACCAATGCATACATTGTGTTTGTTAAACATAACATAAACATTGGCTTAGATCATTTATCCATGATCCCCTTTATATAATTTAGAAAACTTAGACATAAATACCTTATCCCAAAGTTTTCTTCATGCTTAATAAACATGTATTAAACCTTAGCCTAAGGAATTTAGGCCTAAGTCCCACTTTAATGATAGACATCTTTACAAATCAATGGTTCATGATTTCTCACTAGAGGATGATCCAATGATGTGAGAGCCCTGAATACTTTTCAATGAAGTCCTGAGAGCCTATGAGCTTGACATGTGGTTAAATCCCATTTGAGGTAGAACTGACAAGATGATCCAATGGTCTGTTCTTTGTTGTTATAGGATGATTTGATGGTGTGAAAGTGCTCATGACTTTTCAAAGGCCTGTGAGCTCATCACATGGCCAATTCTCATTAAATAAAGGACTGACATAGATACAAAGCACAAGGAAGGCACATAAAGATACCAACTATCACAACTATGGTGCTTAGAATAAAAAGGATCAAATTATAGGCAAGGGATCAGATTACAATCAATGACTTGCACTAACCTAGGATTTTGATTTGACAGTGTGAAATAAAAGAAGGTATTTTAAATACCAATGGCTAGTGCTCAAAGGTATTTGTGAAAAATTTCATGAAAGGTCTAGACCAATGCCACATAGGTACCACACAAGTAGAAAAGGACAAAATAAAAGATCTTATGGGATTGAAAATGTAAAGGTATAAAGGCAAAGGTCCAAATCAAATCAAAGGCATGTATAATCCAAAGTCTGATATATCCTGCCATTAAATCTCCAAAACCATAAACCCTACATAAAAGTGACCCAACTAAATTAATTTGGTCACAATTTGATCTAAAAAGAGCTTGATTATGTTTTTGAGTGTAAAAGATATTTCATAGAGACCATTTGTTATCTAGGATAAGCAATTTGGAGAAGAAGAGACCATGGTAGCTCACAGGTAGTAGCTAAAGAAAGAGACCAAGATTTACATATTGATAAATAATGAGGGGTGAATTGTCAAGGACACTAAATTAGATGTTGCAGCCCTAAATGTCTTAGGCATTAGGAATTGGTCTAAATTATTCTTCATCAAGGGATAACTAAAACCCATTATAAAATAGGAGTAGAGGATTGCCATGGTGATTAGGAGACACTATGACTTGGTCACTATCCAAGTGATTGGCCTTCATCATGTTACTGTAAAACTTGAGGTACTACATTATATAGATATCCTTGCCCCTATCTTTATTGACTATAGGGTATACAATGAATGAATCATTCAAGAAGGAAATTATAAAGGGATAACTTATATTTCCCTTATAGTTTTTTAGAAGTATTATAAACTCCCAATCCCCCATATGGACCTATCTAAAATTAAGGAATGGACCAATAGTCATAACCTAGACTCTGTCCTTAGACTTTGGCTATACCAAGGCCCCCATATGTTTAGGGACTTTGAAGGAAATATCCTAGTAGTCTAATTTAGGGAGGGCATTAGAGTAATAAAGACCATATTAAATTGAGCCTTTGGATCCCCCTCAATTGCCTATGTGAATAAAATCTAGGTCCCCTATATGTATTTCATGGTGGAATAGAAGCTAACCCTTCTAATTGGAGATTTAACTAGTGTCTTCTTGGCCAATAAATTTATTGCCATCAAAAGGAAGACATATAAAAAATTATATATGATGTTATACCTATTGGATGCCTTTCTTGCCTAAATCAACTTCCTTGGTATTAGAAATTGGTCTCCTAAGGGTAAAAATACCATTTCCCACAATTACTCCAAGTTGCATATCTTTAAGTACATGAACCATATGTAATTTATTTGTGACTATGTCTAACCAGCTATAGTTGAGCCTATCAGAAGTGTTTCCATGCCTAGGGTCCACCTACTAATCAACAAGTATGTTGAAATGATGGGTGACATATGGAACTACCCTAACTACATAGGCATTAGGATTGAGGGGATTATGTCCCAGCCTTACAGTTTGCTATTATATGTTCCTAGTAAGATTGTTGAGCAATAAAATACCTCCTAACTCATCAATGGAATTGATGGGATTTTCAAATAAAAGAGGAAGGGTCTTCTCCTTCCCTTCCCTCTAACCATTGGAAGAACTAAACTTCAAGATTGGAAACAAGTTGATACCATGGCTAATAAAAGGGATTCATTTGGGTTTCAACTTGATGAAATCAAGATGTGGAATCCTAAGAATATATTGATTAGTCATTTAAAGGAGAAGAATCTTCCTAAGCCTGAATACATGCATTAGCTTAGTGTTTATGACATAATTTACATGAAGGCCAAAAATTATGAAGAGGTGATGGCTAAGATCCAAGGGCACAACATCAAACTTGAACATAGATTGACCAAGGATGACAAGCCATTTAGAAAGGCATGGAAAATGCATCCTTTAAAATATCACTTACTACCTAGACCACCTGGGATAGCCTAAGAACCATCCCAAGTAGAAAATCCATAGCCACAGCCACAGGGGCAAATTGTGAAAGGCTAGGATGAATAAGGCCATGGTAAGGAGAAAGTGGGAGAGGTGAAACTAGAAGAGATACCTAGAGAGGGGACCTCATATTCAACACTCACATAAAGGCCACCTTCCCTAGTGTATTACATAGATATGATTTCCTTGGAACCATAAGAGACACTTGAGGTTGCCCTCAAGGAATTAGCAGAGGCATATGATGTTGACAGGGAACAAGAACACTCTATAAAAGACAAAGGTAAGGATATTGCTCTAGACATGGTCCCATTAGTTCCTAGGGAGAAGATAAAATCGAAAATTGCATTGGTCTCTATTGGGCCCAAAATACCTAGGCTAACTCTCACACACCCAACTAGTGAAGTCAACCTATTTAGTGATGAATTTACCATCCATGGGCTAGTTATCCCGAAAAAATTCATTTATGGAAAATTTTAAAATATCCCTTATCTTTCCCATTCATGGGCCATGACAAAAGTTACCAATTTTAAAATGAAATATGACATGAAGCCATGGATTAGGGCCATAGTAAAAGAGCAATAAGAAAGGAGAATTATGGTCACTCTAGCACTAGAAGGTAAGAAAATGGATGCCCTAGGAGAAAAAAGTAGCATAGGTGTAGAGGTCTCAGAGCCTATAAAATTTATAGAGTCATCCAAAACCATGCAATTTAATCCAAAAATTGTTGGATTGTAGAGGGTCACCACCAAGAGGGATATGGTGGGAGTTGAAGAATTCACCATCCAAAAGGTGGAACCCTTTGTAAGTCTGATCCTAGTGGGAGGTCAACATCTTAGAGAAGATACTATTAATGAAGAATATGTTGTGAGATTAATTGAGGCTAAATCAACTGAAACAAATACTAGGGTCGAAGGGATGAAATAGAGGATTCAAAACTTGGAAAGAGAAAAGGAAAATCTAGAAACCCAAGCCATTTTGCCATTCCCTGACTCCATAATGGACATGTTCAAGGATTAATTATTTGATATGTTTAATTCTTTGAATTAAATAAATATAAGGAAATATTCCTTAAGTCAGTAAGAAGAAATGTCCAATAATTTAATAACAGAGTGGAAAAAGGCAAAGACCTAAGTTAGGGATCTCATTGACATTTAATTAGGAATAAGATTCCTAAGTTCAAGACTATTAACTTGGCTCATTTGATTAGCATAGTGGGGGTAATAGTGGACAAGGTCCAAGGCCTTATTATTTGTAAAAATAATTTAAATAGGATTTTGGTAGATGATGAGGGATTGGTCACAAGAATTGAGCAGCTCCTAGGAACAATGTTATTAAATCCTACAAAGACCACTATAATTGGAATTATTGATGATGTCAAATTCAAAAATAGGGTGACTTTGGTCATGTAGTCAGTTTAGGGCAAGGGCTAGGGTCAGTCTGGTAGGGACAATAGGAGGATTATTTCCCCTACATCAGTTTAATTGTAAAAAACAATTGTATTCTAGAATCATCTTGAAGGACAACTATCCTTGTCTTTTGTACCCCTATATATTGTAACTGACTAATGCATTACCTTATCTTTTTATAATAGGCATGAATTACCATTTTTAAAGGGGGATAATTTTGAATAAATTTTGTATACTTGAAGCAATTAATATAATCAAGGAGATTTATAAAGATTGTCCACATTTGATATGTCAATTGCTAATATATCTTTTTTCTCAATTGCTAGTTTATGTCTTTAATTTGAATGGTGTCTTTGAATTTTGAGTTATATTTTCTAATAACAGGGTTTCTAATTTATGCATATGCTAGATTAGTTATAGGATCTTAGGTTTTGCTTCATTTAATTTTACTCTATATTCAGATGTGCAAATGCTATTTGATTATAGTATTAAATCCTTAAAGTAGACCTTGTTCTTACTTGTGACTCTTTATGTTATCCTTTGAAGTTTACCTTGTATATAGTGGAATTTGAGATTAAGATATGTTGTATCATTTATTGGTTGAATGTATACTCAGTTATAATTGATTTTTTGTGATGATGTTTGAGACCAAAATTGGCAATCACTCATTTCTTTTCTGCCTTACCCTTCTCTTTGCTCTTTTTTTACACCAGATCACTTTGCCTTATCTAGATTAGTTTGTAGCTTAAATATGGATCACAATTAACTAAATATTAAAATATATTCTCTAAAATTCACAAATAAAAGACCATGATGGATCCCAACCATCACTTATTCTAAATTTATGGGATACCAATACATATCTCTACCACTATTTCACCATAGGTGACTTCAAGTTACCATACCTTGCTACTCTTGCTCTAAAGTCCTTGGATTCTAAAATTATAAGTGTTCTTTGAACACTAAGGAACCCTATGGTACACTTAGAGGCATCAATAGGTAATTGAGGTAATGGGGTGGTTTTTTGAAGTATTATTCATGGTTGGGTAGAAGAAATAATATTGGAAGTTTGGGGTATGTTGTCATGTTGTGTGGATGTTGGGGGAAGAGTAGAAATAATATAGGAAGTATAATCAAGTTGTGCTATTGAGAGTGGTTTTTGAATGGTTATAAGTTTTTCTAGCCCCAATTCCATTAGATGGGATGGGGAAGTGTCTTGAATGACGTGGAATGATTTAGAGGTGTGACACATAGATGTTGGATTTGAGTCAATAAAATCGACTACTCTTCCCATGTTAGTCATATTAATAATTTTTTATTCATTAGTAGTGAGGTCTATAAAAATTTCAACACTGGTTATAGGAGTAGGGTTTTTAATTTTATCTTGGTGGTTGGGGAGAGGATCTTTGTAGATATCAAGATGAGCATTAGCTTGGTTTAAATATTGGTTTTTATGCATTTCATGGGATTTAAAATGTGTCATATGATTGTTGACACTTTCAAATAAGTGTTTCATGATCAAAATTTGGACCAAGAAGAAAATCCATATCAAGATTACATAACTATATATAAGCCTCATGAGAGTGGCCCCAACTTGCATAAAAATAGCAAAATTTGTTTGGATCATACCATGATTTCATAGGATGAGTGGGGTCAAGATCCCATTGTATATGTCTTAGAAGATATTTTTGAAGATCTATTAGGGATAATGGTTTGTGAACATTAGTGTGGTTGGGTTGATAAAATGCAAAGTTAGGAGTGTTGTTTGTAGGGGAGCATGTTGCATGACATTGTTTGGAGAAATTTATAGAATGTTATAAATATTGTTGGTAACATCATCATTAGGTGTGTAGACACCGAAAAAGTGTCTACCCCTTAGTCGAATCCCCCTTGGTCCCCTTGGTTCACTTCCAAACATTCCTAACGCACACAATTATTAATTTAAAATAGATTAACTATTTTAAATTAATAACACCCTTGACACATCACCCATGACACCTCACCCCACCTTGGATACCTCTTCTTGGATGCCTCCCATCTCCCTATAACCAATTTATGACCTATTTCAACCCTCTCGCGCTTATTTAATCCACCTTTGACCATTTTCCAAATGGCAATTAGACCTAGCAGTTGGAAGAATGGGTAAAATGCTGATTTTAGCCTCTTTTCCCATTATTTAGCCACCAACATCGGTCAGTATCAGCCGACACTGGCGGTATCACCGACACCAATTTCTTTAAAACTATAATCTGACCACTGTTTCGCCCCCGCAAACATGAATTCTCTTGCTCCAGGCTTCAAGCTCTCTCACTCCTCAACTTCTTGCAGGCATCAATGTTTCAACAGCACTCTCCAAGCTCAGAGGTTCTGCACCAGTCATTCTAAACTAGTTTGAAGATTGCACGACATCTCCCGCATCAGCCACAATGGAAATAGACCTCCTACACTTCTGCCTCTCCACCCATAGATAAGTATTTCAACTGGTTTTATTTTAGTTTTCTTTTAAATCCATTTGGTAATCAGCCTATTATCCATTTCCAAGCACTGTTGACATAACCCAACCTATTCTTCCTAGAGAGGCTAAAAAGCCTTCTCTCATCCTTATCTCCCTTTTACCCCTATCCTCTATCTGGTCCCTCTTTCAGGCCACACTCTCTGACCTGCAAACCTAGCACAAGCCACTAAAACTCCCACAGACATCCCAAACTATTTTTTTAACCATAGACAGCCTTGAAACTCATCCAAAGCCCCATTGTCCTGACCGACACCGGCCTCCAGGCCCATTGTCCCTACTGACGTCGGCATATAACCAATGCCAGTGATCTTGACCAATTGACACCGGCAGACATACCGATGTCAGCGACTGTGGAAGATAGATTTCTAAATATAGGTACGCATTTGTCTCTTTCTTTTTTTTCAATCTTTTATCATTTATTTTTCTAGCAACATTCTTTTCTTTATCAACCAGTGGACTGTCACCCTACCAAGAAGTCTTTGCACTTCTAGGATCAAGCATCGCTTGGCAATCCACCACCTATCTATCTAACAGTTTTCTTGTTTAAGTCTCTCTTATCTATAGGTATCATCCTTCACAGCCAAAGATGAGCTCCTTCAGTCGTCTGGATAACGGTGCGCAAACTTCATCCGGGTACGTACAAACCCCTGACCATTAATCTTAGTTTCTTATTCTCTTTTGAATGTGAAAAGTGAAAAACTTGTAGAAACATTCTGGCACGCCCGGTGGGATGCTAGGACTTTTCCTTGGGTTCATACTTTTTATTCTAAAAACAAACTTTTCATATAGGTGCATTAGGTCTCTTCTTGCATCCTTTTCCTCTATCTCTTCCAAAAGACACTATCAGCAAAGTTAAAAAGAATCCTTCTTTTTCTTTCTTTCCTGCATCTAGAATAGTGAAATTCATACTCTTCAACCTTTTATCCACTTGTCTGCATCCGAACACACATTTCAATTTGGGCTTAAAAATCTTTTGCATTTCATTTCTGCTTACATGCATTTTTAGCTCACCTAGTAACTTAAAACCACATTATGAATTAATCGTAGTGCACTTATGTTACACAACCTGACCACTTTCACAAACTAAACATCAAAACATACCTGAGACAAGGTCTGACTAAGATTTCATCACCTAGCAGATACCTTAACCTTCCTGGCAATCCTACTTAGACTTCACTACCAAGGGGAGAGCCCACTTTGTTCTTTGGCAGAGTATAAACTCTAGGGGAAGTATATACTAGCTAAGCGATCCAGCTTATCTCTGGGCTCGTGAAGTGAGGAGAGCTTCCTCCTTAGCACCAGGCCATGTACGGAACCTAACACAGACTCTTGAGCACCGAAACTAACCTAAAACCAACCTTAGACTGCTTCTTCTAGGACTCATTCTACAAACCAACTTTCCCAACACACTCTTCTAAGGCATAAGCCAACAAGACTCTAAAATTTATTCCTAGGAATTAACATTTAGGGTCTGCTTGTCTTCATCCATTTTTTTATCTGTATCTAATTTTTTGAGTTGGTGAGGTCATATTCTGAGATCTAAAAACAACTTAGACCTTCTTATTTCTTCCAAAAACTTTCAATTTCTAAGTTTTTGGAAACACAGTCACCGACATCGGTTTTTTCACTGACATCGACAACTTTTATTCACCGGCATCAGTTTTTCTACTGACGTTGGTCACTGTCAACAACTTTTTTTTCAAAACAGCCTTAAAACCTGACCCTTTTTCTACCAAAACCACATTCTGAGTTTCTAAAACTGGAAAAACATAGTTTTTAAAACCTGACCCTTTTTGCCTTGGATGGTTTTGACACATAGTCAAACCAAGACTCTTGTTGACCACAAAAGGAAACAACCACTCCAGCCTTCACCTTCCATAACTAGTCCTCTAATGGAGTATCATTTAGAGACCAAATGAACTCCTACCCAACCAACCCCGACTCAGCCCCCTATTGTCCCTAAAGGGGACCAAGACTTCGAAAGGTTTCTTGACCTCAATGTCAAGGCCCTTCAACACTATCTCGCATGCAGTCGAACATGAGACTCTTTACGCAACTAAATTTATGGGATGCCAACTACCTTGCTTGAGACAGCAACTGTATCAACCGCCTCTATCATTCAACCCATAGACACCCAAGCTGTCACCTCGACTAATAACCAGACCATGACTAATCTTCTAAGTGTGGCTTCTCCTCCTATCTCTGGGCCCACTTCCATTGGGGTTTCAGCCCCCCATCAATTGTAGACTATTCAACAAACCTCTACCCCTTTCCAAAATCTAGTTGTCTCCATCCCGCCTACTCTTGCCCCCATCAACACTAGGGTGGCTATGGATCCATTGGCCAGTGTTGCCACAATCCAACCACCTCTGGCGACATCAAGCCTAGTCATGCCTTCTACCTTCATGACACAACCACCCTTGGTCTCCACTTCTATCCCTATGGCTAGTTATCAGTATGTTGCACCCATACAAGCACAACCGACTACATCATATGCCCCTTCTAGCACCTTCCAAGTGCCTCACAACCTAGGGGGTGCCCCACCCACAAATCTGTCAGCTGATCTAATCAAAATGTTGATGGACAAAATGTCTAATCTTGAGACCTCTATTTTAGGCTCAAGAAACATCCTTTCATATGACCAAATTTGTAATGAACCCATCCATCCCTCCATCCCAATCTGGCCGTATCTCAGTCAGTGGGAACTTTCTAAGTTTACTCGCTTCCAGAGTAAGGAAGACCCACAGCAACATTTATGAGCATTCAAACATGCTTGTTACCTGATCACACATGATGATGTGTTACTACTATGCACATTCCCTATGTTGCTTTTTGGTGCTACCCTCGATTGGTACAACTCTCTCACCAGACACTCTCTTTTCACATTCACCCAGTTGGCCCAACTTTTCCTTCACCACTTCTCGGTCAATATCACCAAAAAGGTCTCTATCACAGACCTATACTCTATCAGAAAGTTTGACGATGAATCCATAGCTGATTTTGTTGCCCATTGGAGAGGCTTAATCAATCATCTCTCCTTTTCTTTTCCTCAACCCGAGCTCATCAAACTCTTTTCCCAGGCATGTGCCAAACATATTTCCTCTACCTTGCGGGTCCAAATGTTTTGCACCTTTGACGAAGCCTTCACGATGGCTAAGAAGCTTGAACTACATGCCGTCGAGGAGAACAAAGTCAAATTGTAGAGTAAGAACCCCAACACCAAGTCCAATGACACTTCCTCTAAACCTTCTTCTTCTAATTCTAAATCTAAGGCATCAACAAATGTTGTAGTTGTTAGACCATTGTCTTTAACAACAACCAACCAACCTGAACCTTCCACATCCCAAAGTATCACGTGACAATTCCAACAAAGATATGTGTAGCATCAGTATACTTTGATAGGATAATCTTATGCATCTGTGTTGGACAAACTTGTCAAATAGGGAGTCCTCAATCTCCCCCAAATTTGACCACCCCCTCAATTCGATCCCTCATGCGCCATCCCTATGTGGTATAGGGAGAATGACTTTTGCAATTATCACCATGTCAAAGGCCATGACACAGGCAACCATAAGACTCTCAAAAACATCATTCACGACATGCTTGATAAAGGTGATCTCATCTTGGACAACCCAAACACGCCACCCAATCAAAATATAGACATCTTTAGACAACCGTTTCCCAACCATCCCCCTAGACAAAACAACGTGCAGACCATGGTTGATGACTCCCAAGAGCATAACATATGTACAGTCAACACAGTCTCTCCTTCCATGCCTAACCAACCTCTCTCACAACCTGGAGAGGTTAGCCAACCTATTCGTCCATCACAGGTGGAAGAATCCCCTTCTCCTATCTCTCTTTCATAGGTGGATGAACCATCTTCTCCTATTAATTCTCCATCAACCTCTCTTATATTGGAGGATGCCTTAACCATACCAGCACCACTAGCCCCACCTTCATCCTTCCTGTTTCCAATGGAGGACCCTACCCTTTCTGCTCCTCAACCACAAGTAGAAGGCACAATCGTCCCTACCCTCTATCCTCTTGAGGAGCCACATTCTTCGATTCCTTCTCCACCAAGAGAAGAACCTATCTCTCCACTTTCTTCGACCAAAGACGATCCAGTTATGACTCCCCCATGCCTTGGGTATGAGATCGTTACATTTAACACATTTATAGTCTCGCAACCATCCACATCTTCTAAAGGACCAAAGCCTCATCTGACATCTTCCCAACCATTCTCTTGATTAGTGGAGAAACTAAGACTTCTCCATTTGAGGAAATTAAAACATCAGGCATTATGGGAGTGACTCAAAGCTCCTCACCCTGTGCGTCCCATCTCATCTTGTGCCACCAACCCTCTTATGACAAAATCTCCAAAAGTTTCCAACAAAGACCAGACTTCTACTTCTAAACCCTCAAAAGCTCAAACATCCACATCCCAACCTAAACCCTCACAAACATCCACCACATCAAAACTGATTAAAACCCTCAGAGTTCACCCCATACCTAACCTCACTCACCCGCAAGTGAAGGTAGACTTGAACCTTGCCTCACCCAATAGTGGTCCTCAAACCAAACCACAGAAGGCCACTAAATCACATCAGTGAACTCCTCCTCCACCATCATCATTGCCCTCCATTTTGGGCCCTCATCCTTCTACCATAACAGGAGTGCTCCCTACTCCAACCCCTAACCAAAATAAATTACCTCCATTACTTCCTTTACCTACCACAAGCCTACCTCCTCTAAAAAATTTAGCACCTCTCACTAAGAAAGTGTCATCTCCATGAATGGTCGCACCACCAACTAAAACGGTGGTACGGAAGCCTCCTTCAACACCTCACAAGCAAAAGTCATCAACACATTGCACATCAACAAGCAATGACCCCTTAGTGGGATCATACACTTTGATATTGCGCTGACTTTTGCAAACTTCTAGCATAACCCTTCTACCTATTAAACCATTCCAACCTCTCGAGTCAAAACCTTCCTGGTTCAATGATACTAAAATTTGCCTATATCATCACACACTGGGACATGATACCAAGAATTGCTATGCCCTCAAGGTCATCATTCACCAATACATGGAGAAAGACACCCTTCTCCTTGAGGATACTATCGACAGACCTCTGACACCCTCCCATATCTCTCAAACCCCTTCATCGTCATTGACATCTCATCAACAGACTATAATCCCTTCACCTCTTTCACCCCCTCTCTTCAAAATTAATGCCATCCACGTAACCACTAGGTCACAAAAGGATAAGGCAAAAGAAAAAGTTGCTATTCCTTGGGCCTACCCTTTTGTCAAGCCACCTCAACCACCAAAGCCCAAGATTTCCATCTTGGGTGCATCCCAACCCTCTTCTTCAGGGGTAATCCATGACTCTATGTTAAAACAACTTCACCAAACGCCTGTGAAGATGACCTTATATGACCTCATCCAAGGCTCACCCCAACATCGTCAACCTCTAATCAAAGCCTTACAGGTAGTGGAGGTTCAACCTGAGGACCCCCGACCACTAGCTGCCCTAGTCCACTCCTTATCCCCCATCGCCTCTATTACTTTCAATGATTCTAACATTCCTACCTCTAACTCAGAAGATCAAGATGCTACTCTTTTCATCACAAATTATGTTGATCGAACCCGCATTAAGTGAGTCATGATTGACAGAGGTGCTAGCATTAATATCATTTCTACCCATGCCTTTGATCAATTAGCCCTCCCCAAGAATTGCATATCAAAAACTAATGCAATCCTTCGATCCTTTAATGACACCACTGCTACCACCATTGGCACCATCATCCTCCATATTTGTGTTGGCTTGTGCATAGTCCTAGAGCTCTTTTATATCATCGAGGGAGAGTTCCAATATAACATGCTATTAGGACAACCCTAGATCTGTGCCATAGCTTGTGTTCCTTCTACACTACACCGTTGTGTCAAATTTAAACATGATGGGCAAGTCCACATCATTCCCACTGACCCATCCCCTTTCAAGACTTGTAACATGACCTATCAACCAAATGACATCCTCATTCCTCTCAAGACACCAACCCAAACACCACCTCCATCCACGGAAGCTTCAACCAGTACGCAAATGGTGGTCGCACTCACACCACCTCGTCAAGTGACAACCAAGGACCCTATGGAAGATATCTTCCAAAGACTCTCACTTGGGGAGTATCACTTACTTACCTTAGACATTTTCTAGACTCTGCAAGAGTATGGATAGCTTCATCACAATCCTAACTATGACCATCAGATCAGAATGGTCATCCCTTATGGTCCTCCTACTCTTCAAACAAATCTCATCTATGGGGGGCTAGGTCGAGCTCCCACTAATGGGAATCCTCTCTCCTCACCTCAACCATTCACATTTGACTTCTCCTTTCTTGACAACCCCACCTTTGCTCATACCTATCTTTATAGGTGTGCATGAAAGGGTTTTGGCTTCAGGCACTACGAATAAGGCTCCCATCAGCCCATCAAACCACCCAATGATGAGAACACCAAGAAACGACATGGTCTGGGTTTCCAAGAACCTACCGAGGCTTCATAACCTTTGCCCTGAACCCGCCATCAACCAATCTCCTCCAAGCTTGCCTATTCTCCCCTCTTCAGCTATGGAGTTGGTGGTATCCATCTCTCCTAGTTTTTTATTGCATAAACACCATCTGCTTGGAACCCCTAACCTATCAACTTAGCGAGGTGTTTAGGTCTCTCCCTCTCATTTATCCCAACATGATAGATGATGAATCGACAACCATCAACACTATCCACTGCATAAACGATGATGCCATTCTCACCTACATGGGTGCCGATGACTCTTTCATTTAGCACTCCCTCCCTTCTAAAATGCAATTATGTTAAATGAATCAACCATTGACATTAACCTTCCATCTTCTGATGTTCCTCATGTCTTAAAGATTGGTCAATCTTTGGATGCCCAGGAGTAGATTGACTACACCCAGTTTCTTTCAGACCATAGCAAGGCCTTTACCTAGACCTATAGTGACATGCCTGGCATTGACCCCAACATTGCCATTCACAACATCGTCACAAATCCAAAGGCTAAGCCTATTAGGCAAAAGCTTCGAAAGATGCATCCTTGAGTTGCACTCCTTGTCAAAGAGGAGCTTCAGCATCTTCTCTCTGTCTCTTTCATCCAACCCATTAATTATCTATAGTGGGTGTCTAACATCATCCCTGTCACCAAAGCAATTGGGGGGATCTGAATCTACACTGACTATCACGACCTTAACCTGGCTTGCCCCAAAGATGATTTTCCTCTTCCCAACATTGACCAACTTGTTGATCTCATGGCTGGTCATGAGATGTTATCACTCATGGATGGGTTTTTAGGATATAACTAGATCTTGATTGCACCAGAAGATCAACACAAGACTACCTTCATCGCCCCATGGGGGACCTTCTATTATAGGGTCATGCCTTTTGGCTTGAAGAATGCAGGCACCACATATCAACGTGTCATGACTTACATTTTTCATGATCTCCTCCACAAAATCATGGAGGACTATGTGGATGACCTGCTAGGCAAATCCAAGCTTCATCACGACCATTTAACCATCTTCAAGATCATCTTCTCTCACCTTCTTCAATACAATGTTTGCCTTAATCCCAAGAAATGCGTCTTTGGAGTTCTCTCAGGGAAGCTCTTGGGGTTCATCGTTTCTCTCCGTGGCATTGAGATTGATCCTGCTAAAATTTAAGCCATACTCGAGATGCCACCACCCACCAATCTAAAGCAACTTCATAGCATGCAAGGGAAGATTCAATCTATTCGTCGCTTCATCTCATAGCTTTCTGACCGATGTCAACCCTTTCATCACCTCTTAAAGAAGGACGTCACCTTTAAGTGGGATAAGGACTGCCAAGAGGCTTTTGAAGCCCTTAAACCCTATCTTGTCTCTCCACTAGTCCTTATTCCACCTAAAAATGACCAACCCTTCTACCTCTACATCTCAGCAACAAATCATTCTTTGGGTGCCATGCTCGTGCACCAAGACAACCAACACCATGAGCAAGCGGTTTACTACATAAGCGAAACACATGTCGACTATGAAACTTAGTATACTCATACCGAGAAACTCTATTTGGCGTTAGTCTTTACTGCTACCAAACTCTATCATTATCTTCTCAATCACAAAACCTTTGTCATCACCCACACTGACCCCCTCAAATACATGCATTCCAAGCCATACCAAAACCAGCGTATGGCTCATTGGCTCATGCTTCTGGCTGAGTTTGACTTGGAATTCATCCAACAGAAATCCATCAAGGGGAAAATGATCGCTGACCAACTAGCAAATGCCCCTCTACCTGAAAACCAACCTTCTCACTATAAATTCCTGATGAATCTATCACTGCATTATCCATCGATGACACATTCTATCAAATGACAATGTTCTTCGACGGCTCCAAATGTCAACTAGATGGGGGTGTGGGGGTCATTCTCATCCCACATGAGGGTGAGCCCATGCCCCTGTCTTTCAAACTTGACTTTGAATGTACCAATAATATGGCTGAATACGAAGCCTTAATTTTGGGACTTCAAACCACCCTTTCTTTAAGCGTCAAGACCATCAACATCTTCGGCGACTCACAACTTGTCGTCAATCAAATCAACAGTTCATATCTTTGTAAAAACAAAATTTTGCAAAGGTACAAACACCGTGTTGACACCCTCCTAGCTTCTTTTGACCATTACCTCTTGCAGACTGTTCTTCAATCTATGAATAAGTTTGTTGACACCATGGCTTCTCTTGTTTCTCATATTCCATCTTCATCATCTTCATCAAGAATTTATGTCATGGTGCATCGTGTGCCATTGCCTCCATACATTTCTACTAATATCAACCTCATTAACACCATAGACTCTAATCCATGAGATGTTTGGTATAAAAAACTTGTGGACTACTTGGCTCATTCTATCATCCCTTCTGACCTCTCTAGCAATGCACGATGGGCTTTCATTAAACACACAGCTCGATATACCATGCTAGGGGGTCTTCTCTATAAAAGAGGTTTTGACAGCCTCCTTCTTTGTTGTTTAACCTCCACTGAAGCATCTCATGCCATGAAACAGGTCCATGATGGGATTTGTGGTAGACACTTCAGTGGTAACTCAATTGCCAAGCGCATCCTTCGCCTAAGCTATTATTGGCCCACCCTTCACCAAGACTGTAGTGACTATGTTCAACATTGCATCAAGTGCCAGTAGCACGCTAACTTGCCACGCTCTACAAGTCACTCAAGATTTTTGGCCTTTTTCACAATGGGGCTTAGATCTAATCGGCAAAATTAACCCCCATTCATCTCTTCAACATCAGTCCATTATCACCGTGACCGAATACTTCACTAAGTGGGTGGAAGCTATTCCCCTCATCTCCACCAAAGCTGAAAAAATTATCGACTTCATCAACACCCACATCATCTGTCATTTCGGTGTACCTCACAAAATCATCACCGATAACGGCAAGTCATTCAAAAACAAAACTGTCCAGAAACTTTGTGACTCATTTGGCATCAAGCTCAACTTTTCTTCACCTTACTACCCACAAGAAAATGGGTAGGCTGAGGCTTCCAACAAAATATTAACCAAAATTCTAATGAAGGTGGTCAACGACACTGGCAAGGATTGGCACATCCACATTCCCTTCTCTTTGTGGCCCTACCGTACTAGCATCCAAACCCCTACGGGTGCTACACCTTTCTCTCTAGTATACAAAATAGAGGCTGTCCTACCTCTTGAAGTATAGATATTATCTCTGCACATCTCTTTGCATGACATTCTTTCTAACGATGACTTTCATCAAGATCACTTAAGCTCAACTTGAGTTACTTGACAAACGTCGTCTTGCTACCCTCAACCATCTCCATGTCTATCAAAATCGCATCAAACGAGCCTATAACAAAAATCTACGAGAATGATATTTCAACATCGAAGACCTCATCCTCAAAGAAAACCAACACGTGACCAACATGGAAAGAAGTAAACGAGGCAAGTTTATTCCTAATTGGCTCAGACCTTACATCATCACACACAAATATGGATCGAGGACTCATCATTTGTCTTCTCTTGAAGGCCGACCAGAACTTGAACCCCTTAATGCCTTACATCTGTGACCATTCTACTATTAGTTGAGTACTCATTCACTCAAAATTTAATTTGAGCTCATCCCTTGTGCAATCCCTGTCATCTTCATCCTCATTCCTTTCAACCCTGTTTCCCTAAAGCAAACCCTATGTAACCCTTTTATAAAGTATGGATGCTTTATCCTAATAAAAGGGAGCCATAAAACTTCTATAGTCTTGTCCATGACTAAAAATTTTGTCAAAAATAAATTGAGATGTCAAAATATCAAAAGGTCATAAAATCATAAATGTAGACTGCTGCCTCCAAGGATAGCTGCATAATTGCTATAATTAATAGACTGCTCCCTTGAAGGACAGCTATTCAAAGACTTTCAACATACAAAGCACAATATAGACCACTCCCTCAAAGGATGGCTATGCCTAAATCTTGCTACAAATAGCACTCTCTCAGAAGCTTCCCCCATCGATCAGCTTCACAAATGACCACAAAACAAAACGACATCCCCATGTAGACATCCCACATTGATTAGTCTACCAAAAAAAAGGGGGGGGGGTCATGGAAAAACTTATAGTCATTCTCAGGGTCTCGTTTAAAAAGGGGCAAAGTTATCCCTACCTAAAAGGGGTTACCCTATCCTAACATATCACATCACCTACTCAAGGGATTTTGAGCTCATTTTAATGTCAAAGTGATTCGATTACTTCTCTAACACAACCAATGGTCAACGACATAATGCATGAATAGGGATTTTGTTTCTAAAACCCCCCTACCTATGCTATCATCATGGTCCTTGTCAATGAAAGGGCACATATGCCTTTCACTTCCTACATGCCTTTGTCACTTGCCAATCAACCCAAACCAACCAAACCTTTTTCGACCACTAAACGATCTCATAACCTATTCACACAAGTTTCTATGGAAACCAATACACATGGAAACTATTGACCACACAATTTATGTCAAGCATAAACCATTACTTGAAGCATAAATAGACTCATTTCATTTTTAGCATACATCCATCACCTAATATGGAAAATTGCTAGGGATGAAAAACCTCAACCAATGTTACAGAATACACCATCACCCAATATGGAAAAGACTATAACATCATCTTCCCCTCATCATTTAACCATGACTAAAACCAATCATCAACCACTTTGACCCTTCTTCCCTTTTGGGAGAACTACATTGGCCTGAGGCCCTTAAAACAGGGGCTATGTAGGCAGCACTCAGTTGACATGGAGTCTTCTGAGGTTAGCTCGGTCATTTCCTTCATCACATTCCTTCATCACCTGCCAATCACATCATAAACAATCACATATAACAACAACCATTAACATTATCATACACCAATCACATTAGTTTTTATGAAAAACATTACACATGGAAACTAACAACCAAGACACAAACCAGTGTTACAGCATACATCATTACACCATAATGAAAAAGTTGTGACATAATCATCAACATCATCATAACGTACATTATTTACATCATAATCATCAAACACCATCATCATAGCATAATCATTCACATCATAAACATCATCACATTAAGCATATATCATTAAAACATATGAGAAATGCTAAAAACATCCTTAACATCCATAACATCCATAACACATCAATAAACCAAAATCTCATCATATATATCTGTACATCAAAGTTTATAATGGTACAATCTATCTCTCTCTTTCTCTCAAAAAATCAAGTACATCTCGCATCAACGGCTCGCAAGCCGGTATATACATAATGCCTTAAATGGCCTCAAGGTTGTGGCTATGGTGGTGGTGGCAGTGGCCGTGACGATGCTGTATCATCTCCACCCTCTGATCACCGTCGTCTGTAGAAACCCAAAGTAGTCACACACAACATAGATCTCTGTTGGCTCTCCTTAGCTCACATATTTGAATACCACTATATCTGAGGGAACCCCCTAATAGCCCTCTCATAATATGCAATATCACCTAAAGCATTATTGTACCTAGATATAGGCACAGTCTGCGGTGGACCCATCAATCCCAACATCGTGCCCTAAACTGAACCCTATGCCTGGGCCGCAGCCAATTGCCCCTACAAAATGGTGATCTACCCTATCAAAGTAGCCACCTGACCTGTCACAACTGTAACCTACCCTTTTAGTCCTTTGACCTAGCCCTCCAAAATGGTCACTCATCCTCGTGTTGCATCCCTCTCCTTGATGGCAACATCCCTCTCCTATTTAGCAGCATCCCTCTCATACCTCACCCTAGTCACTACTTATAGATTAGGTTGTGGTCCTGCTTGAATCCCTATGTACTCTCCTACCCACCATGCCGAGTAGGCCTCTATGCACCCTGGATCAACTATCCCAGGCCCTGCTAGTAACTCCTCAAAATTAGGCCCCTCTGTCTCCTCTGATAGTGGGAGCGATGCCTCAATATCATCCCACCTATACTGTAGGAGGGTGAGTGGCACATCCTATAATAGCCCATACTGGCACCATACTCTCTCCACTAGCACCCTCTCAAGCTCGCCGACTCATCTCCCCCTAACCCATCTCAAACTCTACACCCCAACCAACTGCTCTACCTGGTCTCTGAAAGCTGGATATACCAAGTATGGTTTCCAGATGATATCTACTGGGATCAGGGCCTCCATTACCCCTCTATAGTAGTTGATGTCCCTAACTACTCCATCCCTCTGAGTCTATGCCATGACCTCACGCCATCACCTGAAGCCAACCCTGAAGCTAGCCTAAATCGCAACTAAAAGGCTGAGAGGTCAGGTGACCACAATGTGCTCATATGACCAGTAGTGTAGGAGGTGGCCCACACACAGACTATACCATCACTATTGATTGATACCCCAGAGCTCTCTATACAATTGAGCCAAAAAGACCGGTGCCCAAGCAAACATTGTCTGCATCTCTAACATCTTTGTCAAAACTCTGGTCATAGCAACTAGAAATCTGCCTCCCTTTGCATCTAGCAGCATGTAAACTGTGATGTTGATCATCATCAAGATGGCCAGTCGATGCACATCCTTGTCAGCATCATACAATGGCTCATATGCAAAACTAGTTGAGTGGTACCTCACCTCAGCCGCATGCTCTCCAAACAGTGTAACCATCTAAATATCATGCACCTCTCTCAAACATGCATACAAGTCTGCTCCATGTATTGGTAGCTACAAAATCTGGTAGACATCCTCCACCATCATAGTCAGCTCACCAGTGGGTAAATGAAAGGTGTTGGTGGAGTGGTCCCATCGCTCGATCAACGCCACCATGAGACTGACATCCCTAGCAACTCAGTAGTATCACTGCAGCCTACCTAATCCCACTACAGTCATATGGGTCCACTCCCCTCCAGTAATGTCCCAATGCATCTATGTCAGCAATAGTGGGAGATGATCCCGCATCATCAACGTCTGCCTCACCTACATCTAACCAACGCACACAGAACCCATGCTAACAAATGACTACCAACCTCTTTAACTCTTCTTCCCTTTTGGGAGAACTACATTGGCCTGAGGCCCTTAATGACTGGGGCTATGTAGGTAGCACTCAGTTGACATGGGGTCTCCTAAGGTTAGCTCAGCCATTTGCCCATTCATCTACCCATTTGACCATCTTCCTATACTCATATGCCTATCTCGACATCTGGGAAGCCCTCAGCATGGCTTCGACCCTTTGACTTGACAATTTTCAACATCTTTTTTTACCAGATAGCCATCAACATCAGTTATCATACTGATGACAACACTTACCTAACCGACATCGATCACACAGTGACCGACATCGATAGCTGGTCGGTTGATGTCAGTGACTGGTTCGGCCTTATGGCTGAAAGAGGCGAGCCCTAAAATTAGGGCTTCCCCATTTCTTCTCCTTTTTCCTACCCAAACCCTCCTAAACCTACCTAAAGAGACCTACTTAGCCTACCCATCCTTCTAACTACCCCTCCCCCTCAATTTTAAGCTAAAAACACTAAAAATTCCAAAAATAAATCAAATTCAAAACCAAACCAAAAACTCAAAATGCACTTCCTACCTCATCTCGTTGCCACCGCCGTGGTGGTATGATAGGTGCCATGGGTGGTGGTCCTCCCGTGGGGCCTCCTCTACCCTCTGCCATCTCTTCTACCTCAGTTTCTCCACACACTCTTGCTAGCCCATAATTACCTCTGCAACCTCCAATCCCGCTCCAACTCACTTCCTCTCTCCACCAATCACACTCTAACACCTCACACTGCTATACCAGTCACTCTAAGTCACTTTCACTCACTCAAATCTAGAGCTCCCTTTTTCACTTGGTCAAATGTCACAAATGACTTTTGGTGGGCCACTAATTTAGTTTTGTCTCATTCGATAGTCTATCAATGTCAGCAGTAGTGTGCCCTAAGCAACTGACATTAGCCTATTTCCATTGACATTGGTCCCTTTTACCCACTGACATCAGTTTTATAACCAATGTTGGCATCATTAAATCCTCCATCCTCTTCAAAATGCCCAAAATCATGCCCACAATCACCAATTCTCATAGCCTCCTCTTGGGGCACACTTGAGATCCCTTTTACCTTGACCATAGACCTTGGAGATTGTAACTATCTCCACTGACCCTGACCACTTTCGAGACAACTTTGCCTTAGTTGTTTTGGTTGCATATAAGCTACTTCACAAATAGTTAGCCAAATTGTTTGCACATCCACATTACGACCCTCACAAGTATTGGATCACGAGCAAGCTGATCCCCACTACTTGTGACTTTTTTGTGTTTTCCAGGAGCACTTCCTGAGCCCAAGATACTTGGAACATGATGACCATTAGAGATACAACTTGGATCAAATAACCTAATCAGCTACGACTAAATGCTGGGGCCCAGTTATTTCAATTTTAGCACTCCTCAACCTTTGACCACGACAATTTGACCTACCTATCGGGTGGAGTGGTATACATGCAATCCCACCCTTTGCAGCTTTCACACTCAAGCCTTCACCATTTCCATCCACTATCTATCAAATCAGCACCTGATTCCAGGTTCTCTTCCCTCGACTCCTGCTTTGAGGGGGAATACCTCATCTGATAATCGGGGCAATCAACTCTTATTTTTGTCTTGCAGTTCATCAGAACAATCAACAGGACAAAAATGACCTTATCCCATACCTGGGGTAATTTACTCATGTTTTTGTCTTGCAGTTCATCAGAACAACCAACAAGACAAAAAGGGGAAAATGTAGACACTGAAAAAGTGTCTACCCCTTGGTCAACTCCCCCTTGATCCCCTTGGTTCACTTCCAAACATTCCTAACCCACACAATTATTAATTTAAAATAAATTAACTATTTTAAATTAATAACACCCTTGACACATCACCCATGACACCTCACCCCACCTTGGATGCCTCCCATCACCTTATGACCAATTTATGACTTATTTCAACCCTCTCGTGCTTATTTAATCCACCTTCGACCGATTTCCAAATGGAAATTAGACCTAGTAGTTGGAAGAATGGGTAAAAGGCTAGTTTTAACCTCTTTTCCCATTCTTTAGCCGCCGACATCGGTCAGTATCGACCGACACCGGTGGTATCACCGATGCCAGTTTCTTTAAAACTATAATCTGACCACTGTTTCACCCCCATGAACATGAATTCTCTTGCTCCAGGCTTCAAGCTCTCTCACTCCTCAACTTCTTGCAAGCATCAGTGTTTCAATAGCACTCTCTAGGCTCAGAGGTTCTACACCAATCATTCCAAACTAGTTTGAAGATTGCACGACATCTCATGCATCAGCGACAACAGAAATAGACCTCCTGCACTTCTGCCTCTCCACCCACATATAAGTATTTCAACTGGTTTTATTTTAGTATTCTTTTAAATCCATTTGGTAATTATCCTATTGTCCATTTCCAAGCACTGTTGACACAACCTAACCTGTTCTTCTCAGAGAGGCTGAAAAGCCTTCTCTTATCCTTATCTCCCTTTTTCAGGCCACACTCTCTGACCTGTAAACCTAGCACAAGCCACTAAAACTCCCACAGACAGCCCTGAAACTCATCCAAAGCCCCATTGCCCTGACTGACATCCATGCCCATTGCCCCTACTGACATCAGTAGATAATCGACACTGGTGATATTGACCAACCAACGCTGCAGACATACTGACGTCTGTGACTGTGGAAGATAGATTGCTAAATATAGGTATGCATTTGTCTCTATTTCTTTTTTTTAGTCTTTTATCATTTTTTTTCTAGCAACATTCTTTTCTTTATCAACCAGTGGACTGTCACCTTGCAAGGAAGTCTTTGCACTTCTAGGATCAAGCATCGCTTAGCAGTCCACCACCTATCTATCTAACAGTTTTCTTGTTTAAGTCTCTCTTATCTACAGGTGTCATCCTCCACAGCCAAAGAGGAGCTCCTTCAGTCATCTAGATAACGGTGTGCAAACTTCATCCAGGTTCATACAAACCCCTGACCATTAATCTTAGTTTCTTATTCTCTTTTGAATGTGAAAAGTGAAAAACTTGTAGAAACAAGGTGTATGATAGTTTTTTTTATGGGAATACAAGTTCCAATTATAGGTTGAGATGATTTGAATTAATGCATGAGGAAGTCTTGTAATTTAGTCTAGTCAAGAGATTCTTCTAAGGTTATTGGAGAGAGAGTCCTAACTTGATATTGCACTCTAAGATATAAAGCATTAGTCAATAGGTGTAAGAGGTGGTTATTTACCATATTATGCTCATATTTGTTAGTCTAGTTATTCCATTATTTGATGAAAGATTGTGCCATTTGAGTTTTAATTTGTTTACAATTTATAAATTGGCCTAAGTTATTTTGGGAAGACACTAATTTTAAATTATTGGACTAGTGTGTTGATCAAGTCTTCAAAGGTAGTGATAGAATAGGGTTTTAATTATTTTTACTAGTCTAAAACATATATTGAGAGTTTTTTAACTAATTTTTTGGTAAAGTAAAACGTGTTAAGTTTAACCCAATATTTATGAAAGTTACCAAATTTTTTTAAATACAAAGTGAGATTGGTGGATCCATTACAGGTGATGGTGGGTGTGATACATCCTATGTTAATGTTATAAATTTAAGGTAATAGAGGTTCATTTTGTATATGTTTGATTTTTTTATTGATAATTGGTGGATGTGGGATAAGTTTAAAATGGGAATCCCTAAGGGGGGTGGGGCGGCATTTCTATTTTGTGCTCCCCATGAAACCTGTTGAGGTTGGTTTTGAAGATAAATGAGATGATTTTACATCTTTAGCATCTAATTTGAATTATTTGTTTGTAATGTATTTATTTGATTAAGTGTTTATAATTAGAGTTAGTTATTTTGGGTAGCATTTGGACTATTGTGTGTATCTTGTGATGCATTAGTGTTAATAGCTTGAGTTTCACTATGAGTAGTAGCATGCATTGCACTAGTGGAATGAGTAAAATTATTATAAAAATAAGCACTAGTGGCATGAGAAACATTCGTAGAAAATGATGAACTAGTAGAATGGTTAAGGGGATGGGTATTTTAAATAGGCCCACTAGAATTTGAACTTACCATGTTAGTATAAATACTTGACATGGAGGTTGAAGAATTCATAGAAGAAGACGCCATAGTGTGTGAAGGAGACATAATATAAGGAAATTTTTGGGATGAAAATAAAGTGGTTCCCCCAAATCCATGATAAACATTAGGGGAGGGTGAATGAGGTTATTTAATGAGGTTCTTATATATGAGTACCTATCATGAGTTTATAAATGGTTAAAGTGTCTTTTCATATATGTTGAGGGAATTCACTAATGAAAAATAACATTTCAATTATGTAATCTAAATCACACTCATAATCTAGTGAGAAAAAAGGATTATGAATTGAGGATGAAAGGGGAGGAGTCCCATAATTACTAGTGTGAGTGGAAACATGGATATTGATTTCATCCAGGTGGGTACCACAAGTTGTGTCTTGGGAAACCTATTGGGGTTGGTAAAACTCATCATGTTTATTTGATTTAATTTTGTATTATCATCAATAGGAAATTAATGATGAGGGAAATAGGTTAAAAACTTGATGGAAAGAAGGATCAACTGGTACAAGATAGAGTTAAACCAATCCGCAATGTTATATAAGATAAAAAACAAAACAAGGTATATAAGACATAGTCATACAAGTTGACTATGTATTACATAGGAAGAAACTAAACATGTTAAAAAGATACATAGTTAGATAGGGTGACTATGTACTAAAGATTAAAAAAAAAAAATCATATAATAGACTGTGTCAATAGGGATGATTGTGTTATGAAAATAGGGAAACATTTTTCAAGATAATAGCTAATAAAATATAATTGAACATAAAAGTAATTAGATCAATATGTTTAATCTAATTATAACACATAACACACACCTTATAATAACATTGGCTAGTATAAGTTTTGAAATATAAAATACAATTGTCAAAGAGCAAGAAGAAAAATGTGAATGTAAATGATAAGCTAAGTGGTCATTCCTAAATGTTTTAGATTATAATAAATTTTGAAAGAAATATGATAGGGAGTTGGCTATAATAAGGAACTAGAAAGCAATCTATGGATAGTTTCAGGTAGTTTAGGATGAAAAGGATCTATATTTATGATAGTATTGGCTTGGTATTTTGGCCTACCACCTCACATCACAATCCTATAATGATAAGGGTGTTGAGTGCTTAACCAATATATACCATCAATCACATATTTATACTTGGTGAGAAAACTAAGTCATCTTCCCCAGTAATGATGAAATCTAAGTAGGTAGTGTATGAAATCCAAAATGCATTAGATTCACAAGTCAGTCCTAGTTTAAAGAAGATAAATCTTACTTACACTTCTGATTGGGGATACATTAGATAATCAGGAACATGACCAATATGGATCCGTTAGACCCAATTAGGGGATCTCTTACCACATCAAAACCACTAAGGAGGGTTTCAAAGCCTTTGTTATAGGAAAATCATGCACTAAACCTAACTAAGTCTTATGTTTTCATATTCACTATACTAAGAACAAGCAAATAAAATAAATCTAATATGGTGCTCACCAAAGCTTGTGGTACAAATTAGGGGTAATAAACACAAAATTAAACATGCATAGAAGACATATAATCACGTTAATGTATATAGAATCCTAATGCATAGAAGAGAAGTACAAATGCATATATATCTAATCTTACAAAGGAGGAAAAATTTAGGAATACTTACCTTTTAAGACAAACCCACTGAGCCTCAATCTCTCCATTGGCCAAGGTGATTCACAATAGGTTGTTATGGTATGTAAGGATGACAAAGATAAATGAGATCTAGGTTACACAACCTATCAATGCATCTAAAAGACTTCTCCATAAGACAATACCTTTATCTCCAAAGAAAGTATAAAAACCTAAGATTGATCCTCAATTAGAATGGTGAATAAGAAGATGTGAAATAGCTCATACTTCTTATTTTCTTCTCTAAATAATGGAAAAATGATTATGTATATATAGATAGTTTTAATCCTAAACCCTTCCAAAAGTTTCATCTAATAGGGTCGACTTAATTGACCTAGTATAATTATTAACAAAAAATCACTATCTCACAGTCTAGGTCAGCCAATAGCCTACCTAGACACTAAATAAGTTTTACCAATAAGAGTACAAGGTCAACCCAGTTGACCTAGTCATGTAAACTATCAAAAGGGGTTTTAGGTTAAAAAAAGGGATAATGAAGGTGGAAAATAATTAGAGGAGTGTGAAAAAGAGAATAAAAATATTAGGGGAATGGTTTTTAGGAGACATGTGTGTAGATAACATGTGGTAAAAGGGATAAAAATCATGTGAAGTACCAATGGTTTGCCCACCCCTTTCCCAGTGCACCCCTTAAGGCATACTCTCAAAAAGATTGAAACTCGATGGGTTTTTGCAAGATAAAGAGCAATAGTAATTGATAAAATTTTGAAAATATTATATTTATATATATGCCCCACTCGAAGCTCATCACGTTTCATGTAAGTACAATAAGGGATGGTGCTTTAGGAATATAACATGATGACACATAATGTTGATGCTAAATAAAGTGCAGTAAGGAGCAAATAAGATAAAATAAAGGATAAAATTGAAAATCACATACCTTTACCTACCTTAGCATTGTAGATAAATAATGATATAGGAGATATGTGAAGGCGTCCAATGTGAGGAAGATTAGGTGAACTTGTAGAGATTAGTGAAAAATGAGAAAAAAACAATTTTTTTTGTAATATATGCATATAATAGTGTAAACAATTCTCTAGGATGTCAGGATTCTAGAAATTTTTATGATTCAAAATATGAGTTAGTAAAAATAAAGATATGAGAAAAACAAGGAATTTGATAGTAAATATTTAAAGGGTAAATAATTATGAATAGTAACTTTAAATAGGGTGAAAAATAATTCATTTTTTATTATTTGTTATTCTAAGAAAAATAGAGCTCTAAGAGACCTATTGAAATCCTAGAGAGCTAAGATGGTGAGGAGACAACAGTTGAGATAGGGAGGATGCATAATACGACAGATAGTATATGGTTATAATTTTTAGTCTTTGAAATAGAATACTAGTTGTATATGAGTGTAGATAGATAAATTTAGATATA
Source organism: Torreya grandis (assembly GCA_037957365.1). Classification (NCBI taxonomy): domain Eukaryota; kingdom Viridiplantae; phylum Streptophyta; class Pinopsida; order Cupressales; family Taxaceae; genus Torreya; species Torreya grandis. The sequence goes on from JARHVA010003433.1 coordinate 1,549,757, forward strand.
TATCTATGATCTAATAGCTATCTAGTTTGAATTTTTTAGATCCTATAGATGAGAAGGAGACTAGATGGGGATCCCTAGTGATGGGAGTACTCCATGATATTATAGATGGGGTACTAACACCATATAACCCTACCACATTAGATGATCATGTGGTATCATCTATCCCAACTTAGGTGAGTTGGCTTAAACTAGTAGGGGAGGCTACAAGTAAATATAGGTACATGGAGATGGACTACAACCACTGATAGGGGTGGGAGTGGGAGAGCCACAAGCATGGTAGGGCTTGGATTAGGAGAGAGCCATGTATTTGGATACCATTATTCATCTAGGATAAGTATAGTCTTAGGTGGCCATCCTACATGGATAGGTAGAAGGTTTAAGATCTCAAATGTCCTCATTAAATCATCTTATTCATAGGGAATTATCTATGGAATTTATCGGTAGCATGTCTAGGAAATAAGATAGAGCCCAACCTTAGAGTTAGAGTGATGTATTTTTTTATTTGGTAAAATCACATGATGTGTGTGTGTGTGTGTGTGTGTGTGTGTGTGTGTGTGTGTGTGTGTGTGTGTGTGTGTGTGTGTGTGTGTGTGTGTGTGTGTTCTATTTGGATAGTTATATGTTTATCTTATGTTTTGTATTGTGGTTGTGGTTTTGGATGTATGTATATATTTATTTATAGCACATGTATTTTTATTTTGTTGTATATGTTATATAAAATATATGTGTCGTGGTTTCTTTTCTAGCATTATGTAGGACACATGCATGGTGAAAACAAATAGGCAAAAAGAACTTGGCAAAGTATAATTAATAAAAAATGATTGCACTACACACTATATAATGATGGCCAATCTGTAACATCAAAATATGACTAAGTATAATAGACCAAAAGTGGTAAACAAGAGGGAAAAAATTGTTTTTAAACCATGAAAAAGAGTGGCATCAAAATAAAACAAGTAAAATCACACTAAATCATGTTGGGAAGTATGAAAACAATGTAATAAAATGGAAATCATGTGTAAGACAAATGGTATAAAACTAAATCAATTAATTCAATCAATCATACTAAATCACATTAGGAAGTATAAAAGAGAAACAAAATTGGCAAAAATGGTCTTAAATTAATCACACTAATTCAAGTTGGAAAGTATGAAAAACTTAAGAAAAATGGTTGGATTCTTACATGTAATTAGAAAATAAGAAGATATAAGTGAAAGATCAATGAATTAAGCATAAAACATACTAAATCAATATGGGAAGCATGCCAATGATGTGTAACTCATAATCAATCACATCTTATTTCATATTTAACATATGTAATTTTGTTGTGACTTAGATATTGGAAATTTTTGTGAGGAAGGCCAAGTCATATCCATGGTCTTACACTACAACTCACAAAGGGAACACCAATGAGGTGGAATTAATGTGAAAATTTTGTAAAAGGGGATAATATTATAGGTAAATGTGAAAATTTTGGTAATTTGTGAGGAAGACCAAGTCCTACCCATGGTCTTACAATACAACTCACAAATAGAATCCTTAGGGCAGTGATTGATGAATACAATAATATTTATCAAGGAAAAATATTAGGATTGTAGGGAGTGAATAAGGGAATGTAAGAAGCATAATGTAGGCATATTTTGAGAAAAACTTAGGAAACATGAGGCACACTAAGGACATGAGAAGACACTAAGTGACTAGTGACTATCAATATAGAGATGATACATGTTTGCTATAGACACAAAGATATATAGGCAAAGAAGTGTGCTACTAAGATCAACTCATGCAGGTAGTTTTTAAAAACAAAATTAAAATGGACATACCTTCCCACAACATGTTCCCTATTCATTAGGACCCTTACAGAGTCAACAGTCTACCATGAATATCGGGTACTTACATGAAAAAGTAGGTAGCACTAAAATATTTTTATATTCTCCTTTTCTAGTCTACTATCCTACCACACCTCAATAGACCTCAGTTCTATTTTGAAGCTAACTATGGAGTTTGAGATTTGATTATAAAAATGAGACATGCTTGGAATCACATCTTTTAGTGTGATTTGACTTTTGAGAATTTTTAAATGTTGCCTTTTAGGTCATTGCCTTTTATTAAATTATTTGGATTTTGCATAATTTTATTAATTTTATGATTCCTCCTCCATACGGACTTGGAATGACCAATAATGAGAGATAGAGTAATAAACATGAATGAGCTTTAGGCTTTGGCTAAAGGAATCTAAGTGTCCAAAGATAAGACTGACTAGAACATCGAGGCTCAACTATGAACTAGCATGTTATCTCAAGTCTAAACCATGTGTATGATTCATTTACGAAAGGGAATAAAGGGAGATCCAAAGTGGACATGAAAGGAGATTATAATGATATTAATTTTTTTCTAATTGATCACAAGGTAAATAAGGAATGACTAAAGAGATCAAGGTTTGTATAACCAATTCACGATAATAATTATCCATGTTTATAGAGATAAGATAACAAACAATCATGAACAAGAACAAGGGAACCATAAGAAAATGAATTCAAGAAGAAAAAGAATGCAATTATGAAAAATAATCCATAAGAGATCATAATGACACAAGAAGCAATATAAATTGAAAAACCAAAGTCACCATATAAGATAGATAAAAAATTGGCATAATGTCAAATGATATAAAATAGATAAATGTAAAGTTGGAGCACACATCCAATCTAAATGAAAATGTAAAAACGCCATGGATGTGTTCATTAGTACTGATATATTTATCCACACACATTATCCATAACATTGGATAAGTCTTTATGAAGTTAAACTCAAACTGTAGCTAAACTTTTATCAATATTCAAGGAAAGTTGAGAAAATACTTCACATCAATTCTCAACAAAAAAGGTAGGAATGTTTAAAGGATGATGTTAATGATTGTTATCATACAAGGTATGCTCAGGAGAATTCATGGGAGTTTTTTCTAAAGGATATGAAGGGGCCACTGGTGGGGAAGGTGCCATGGGTGAGGGAATCATGGGTGGAGAAGAATCCATAGGTGAGGGAAGGTCCATAGGTGATGGATTCATGGGTGGAGGAATAGTAGGTGGAGAAAGGGCCATAGGAGGTAGAGATATTGGGGAAAAAGGGGGAGCCTTATTTTGAGACCAACCTATGGGAGGAAGGGTATAAGGTGTAGGAATGATTAAGAGATGATCCTTAAGATGATATTAAAGGATGCATAAATGATCAGTGTGATGTGTGCCATATTAGTACTAGAGATAATATACCTCACCATATTTAGGAAGATACACAGGTAATATTTTTGGGGGAGGTATACCCTTATCTGAGGGCTAAGTAGTAGTGGGATGTAATGTGTCAATATATTATTTCAACTTATGACAATTCATGGATGAATGGTTATCCATGTTATAGAAGTAATATATATGCCTATGAGTAGTCTTGGTATGTGTACTCATTAGAGGAGTGGAGATTGAAGCTAAAGGAGCTTGGTATAGGGATCAATCTATAGTCCAATGTATGGTAATTTTATGAATGTTAGAATAAGGTTGATTGGCCCATTTGGTGGATAAAGGATATATCTACAATAAATGGATCAAAACATCACCAAGAGAAGGTGGGGCTAGTAGAGAGACTATACAAGGTTCAACTGAAGGAGTAATATGATCAAAAATAGGAAGAGACTCAGACAAAAATGGAGTATGAATGGGATCTAAACTAAGCACTACTGAGGGAGGGTGGGGTCTACAAAAGGATGAAGGATAGTTGCAAGTATCTTAGGGATAAATTGGCTAGAGGGGCCATGGTATATAACAAAGAAAGAGGGACCAATCTTAGTATGATCCATAAGCATACTCCTATGAGGTTCTTCATGAATTGAAGGTGTGTGCACCATCTCTATCCTATGATTAAGAGGAAAATTTCTAAAATTAATAATGATATAAAATGGAATATAGGAAGATATACTAAAATATTGAAGCAAAGAAGAATGATAAAGAATAATCTTAGCATCTTGTGCCTAAATGAGACATCCTAAGAATGGATTATCTAAGGTTAACCAACATCATAGTCAAGTGTATGAAGATCAATGGCACATGTAGGGATGACCTTATCATCTAATGTGATGTGATGAATAGAATTCCAATTCTTAGTTAAGACAATGGGGATGTCATCATAAGGTGGTTGATGAGAATGAGGTTGTAAATAAGTGAGAAGCTGAGAGATGAGATGAGGTGAGAAATCAAAGGTTTTAATCTTGAGATTGATCTCGTCAGGATCATCATCATGAGAATCTAGGAGGTTAGGTGGTATATTCTCATTTAGTTTTGGATAACCATTATAAACTTAGGTGGAATTTACAAGAAAGTTGAATCGTTGAGATTCATGAAATGGAACACTTGGAAAGGGTTCAATGGTAGGATTCTTTAATACACCATGGTCTTGGAATTATTAAAAATTACAAGGATTGGTTCATTTTGAATTCTGTAGATGGATCCATTGTGAGAAATTTAACATATTAGTAATTAAAAGAGGCAACTACCCTCATACGATGAGTCTATAGCCTCCCAATAAAAATGTTATAAGATAGAGGAAAATTGAATATCATCACCTTCATTCAAATGGTGATAGGTAGGATGGTAATGGGGATCCACACACAACCTATAGGAGTAATTTTAATTTAGTCGTACCCTTGAAATGTGTTGCTTGTGGATTTAAGATTGCATTCAAAATATCCAAATGTTTTGATAAAATTGAGAGAGGCAATACAAGTTCTAGAACCCTCTTCAATATAGGCACACTTGACTTAGATATCACCAATTTTGACATTGATAAAAGAGAGGAGGATCATTTGAACAAAGTCTCCATTTTTTCATCAACATGTATTGAAATCTCTTCATACTATTTTAAAATGTTATCTTCTGATCTAGAAAAGGTGGCTTCACATCCTACTAAGGGAGAATGAGGGATGTTCATTTCAAATAAAAGCTACATAAGATGGTTACAGTACTATAGAGAGGTCATATAAGTTTGATAAATTGGATTTGAGATGGGATATTAGTAATTACATGATAGGATCCCACTCATATAACCCATTACAAGACTATTGGAAAGAGGTGCATAGTGTTAAAGGAGGTCCTAAGAAGGAGGAACTAAAGTACATGTGAATTTATGTTGATAAGAGGTAGAAGGTTTAATTTGAGGATAAGGTTGTTGACTATCTTGAGGAGATGTGGAAGTTCATGCAAGTTTGGTTTGAGAAGAAGTGTTGATATAAGTTTGAGTATCATTGGTGATAGGTAAAGAAGTTGGAGTGATGGTAGAAATGATATGGGAAGTGTTATCCAAGGGAGGTGTGCAAATTGGTTCATCATAAGATATAAGGTCTTCTTACCCCAAATTATTTAAGTGAGTTAGAGAAGAGTCTTGGATAACACAAAATGTGTGAGATAATTGAGGTGTGTAAATAGGTTAAGGATCAACGAAAGTAACCACCTTTCACATATTAGTCATATTGATCACATTCTTTTCATAAGTTAGGTCAAGAATACTATCAACATTATTGGTATAAGGGGTAGGTTTGTCTTGGTTATCTTGGTGATTTAGAAGATGATCTTTATATATGGATAAATGAGCATTAGCCTAGTCTAAAGCTTGAGATTTAGTTTGTGTTTTATGGGATTTGAAAGCAATGTCATAGGATTGTTGGCATTGATAAACGATAGAATCGTGATTGAAATTGGGACCTAGAAGGAAATCCATAGCCAAATTATGAAGTTGCCTAAAAGTCTCATGAGAATGACCTTAAGTAGTATGAAACCAACAAAATTTATTGGGATCATACCAAGATTTCAGGGATGAGTGGGATCAAGTTCTCATGGTAGAGGCCTTGGTAGACATTTTGTAATTCTACTCGAGATAAAGGTTTATAAATATTGATGTTTTTGGTTGAAGATAAATGAGGATTGGTGATGTAGTTAGGAGGGGAAACTTGTTTCAAAGTTTGGTTAGGAATAAAATCTTGAATATTATGAATGGCATCATAAGATTTGGTGACACCATAATTGGTAACATGATAATTCATATTCTTGAGTAACAGTGAATACCCATAAAAGGTTAGGATGGATCCAATTTAAGCATAAGAAAATATTGACACTTGGCTTGGTCAATGGCCTCCTCCAAAGAAAGTGGAGAGAGAGTCCAGACTCAATATTATAACTTGGTAAAAAGAGCGTTGGTAAATAGATGAAAAATGTTATCATTTGCCATATTATGTTAACATTTGTTAAATAAGGTATTCCATCATTTAATTAAATCTTAATCATTTTTAGTCTCAAGTTGATTACAATTGTTAAAATGGGCCAAGGTATTCTCAGGGAGATCACTTGTTTGGAATTTTTGGACTAGAGCATTAACTAAATCTTCCAAACTAGTAATAGAATGAGATTTAATTTGGTTTTACCAATCTAAAGCATAAACCTTGAGAGATTTTGATAATATCTTGGTAGTAGAAAAGGTATTTAATTTGACCTAGTCTTTATATAGATTTCCAAATGATTTTAAATGAAGACTAGGATTGGTTTACCCATTGTAAAAAATGGTAGAGGTGATACCTCCTATATCAATATTAGAAATTTGAGATGTAATAGGCTCATTTTGAATATTTTTTATTATTTTATTAACAAGATGAGGTTGAGGGTTAAGATTACCATGGGAATCATGAAAAGGAGGTGTGGGATCATTTTGATTATGCATGACCCATGACATATGTTGATGGTGGGTTTGGAGATGGATAAGATGCTTTTGAATTTGCATCATTTGATTTGCATTGTTAGCTTGAAAATCATTCATTTTCTTAAGAGTTTTTAATAGGATTTGATGGGTTTTATTTGCATTATTATCATTTTTTGAAGTATTAGAAATGGTAGTAGTGGCTTGGGTACCACTATGGGTGTTAGTAGGAGCTTGAGAAGAACTATTAGTAAGTGAGGCACTAGTGGCATAATTTTCTTATGTGGAAAAAGATGGGCTAGTAGAGGGATGGAAAGAACCAGGACTAGAGGCATGATTACCATGGGTAATAAACAATACACTAGTGGAATAATTAAGAAGAGTGGGTCTTGGAAGAGGCACACTAGATGTATAACCTATCATGTTAATAGAGATACTAGGCATGGAGGTAGAGGAAATCAATGAGGAAGAAGTCATGGTATGAGAAAGGGTCAAAATCGAGGGAAAAGGCTAGGAAGAAAAGAAGCTAGTATCCCCAAATCCATGTGATAACATGGGAGAAGGTGAATGGGGCTCCTTGATTTGACCACTTATCATGAGATGGTAAATAGTATAAGGATCCCTTCCTCAATGTTGAGGAAAATCATTGATGAAGAAGATCATTTTTGGTGTATGCTCTAATTTAGGTTCATCTTCATGTAAGAAGAGAGGATTACAAAGTGAATAAGAATGAGGAGGGGTCCCATAGTTTTTAGTGCAAGTGCTTATATGCACATTTATTTCATCTAGGATAGGAGCCACAAATTACTTATGGGAGAACCTATTAGGGTTGGTAAGACTCATCATATATTTGGAATTCAACTCAATGTTGTCTTGAAATAGGAAGTTCATGATGGAGAGAGATTAGGAAAGATAAAGTTGATATAAAACAAGGAGAGCAAGAAATGTAGATAGGATTAAAAAGTTGCTTGGGTCGACTTAATACTAAAAATATGGTATGAAAACTGAGCCAACAAGGATACAAAGTTGATTAGGTTGACTTAGTATTGTAACCTGAGATAAAAGGAAGCCTAATAAAGATACAAAGTTGACTAGATTGACTTAGTACTATAACCTGATAGGTAGAAATGAGTATTGGGTCAACCAAGTTGAATCAATAGTATAATTAGGGAAAAAGATAGTCTATAAGAGACTGTATCAAATAAAATGATAGTGTATTGAAAATAGGGATTTTAAAAAAAATGTACTTTAAATCATGAAATGAAAGTAAGCACACAAATAATTAGATCAATGAGAATGGTCCAATTAGCACGCAACAGAAAACCTTGCACCAACACTAGCCAATGAAAGTTTTTACAATACAACATATAATGAACAAAGATAAAGCAATCAACTAAATAGTAAATGCTAAGTTGTCATCTTAAATATTGTTATATTATTATAAAGTGTTATTTTAAGTGTGATAGGGAATTTGGTTGAAATTAGGGAACTAGAAAGCAATTTTTGGATGGTTTTAGGACATTAAGGCTAAAAGGGGTCTATGCTTGTAATGGTACTAGATTGATATTGGGGCCTAACCCATCACTTCACAATCACATAGTGATAAGGGTGTTAGGTGCTTTTCCAATATATACCATTAACCATGTGTTTATACTTGACCCAAAAACCAACTCAGCTTCCCCCTTGGTGATTAAATTCAAATAGGTATGCATCGGGTAGACAAATATTTAAATGTATTTTGAAATTATGTGATTTGGTAGTGTGTGAAATAAAGAGAAAAATAGTGAAAATAAATATTATATTGAAAAACCACTGAATTAGACTATGTGATACACTTTAAGCATGCAAACAACTGAAAGTGAAAGTGTGAATTAATACTAGCATATATTTGTTAATTCCCAATTTAAACATAGTACATATTTGGTTTATATGATAGTGTATGAAAACATTATATAAGAAATTCGATAGGGTCACTACTATACTATAGAATCAAGAGTCCTTAAGAACTAAGTTAACCAGGTCGACCTAATATTTTAGATAGAAGATAGAAAACAAAACTAGGTTAACCAAGTTGGCCTAGTTTGTTGTATGATTATAGTTTTGAAGACTAAAAATTTTTGAAAATAAAAATATAAGGAAGAATTAAATTGAAAGAGAGAGAAAAAATGAATATTGGTGTGTTGGAAGATGCTGGGGACTATGAAATTTCTATTGAAGTATCTTGAGTGCTTGTTTTCATGTTCTATAAACTATGTCAACTAGGGTGACCTAGTTCTATGATTTCCTATTTGCTAAAGCCTACTTTAAATGATTATACTAGTTGGGTCAACCTAGTTTATTATCTGGAAGATAATTATGATACTAAGTCAACCTAAATGACTTAGTTTTCTATTATGGACCTAAATAAGAGACTAAGTCAACTTATTCAACATAGTCTACTACCTAGAAGTGAATAAGAGTATTATGTTAACCTGTGAATGTTATTTTGATGTAACTATGTATTAAAATTGCATATAGAAGTTATAAACTATACTAGCCTAGTTGAATTAGTATCATAAACATAGAAAAATAATAAAATGATAGAAATGAAAAGTGTGAAAGAAAACATATAATGGTTAGATTCATGTTTGGTTCACTAAAATATATGCAATTAAAAATCATTAGATCCATAAATCAATCCTAGCTCGAAGAAGATAGATCCTACTTACACTTTCGATTGTGGATACATTAGTTAATCAAGAGCATGACCAATATGGATTTGATAAACCCAATTAGGGGATATTTTACCAAAATAAGATCACTAGGGGGGTTCCAAAGGCTCCATTCAAGTAAAATCATGCAACAAACCTAACTATGTCTTATGTTTTCATACTCACTATACTAATAACAAGTAAAGCAAAGAAATCTAATCTAGTGATCACCAAACTTGTAGCACAAAATGGGGGTAATAAAAAAAAAGTAAACATGCATAGAAGACATATACTCATGTTAATGTATATAGAATCCTAATACATGGAAGATAAGTATAAATGTATATCTATCTACTCTTACAAAGGAGGATCAAAGTTAGGAATACTTACCTTTGAAGACAAACCTATCTAGTCTCAATCTCTCCCTTGGCCAAGGTGCTTTGCAAGAGGTTATTTTGTTATGTAAGGATGACAAGGATAAATCATCTCTAGGCTACACAACCTATCAATGCATCCAAAAGACTTCTCCACAAGACAAGATCTATATCTCCAAAGAAAGTATTAAACCCTAAGCTTTATCCTCAAGTAGAATGGTGGATAAGTTGATGTGTAATAGCTCTTACTTCTTCTATTCTCTAAATAATGGTGAACTTATTGTGTATATATATGTAGATTTAAACCTAAACCCTTTCCAAAAGTTTCAGTTGACAGGGTTGACCTAGTATCATTATTGACAAAAACTCACTAGGTCATGGGATAGGTTATCCAAGAGCTAACCTAGACCCTAAATAAGTTTTGCCAATAAGAGTACAAGGTCAACCCATTTGACCTAGTCATGTAAACTATCAAAAAGGTTTTTAGGTTAGAAAAGGGGATAATACAGGTGGTAAATGATTGAAGTAGTGTGAAAAAGAGAAGAATAAGATTAGGGAAATGGTTTTAAGGACATAAGTGTGTTGATAACAAGTGGTAAAGGGATAAAAATCCTATGAATCACTAATGGTCTGGCCACCCCTTTCCTAATACACCACTTAAGGTGTGAACTTGGAGATATTGAGACTCGATGGTTTCTTGCAAGATATAGAGCATCAGTAATTGATAAAAGTTTGAAAATATTATGTGTATATAGGTAGACCTTGGAAAAAAAATGTTTAAATTTTTATAGTGTTAAGTGATTTGGAAGTGTCTGAAAAAAATAAAAGTAGTGTCATGACATTGGTAATTTAAAAACCTCTTATTCAGTCTAGGGTTTTATTTTAAGATGCTTAATTTGCTAATTTTATATTGTGTTACTCAAATGTTTATTTACATATTCTCTGAACAAAGTTGACTGGGTTGACAAAGTCTGCAAAACCTATATGATGAAAATAATCTATGAACAGATTCAATTGGTTTGACTAAGACTACAAACCTATAGTTGAAGAAGATAACTATGTTAATCTGATCGATCCAGTCACTTATATTTGGAGAAGACATACACAAAGAAAACAAAGTTTATTTAGAGTGACTGTGTGTTAATCATTCACACATATTATTAGATTATATCAACAAGTTTGATACAATACTAAATAAATAAAAATATATAAGATAATGAAATGAATGCATGAAATAAAAATTATAAGGGTTATATTCATGTCAGGTTCACTAGACTGTATACAAGGGAAAGTGAAACTAATCTACAAATCAATCCTACTTTGGATAAGATAGATCATACTTACCCTTTTACTTTTTAGTACATTTTGACAATCAGGGTTATGACCAAGATGGATTCATTAAACCTAACCAAGGGGTCCATTACCAACATATTATCACTAGAGAGGGTTCTAAAACCTCTAGTCAAGCATCACATATTTTTTATATCCACAAAGTAAAATAAGATCTAACCTAGTACTCACCAAAGCTTGTGGCACAAAATGGGGGTAATAAACATAAAAGTAAACATACATAGAAGATCTATACTTAATATAATGTATAGGAAATCCCAATGCATGGTAGAGATAACATATAATCTAATAAATTCAAATCTATCTAATTTAACAAAGGAGGGAAAAAGCTAGGAATACTTATCTTTGAAAATAAACTCATTGAGCCTCAACCTCTCCCTTCGCCAAGGTACATCGAAAGAGGGTTTCTTGGTATGTAAGGATAAAAAAGATAAGTCATCTTTAAGCTACACAAATTCTCTATGAATCCAAAAGACTTCTCCACAAGACAAGATTCATATCTCCAAGTGTATTACTGAAACCCTAAGCAGTGTTCCTTAAGCAAAATGGTAGATAAGAAGATGCACAATATATAATGTTATTTTTATTCTCTCTAGAAATGGTAGAAAATATGTGTATATAGAGTTGAATCTAAGCCTAAACCCTTCTAAAAGTTTAGCAAATAGTGTCTTCCCTAATCAAACCTATATTATTAATTTATAAAAGAAAATTAGGTCCAAAACTAGGTTGATCAAAGTCAATAGAGTCTCATAATGTGCTAATATAATTTAAGTATAGGGTCAACTTAGGTAGACATTTTTTGGTAAATTTCAAAAAAGAGTTTTTAGATTAGATAGGTATTGTGTAAGGTGGTGAATTGATTGGAGGAATGTGTAAGGGAGGAGACAAAGCTTAGGGAAGTGTATATGAGATGCTTTTGTTTATTGAAAGTGGTGGTATAGGGACAACAATCTTGCGAAGCGCCAATTTTTTCCCACCCCTTTCCTAGTGCACCCTTTAAGGCATGCACTTAGACATATCGAGACTCAACGCATTATTTTAAGAGATAAATCATCATTAATTGATAAGGTTTAAAAATATTTTTTATATACAAGGTCCATCTTAACAATTAATAAATACTTGAGGAGATAAAGAAGGATGACCTCAATAACCCTAACAAATTCCATGATGTCGGCATAGATAAAAATAGAAGACTAAGAGAGGCACCTAAAATAGTAAAGGATTTAGATGGTGATCTAAAGGTCATAACACCTTTTTATAATAAGGATGAATATAATGAGGACATGGTTTAAGGTGGGAATGGGTGTACGAATGTTAAAAAAACTTTAAGGTGATATAGATGGAGAAAGAGCTGAAAGATATTGAGGACAAGAATATTGTGAAGAAGGAAGACCAAGAATAGGGTCATGAAGGGAATAATAAAGGTGATCTAGAGACTCCATTTTTGGATAAGTTGAAATAATATAATCTTGAGGAAGGAGAGATATGAACCTTGGAAATCCAAGTCAATGCCTTTAGAAATAAGGAGAGTAAAATAGAGCTAACATCAATTCAAATAATCAAAATGAAGCTCAAGATATAACCAAAATAGATTTTAGTAAGTTGAAGATTCATGTTTTTAGGGATCCATGTATAATGATTATGTAGGAAAGATAATTATGGATATTGAGGTGTAATGCATCGGTGAGGGATGAGAGGGTAATGAAAAATGGAACTTGGTGACTGAAATAAGATCCAAATCGAAGAGAATAATCGAGGCAAGTGATAGAGTGACTAGGAGTACTAAATTTAAATAACTCTCTAGATCTAGATCCAAATACTTAAGGTATTGAGGAGTTTGGAGAGCTATGTAACTTTTATTGTTGAGGTGTTGACTAGATGTTAAAGGCTAATGTTAATGTTGTAGGTTAGAGGCTTATGTTGACCATTTTCTAATGATTGACTAATCCAAAATATTTTAAACATAATAATTTTTATGAATATGGATAAAAGACCATCAATAAATATGAAGAACCATACAATATTTGATTCCCTAATCAAGTATTGGAGTTTACTTGTATAAACTTACTCTTAAAGTTATTAAATCTCATGAAAACTTGAGAAGTTTTTTTTAATTTATAGTTACCTAGAAGTAATAACATGGTTAACAAAACATCAAGTATATTAGTTCATATGATCATATTATAATTTTACGATTCATTTATTATATTTTCAATTATTTAACATTACATTGACTAATTTCATTTTTTTCATGTGTAATCTCTTTTCACCAGAAGTTATCAAGATGTGTGGGTGGAATATATTCAAATAATAGAAATGTTTCTTCCTTAATTCCCTAGGTAGGTTGAGGTGCATCATAAAATATTAAAACAATGACACATGCATGTATACATATACACAAATACCATTAAAATAAATCATTATTTAGGCACCTAAATTTGGTATAATACCCTCTTCCATTGTGTCTTTGTCATGGATTTTCACACTTATTTCACCGATTTACATTTGGATATTTTTAAACAACCTTTTTACCTCATTCATGTCTCTTTGGAGTATATCGATCTATTTATTATCAATTTCAATTCATATTTATTTATTTTCAGCGTTAAGATCCAAATCATTCATTATCTGAGAAAATCTTGTCTCCGTGTTGTTCCTTTTTACATCATTTGTAGTAACTAATAGAAGTTTGTTGATTCTCTCCTAGATGGAAAAAAAAAGATTTTAATTCTATCCCTTATGATTTTATGATTTTTTTTCCTTTACCTAACTTCATTCATATTTTATTTCACTTTTCATTATTCCACATGTTTGTTCTCTATTTGATGTGTCCTAGAGATCTCTACATATAAAAATCAATATTTAATCATTTACAAGTTTAACTATCAGGTGTGAACCATGTTTAAGTTTAGCCATACATTAATTACATTTATTTCTATCCTATTAAGGTGTTTTCATACTGATTCATCATTCCATCTAAATCAAATCTAAGACTTGCATCAGCAAAGTACTTTTCCAAAATAAGGTTATGGAGGGAGAATTTAGTTTTATGTAGTTTTTATATGTTAATAAGGTGAAGCCACATATCTTTCTAAGATTGATATTTCACTAAAATTCAAATAAAACTAAATTGTGTATTATTTCAAGCATATGGAATATATTTCTATAACTTTTCAAAAAGTTGTTTGAGCTCGAAAGTTTATGCTCAATATTTTATTACTATGTTTGATTGTCAGGTCGAGGCATGAAAAAGAATCATTTCATTGCATTCTTACCATCAAATTCGTATAGTGTACCCATTACTCTATTATTCATCACAACATTCACATACCCACAAAATTACATAATAATAAACCTATTAAAGGATACAATTGATGACTAGATGAAAAATTGATAACAACAAAGATACAAAACTTTTAGACTGGGGATTCTATCTAGTATACCAAAAAAAAACTAAATTATTTATCTTAATGAAAATTTAAATCTAAAATTACAAGGTTTGAGTAAAATAAACTCTAGAAATACATTATAGGACCTTTTATTTATATAAATCATCCTAGGTGTGTCCCTTTTCATCTCTCATTATCCTCTATTTTTTTATGTTACTTATTATGTTTTCAAGTTATACTTCCAACTACTATGTTGGCTCTTGTTGAGATCTAATTATTATTTTAGATTACATCATATTATATATAAATAATGAGAATGTTTGAACTATTTTATGTTAGTTTTATTTACCCTAAAATTAGTTAATAAAAATACCTTGTTATTGAAGGGAATCCATATCACTCAAAAAAGGAAAAATATAGGAATTTGAATTCATTACTTGTATATATGTTTAATAGAATACCTCTATGATGATATAAACATTCTTCTCCTTCCTTAGTTAAATATGTATCTTTTTCCTTCTCTATTATGCTTACATGAATTTTCATATGATGCTTATGAGGTTTTAATATTATATATATGTTATGTATTTATGCTTAGAACACCTCTTCTTTCTTAACATCCTATATGACTTTTGCCCTACATAATTTGTAATGGAAAGCAACACCCATAAAATCCCCCAAAAATATGGAAAGTTTATTACACAATTTAAATGCAAAAAATTAAACCCAAAATATAAAATTAATCAAGATGGCATGAATAGGAAGATTAAATTCAATTAATAGGTGTTGTTGGCCAAAAACATTTAAAATGAGTGTTTTTAAGACATAAAAGTTGACATCAATAGAATTTAAGTGCCACCAAAATTAATTACCCTCATTTAATCAATCAATGCATATATAATCCCATAATATACCACATATCATAACATGGAATCCTCTATTATGTATAAATAGAATATTTGTATCTTTTCAACCTCCCTTTTACATAAATATTACAAGTTATGGCATCTACTAAGACAAGTGCATAGAGTCCCAAGTCCCTAAGGGAATTAGATGTTAGATTTGATGGTTGTATTATAATATATACTTTATAATGTTATAGTTTTATGTTTTAAAATTATGTTTTGTTTACAATGGAACACAAATCCTCATGCATCTATATTGAAGAAACATATGTGAAGTTAGAGGAAAGTTTTGGAGAATTGATAAACCTATATGGATTAAATAAGATGAAGAATGATTCTTGAAACATCACAACCAAAAAGGAAATTCTTGAATTTATTTCATCAAATCACACTTTTGACATAAGAAGTAGTGATAAGGTTTTTTTTGATATTCTCGAAGAGTCTAATGTATATGTTCCTAAATACATATTATGACTATTACAGAATTAACTACATGAAGTCTTAAAAGTATGAAATCATATGATTAACTTGGAGCAGGAAATGTAGAGACCCCCTAAAATAAGATAAAATTACAAGGCTATTTTTTATGATGGGACATCTAGAGCCTCTAATTAGTGAGTAGACATTGTCAAATGATTAAACCTTATGGGAAAATGCCATGAGGAAGGAAATGATACATTATGTCCACAAAATCACTTGTAGCATTCATTTAATACCTCAAGGCCCAATAAATAACAATATTATAGTGATCATTACTTATCTAGTAGCAACCCCAAGGGAATAAATACATTAACCTAAAAATGTAATATGTAATTACAAGATTTCTTATGGCATAAAACATTTAGAGTCTTAAAGTATTAGGTCCTATAAATGTCACTTTTATAAAAAACTTTCATGGAAACAATAGTTTATAGTGTAAAATGATATATATGTCAATGACAAGGCTAAGAAGAATAGGCTTCTTTAAAAACATGATGTTTTTGAATTGTTAAATACTACTTATTAGATATTTTAATAATTATTATAGGTTATTACATTTTAATATCAATATCCCAAAAAAAAATTTTTTTTTTATCACATTCAAATAAATAAAATCACATGGAAATGACACACAACTTCCAACCTCCTAAATGTTTATCTTGAGAATTAAGTTTGAGATTACAAATATAGCAATAAATAATTATAGAAATAAACTATACAAAAAGAATATATATATTAGAGTTTAACACCTAAAATTTCACAAGGCAAATAGTATGAAAAATATAGGGGCTTATGAATAACATAATTTGTTTAAACACGTTAATATTTAGGATAAAGTTTAGCCCATATTGAGACATGTTTTGGCTATTTACCTTCAAGTTGAGTTAATCAATCCATTTATAACATTCTAGTATCCATGGATGAATATTTAAAGTAATAAACAATTGTTACTAAGTTTTCTATTTGAAAAATAATCTTAATACTAATGAGACAAATAAATTAGAAATTAACTTCCTACATTATGTTGAAACTCTACAAACCAATTCGATAAGTTTAATTCAAGCTCTAATGTTGCATATTTATGCTATGAAAAAGTGACCTCTCAAATAATAAAATTTGATTGTCTTGAGTGGTTTGAAACATATGATCCTTTTTCATAGATAAGTTTTAATTTTTTTAACTAATAATATATAATATTATTATTTTATATGTATTGATCAGTTAAAAAATTTATATGTTATTTCTACCTTCATATGAATCAATGCAGTAAAGGCCAAATAAAAATAAAAAATGGCATGTGTACGCATAAAATCATGTGAAATCATGAATTTATTAATTTTGTATATATATGACTCATAAACAGGGTTGATTAATTTTAGTGATGTCAATCATAGTGACATTACAATAAATTTTGAGCTTAGCGCACATTAAAGTTAGCAGTTGTGTTACTAGCTAGATTTTTTTTTAAATAATTATTTGCCAGTGCATGTTTTTGCATCATCTATAATTTTGACATAATTTTGTGTTTTAATTAGGGAAGAAAAGAAACTATTCAAAAATAAAATATAAGGCCATGGTTTTAAGTCCTCTCACCACAAATTTGTTCTAATTCTATGAATATATTCATTTTGGTCTTTGAAACAATCATTCCCTTATTAGCAGTTGGATTTTATTGAGTTTTTTTTTTAAATTAAAAAAAAAATCAAATTATAAAAATATTTTAACTATTCATTTTCTCTCATCCAAGTTACGATAAAATGTTTTAGTTTTTTAGGCAACTGGTAAAAGTGTTTTGGAATGTTTTAAAACTAGAGTGCATGTTTTTGAATTTTCCATTTCAAGAGTGTGAATTTACAAAGAAGGAATGGGAGGTCATTTTAATATAGTGTCAAAACTTTGGAAAAACAAAAACTACTTTAAAAATTATTTTTTCATTTCTAGCACTTTGGCAAAATATATGTGTATCTTGTAGCTGGTACATTATTTTTGGGATTTTTTGAGTTCTAGGCTTGGTTTTTTTGGTCTCTACAACTATATTTGTCTAGAGATGATCCATGAATTATTTTTTGTAGAGGTTGTATAAAATTAAATGAGGTAAAAATTTAAATTCTTGAATACCTCACCTCCATAATGAAGACCAAGAATGCACATACAACAACTTAAAATTGTATAAGCTTCTAAAATTTTTGCTAAAAGTAACGTGTAAAAAAATAGATGGATTAATATTATAAAAATACAATTATGGATAGAAATAATTATGCAAAATACACGAGAATATGAAAATAATAAATTTTTTAATTACATGAAAACATATATTATTTATGTAAGAAGGTTTGTGTAGGCACTGGGATTTTGCACAATAATATTTATGCTAGCCTAGGTCTTGGGTCACTTTTTTATTTATCCCTATTTCACTCCATGTAAATATATAATTACCCTTTTACCATTTACCTGATGTAATTAAGTTTTATTTATTACTTTCACTTAAGTAAATTAATTTAATTAGTTACTTATGGTAATGTCTAAATAAATCTACCAAAATCATAATACAAGGTAGGTTGTTTTAACCACCCTTAACCCCCTCGTAATCTCAAAATCCTTTAAACATATAAGGGATTCATTTGAAATCTAGGTTGGAACCTCTCCTATAACTTTGGTAAGTTTATCTAGGAATCATTGGTGATCCCTATGATCGACCTTGATTCTGTTGAATTGGCATTGATTTAACTATAACCTCCCTTGGGCCAAAGGATTGATTTCTTGTAGTTCTGATTATATTGTAAGGATGAATTTTTTTTAAGGAGTATAATTTAATTAATTTTTCATTCCTAAAAAGCTTTGATACTTGAATCAACTCATCCACCCCATCAGTAGATCAAGAATCATTCTATAAACTTTACAGTCGGTAACAGGTTGGAAGCATTAAAAAGCTTAGTTTGTCATTTATTTTAGTAATTATTTATATAAATTTATTATGTTTTTATGTTATTTTACATTCAATTTTATATTAATTTCATCCCTATAATCTATGTTAAAACATATTTAACCATAATGAGACATCCCAAAACCTTCTAAAATCTTATTAAAACCATGTCTCGAGACCTTTATCTGTATTTATAGAATCGATGTTGATTCATTGAATGGACATTGATATTTCATATCATCATCGATCTCTATAAAAAATACATTCTATTTGCACTCAAATCCCTTTTAGTTTTTAGTTTGATTTACATATTAGACCATAATTTCTTAAAGATATGAATTTATTGTAGATGACTCTTCCTGGAATTGTTCATGAAGTGGTTAATATCTGAGATCTACATATAATTATGCATCCTCTTTTCTTAGATCAAAGTGATATTTCATTTTAATTAGGCATTTGTGCTATTGTGTCCACCCCAACCCTAGAATCAATTATAAATCAATTAGAAGTAATTCGAGCTAAAGAGGATGTTCTTGAAGACATGTGAAATATTTTATTTACTAATCTCCATCAAATGAACATAGATTAAATATTAAATAATTTCATTATCTTATATATATATATTGTTGAATGATTTATTGTAGTTTATATTATTACTAATATATGCTTAATTGCTAAGATAGAGGGTTGACATCCTTGTAAAGAAGTATACCACTTCCTGATACTAGTCTCATACTAGGCAACCCACCCATTTATCATATTAATCTATCTTTGTTTGAGTTATCTATTTTATACAAGTAATCCTTCCAATACAAAAAGGATTTGTCATATCGCCGAATACGGTGCATTATATTTTCTAATCACATGTAGTCTTGTAAAACCCTATATCTTATTTTAATCTTTTAAGTAGTTTATTTTATATACAAAAATAACCAAAACACTTTAAACATTCTGGCACACTTGGTGGGACTTATTAAAGGGCCTCACTATTATTGATTTATTTATTTTTTATATTGATTGTTTGTTTCATTTAATGAAATTTATTTTTCATTAGAAAACTTTAGGAAAAAAAACAACAAAAATATTTAGATTACTTTCCTTTTATTTTTGTAAAAATTATTTTATTTTAGTTTGCCTATTTTAGACAAAATATTATTTGATTAAGTGGGTTGACTTATCATTTAATCACATTATTTCCACAAACAAACTAAATCACAATCATAAAAAATGTAATGAAAAGAACTCCCAACTAGGTAGAACCACTTGTATTTCATCACCAAGGGTAAGCCAACTCGATGTTATGTTTGAGTATAAATAATAGGTTGGTAGTATATAAGCTAAGCACTTAACACCCTTTTCATTATGGGGTCATGAAGTGAGGGGGTAGGACCCAATGCCAAGCCACATGCTACCACCAACATAGAATCAAGATTCATTATACCTTTAGGTATATTGAGGTTCCAAACCTTAAACATAACCTAAAACCAACCTTAGATTGCCATTTCTGAGGACCTTCATTAACCTATCCCCCCTTCACATTTTAAACCTTGTTTCTTAAAAAGTAAAAATACGTATGTTCATTCAAGTAGAGTGTGTGTTATTTAATAAAAGTGAGATAATAAAAAAATGAATTGTGTATTTTCTCTTTATTTATTTTTATTACTTTATCACTACATGGTTTTGACGTGATAATAGTCACTCAAACAAATAGACTCACCCCACTCATTTTCTTATTTGATGGAACAATCATTGATTCCACCTGCATCTCTTGATTATATCAAGATGGTATCCCTCAGTTATATCAACAAGGCAATCCATATTTCACTAACATACTAGATACCAATCCAATTGCTTTGAACTATTACCTTATTGTGTGATCCATACATATCCCCATTTACCCTCATGGTCAAACTTCTCACTCTTTATATATAAGGCCCTCAAATTTTTTTAAGGGATATATCATAACCATGGTGTCCTCATCTATTGACCCACCACCTCCATTAGGATAAAATATTACCATAACACAACTACTAGATATGTAACCACCCTTAGTGTCTAGTAGTCCTACTACTATTTTTATTCCCATTAGTACAACACCACCAATAGGAAATCAACCACCTTCTCCCACACTTAAAAATATAGTAGTCTTCATTCCATCAACCCTTCCTCCTATCGAAACTCATGTCACATTGAGTTCTACCATGAAACCTCCACCATCCACACAAAAAGTACCTATAGATCAAAACATTCAAGAGAAAATACCCCTAGCTACACAATACAAAATTCCCACATAACCCCTTATAGTTAATTATTCTAATCTATCCCAACATCAAATATTACTTTTACTCTTCCCTCAATACATGGCTATGTCTCAACTGACTATCAACATGTCCATAGGGTACCCCCTTACACAACCTATCCCAATGTCACTTCCATAGGGTACCCCCTTACACAACCTATCCCAATGTTTTAGAAGGCATCCTCTAATATAATACCCAACTATATCTGATGTGTATCCTTATGGATAAGATGATGAACTTAGAATCCTCTACCTTTGTGTATAAGAACATTCCTATGTATGAACATATCTACAAAAACTAATCAACCATATCATCCTTATCCAGCCATAGCTTGCACAGTGGGAACTTCCTAAATTCATAAAATTTTAAAATAAGGAAGATCTCCAAAAACACATTATGGAATTTTAACACACATGTTACCTCATTGCCCATGATTATTCCATACTTTTAGGATGTTCCTTATCTCACTCAAAGGACCAACTTTATACTAGTATAGTTCCATCTCTTAGCAGTCTTTATTTTCCTTTAGATAACTAGCTAAAACTTTCTTAGATCACTTCTCGATTATTATCTCTATAAAAGTAACTATTATATATGTTTATGCCATTAGGAAATTAAAAGTTGAGTCCATTACAAACTTTATGTATAGATGCCAAGGCCTTATAAACTAGCTAACTTTTTCCCTTCCTCAACCAGAATTGATCAAACTATTTTCAAGATCATGTTTGAAACATGTCTTGTCCACCTTATAAGTCTAGTCATTTAAATTTTTTGATGATGCCTTTACCATGGATCAAAATTTATAAATTTGAACCCTATAAAATGGAAAAGTGAAGTTATGAAATAAGAACTTCAAACTAGACCCTTCTAAAAGAGACAATAATATGAAGCTAAAGGGAATAACTAATGTTGTTGTCTTAAAATTAGCTTCCCCATCCATAAAAAAACCAACCAAGCTCTTCTCATACATAACCAAAAATAAATTTAATGAGGTTCCCACCTAGGAAATAAAAACCTTTAGGGGAGTCTTACTCTAATATCTTATACAAACTATTAAAGGCAGTAATCATTGAGCCTACTCCCATTAGACCTGTTGATAACTCTTGACCAAAATTGGGTTAGTACAAATAAAGTGATTTTCATACTTACCATTATGTGCTTGATCATGAAATTAATAGGGGTTGATATTTTAAAAACTTAATACAGAACCTCATTGATCAAGAGGAACTATAATTTGATAATCTAAACACCCCTCAAAATCAATCTATCGACATATTTAAGTAACCATTCCCTAACCATCCATCCTCATCTAACTTCCTACAAATAAATATGAGAGGTATCTCAGATCAAGGTACCCATGTCATAAATATAATCCATGATCAACTATTACCAAATGAAGTGTACACTATTCCTGGATCACATTCCACCTCAACCAGAATACTGGATCTCCTTACAAGAGATGCCTTTGACCCATTTGAATAAACCAAACACATTTCTATCATCCACTCAAGTCTTTCAAACCTCATTTCATTGGATCCTCTAGAATAAAGATCATATAAATATGCTAAAAGTTCCCCATAAAAAGTGAAGGATAAAAAAGACTTTCATTATCTCCACACATGGGATAAATGATTGAGTATAACAAAAGGTAATGCATTGCAACATCCACCCATAATATTTGAGCTCCAAAAAAATGAAGATTATCATAAATATACTTCTATAACCTCTAACTGCATTTAAAAAAATATATAGCCATGACCCAAGAACCAACTAAACCATCCATACTAGGGCCACATCCTTGTTCAAAACTAAAGATCTCAATCATAGAATATTCTATCAAGGGATCTAAGTTGATTCAAAAGATTCCATTGATACTACCCACACCAAAACCCCATTTTAACCTAATATAATTTGGTTATACCTGAGATTTATTCAAAACACCCTTGCCATCCATTAAAATAATGCATACCTTCCATATAAAAAAAGAAATTACTGAGGTAAGCATGTCTCAAAAATTGATACCCTAGAAGGTAATGAAACCTAACAAAGTTATTTTGAAAAAACATATGCCACTATCCTTAACCAAAACCTACAAAATTATCTAATCACATTGCCTTCCATCAAATAATTTAATCCCTATGAATCTAGGAATTTGACTCAAGAGAAGATGGTTAGTATGGTGTTAGTTCCAAAATGAAAAAAAATGAAAGAAACACACTAATAGCATAACATATCTAGGCCTAGACACTAGGGAGAGCTTGGTAGAAAAAAAATGACAAACACAACTAAAAGCTAAGGAATAAAACACAAGAATTCCTTCACCTTCCTTGGATGCTCTGAA
Source organism: Torreya grandis (assembly GCA_037957365.1). Taxonomy (NCBI): domain Eukaryota; kingdom Viridiplantae; phylum Streptophyta; class Pinopsida; order Cupressales; family Taxaceae; genus Torreya; species Torreya grandis. Next base: position 1,573,235 of record JARHVA010003433.1, read on the forward strand.
TGCCTTTGTAGTAGTGGCTTGCTTAGCTTGTGATCATGAAGTCCTTGGAAATGGAAGCTTGGCTACCTCCATCTCTCCTTGGCACCTTTGGCTTATAGCTTGGCTTGGCTTGGTAACACTAGTTTTATGAAGCTTTTCAAACTAATCCAACATTATAACTTTGTATTCTTAAGTCTTAGAAATGATGTAGTGAGGCCTCCTATTTATAGATTTCTACAAATGTCAAGAATCAACCTAACCACCCATCCTGAGATTGAGATGTGTGGTTGAGGATTAATTCAATTTTTGTAATTAAGTTTGTAATTATCCTTATTATGACATTAGAAGAAGGGGCAATTAAGAGGCATGAAGGGCATGAATCTTGATATTTATGGCATTTATGGCCTAGGGATGCCTTCCCAAGAAATGAGGTCACTTGAAGATGCAGATAGTCAATATTCATTTCTAAAAATAAGTTTTCAACAAGTTTCCATGGATTTCTTGATTAGGCCTTGATTTGGGTTAATTATCTCTTAACCATGTTTAAGCACTTTGTGTAAAAATTACTCAGATTGATTAGAATGCCTTATTATTGGTCCAAAATTTGACTAAATTAGAATTGAAAGGTGATGTCAAATGGATTGGATATGTTATCCCATTTAGGATGTTACCGACAACAAATAACAAAGGCACATGTCTTGTGTAGAATATTTGATAGGAAAGAGCAATCCAGAGCACCTAGGTGTAAAATTAGCATTTTGACTCAAAATGATCTGATCAAAGTTAGTTGGCCCATAAATTGCTTTACCTCATTTAGGGATACCCTGGCTAAAATTGGCACTTGCATATGTCAATTTCACATCATTTATCATGTTTCAGTGTTTTTAGGCCAAATTATGCATTTTGAGTGGAAACTGGTCAAAAGCTTGATTAGAGGTTATTGGTGGTCAGATTTAGGTGTCTACAATTTGCGCCTATTTGGGAGGGCATTACAAGATATAAGCATGATAATGTATTCTCAAAGAATGAAAAGGTCCCACATGCCTAAAACTACAATGATGATAAACTAACTATATGATGCCCCCTCAAGGGAATGATTGGCACAAGCAGGTCGGTAAACATTCCCTCAAAAAAAAAGTGAAATGAGGGGACCAAAGAAAATAAAGATGATGGGGTGAAAACACAATGATATTAAAAAATTAGTCAAAATCATTTATAATGAAAGTGCGATGGTGTACAATGGTTTACCCAAAGGTGGTTATAAGAATTGTAACCTGATAGTGGCAATGTGGTATGATAACACAATGATTTTGCCCAAAGGTGGTTATAATCATTGAGAAGATGGAGCTACCCTATTTAGGATAGACAAACAAGATAAAAACATGCCCCTGTATAGGTAGAAAAATTAAAGTGGTGAAAACATTATGATTTGCCCAAAGGTAGTTATAATCATTGAGAAATGTAGGTGGGATAGTGTACAATGGTTTGCCCATAGGTGATTATAATCATTGTACCCCAATAGTGGCAATGTGGTATGATAACACAATGATTTTTACCAAAGGTGGTTATAATCATTGAGAAGATGGAGCTGCCCTAGTTAGGATAGACAAATAAGATAACAACATGCCCTTATATAGGTAGAAAATGTAAAGTGGTGACAACATAATGATTTTCCCAAAGGTGGTTATAATCATTAAGAAATGTATGTGGGATGGTGTATAATAGTTTACCCATAAGTGGTTATAATCATTGGACCCTTATTATGGAAGACATGATAAACTAACTATATGAGGATGATGAAAACTTAACATAGAGGGTAATGATGAATTGGAACAACCTACTAGTAGGGAGATGCACATCCAAACTAATAAAGGTAGAAATTATTTCATATTTAATTACTCTATTTGGGATATTATTGGATAGAATCAAGATGTCAGTGTTGAAGAAATGTCACCATTTCTAAATAGACTTCTTGAAACTAAGTTTTGTTGTAGCATGTGTCAGTAGGCATCATGGTATAACATCATGAGGACTTGGCTGAAATATACATAAGGACTGACTCGTAAACTCCAATACTTAATAGAAAACAATGAAACAATGATAGAAACCATGAAGACAATGTAAACATATGAATATGGATGAATTCAAGTGTAAATGTGGTCAAGCAATCACCCAATGAACACACATAAACTAAATCAAGGCAACAGTGCTGAAAGCAAAAAAATAGACAGACAAACAAATAAAATAAGAAAAAATAAACAAATAAACAATTCAATAAAAACCCAATGAATATTTACCCTAGAAAAATAGGTGACAACTTAACAAATGAACAAAATGGGGGAATATAATAAAAATAAGGGGGTAGTCAATTTGTCTCCATATGTACTAGGTAAGTGGATGCTGCCTACATAGTTCCATGGATGTAATATCTAATAAAAAACATCAGGCCAAATGTACTTCTTTTAGGGAATGGGAAGAATGTGATAACTAAGGAAAACAAGTAGAATGGATGTGATAGAAGAATAGGAATGGTCTTTCAAAACAACAAGTGCATGAGAGAAAAGTCTAAAATGGATGGGGAAAATAAATGACAAGTGATTTAATTGTAGCTTAGTAAGGGTTCTAGAATCCTTATGGCAAAGAAGTGGTCAATGTTTTTGTTCTTTTCTAATAAATTTTCAAATGTTTTTGGAATTGTTCTAGAGTATCGTAACTTGATCAAGAATGATGAGACACTTAAATTGATCAAGCTCACAAAATAGTGAGAGTGTTGCTTAGGTTGATCACAAAATGGTAGGAGTGTGGCTTAGATTGCTCTCAAAATGGTGAGAGAATGGATTAGGGTGACTAAGCTAACCTTAAAAAATATCAAGTACTACCTACATAGTCCTAGAGTAGGACCTCAAGTCATTGTAGTTCTTCTATAATAGTGGAATAATTTGACTAGTGTAGTAGCTAATTCAAACAAAATCAACATAGTTGGTAAAAAGGCATAGTGTGGCATAGGAAGTGGCAAGTTGGTATGTTAAAGCTTAATGTTACCCCTAGTTTCCCATAAGTGGTTATAACTAGAACATAATGGCATAGATCAATGTTATTAATTTTCCCAAAGGTGGTTATAATTAGTAACAAGACCGGTGGTAAGAAAGGAATAACAAATGAAGGATGCAACTACCAAAACTTTTATCACACTATCCCAAAATACAATGTCTATCTAAAGTTCTTGAACCAACTGATGAAACTGGTCAGATACCTCAATGCTAAAATTGTGTAATGAATGGCAACAACCAAGATAAAATGAGCTAGGCTTTAGAACACACTAGGCTAATAGAATAGAAGTAGAAAGTGGATATGGTGAAGAGGATGGATAAGGATGGTATTTATATAAAGAAGAATAGTGATAAAATGGCATAACTGAAACAATCCTTATAGATAATACACCTTAGAGCTCAAACATAGTACCACTTTAGATTAATAATATTCATCAACTCAGGTAGTTCATCATCATCTAGTGTGGTGAGCTTGTATGCTCCTGATCCATAATCTGTGGTGATGATGAAAGGCCCTATCTAGTTTGGTTTGAATTTCCCTTTATGATTCTTCTCAATTATGGTATTCTTTTGGTTTTCTTTAAGAACAAGATCACCAAGTTCAAACGTTATATACTTAACAAATTGACTATAGTGGCCTTTGAGTCAGTTCTGATATGCTTAAAGATTGTTGAGCGTGGTTGTGCATTTCTCATCAAGTAGATATATTTTTTACAGGTGGGGTACTCGATAGTCATGATCATCTAGGACATACTTGAAAGAGATGTGCAGTGAAGGAAATTTGACCTCAATGGGAAGGATGGCTTCAGTACCATAAACAAGTATGGAGTGGATCTTATGGGAGTATGATGATTGGTACAATATGCCCAAAGGGCATGGAACACTGCAAATGCCAATCACAACTGGAATTATTGACTATATTTTAAAGGATATTGATAATGGTTTTATTAGATGCCTCAACCTATCCATTACCTTGGGGGTAATATTCTATAAAAAAAATTTTGTATGTTGTTATATTTAGTACACAACTGGTCTACATCCTTTTTCTTGAATGATCCTCCATTATCAGATATAATGTCAAGGGGGATACTGTACCGGCAAATGAGATGGTTGAAAATAAATTTGGAAATTTGTTTTCCAGTCATGTGAGGGGTATAACTTCAACTGAATAGTTAAATACTTAATGGTGGCAAGGATATGTTTATAGTCATTAGATGAAGTGGGGTTGATCTTCCCAATGAGGTCAAGTCCCCATGTAGAAAATGGCCATGGTGTCAACATTGGTTTAAAATTTTATATTGGGGAATATATTAGATTAGCATGCCATTGAAATTTGTCACACTTCTTTACATATACAGTGGCATCTACATCCATTATGAGCCAATAATAACCAGAATGCAAGATCTTTTTGGATAGGACTACCCCACTAGAATGAGCTCCACATACTCCTTTATGAACTTCTCTTAATGCTAGTGTAGATTCTATCGAAGTTAAGCAACAAAGTAGAGTTCCATAAAAACTACAATGGTAAAAGGTGGATCTAAGTAGAGTATAATGAGTGGAATAATGAATAAAGGCCTTGGTTTTTTTTCAAGGTAGGTTAGTGGCAGAACTTAGTCATGAAGGTAGTTGTAAAGGTCTGACTACCAAATAGAATTAGGACCAATAATATCACAAATCATGGCAATGGTTAAAGGTTCATGAGTTGGTGCTAACAAATCCTCGATGAGGAACTAATACTCTCTAGCTTTATCAGTTTGTTGAATCAAAGAATCAATAGTAACCATGGAATTTGTGGTTCTATTACTAGCCCTTGGTATTTGCTCAAACTGAATATTGGCAATTTGTTGTTTAAGAGTGTCGACCATGGCTTTATATGGAACCAACATATCATTTTTGGTCTAAAAATGATTTGTGACTTGATTGATGATTAACTAAGAATCACCATAAAATTGGAGATGAGATATGTCCAATGCACTGCTGATCAAAGTCTTGCAACAAGTGCTTCATACTCAGCCATTTTGTTTGTACAAAGAAAGATAATTTTTAATGATTTAGGGATTATATCCCCCTATGGTGTAATAAATAATAGGCCTATCCCTGATCCACGTGCATTAAATAAACCATCAAAATATAGCTTCCAAGGCTATGCCTCAAGGGGTGTGTCAATGACGATCATTATGGATTCATTAGGAAATGAAAATGTGAGTGGTTATGTGTATATGAGAAGTGATTCAGTAAGTTAATCTATAAGAATTTGTCCCTTGATTGCCTTCTGATTGACATACTCTATGTCAACTCATTGAAAAGCATGATCCATTTAGCCATTCTACCTTGAAAATATATTTTAGATAGTAGATACTTGAGTGGATCTACTTTTTAAATGACCATGGTCTTATTATTCAACATGTAATGGCACAAATTCTGAGCTATGAAGACCATGGCCAGACAAGCTTTTTTAACAGGTGCATAGTTATGTTCATATGTAACCAAGGTATGGCTTAGGTAGTATAAGGCATGATCTTTTCAATTTTCATCATGTTGAGCCAAGAGTACCCCCAGAGCATGGTCGGTAGCTGATAGGTATAACAAGAGTGGCTTACCTAGCATAAGAGGTAATAAAATAGGCAAATAAACAAGATAGTCTTTGATTTGTTGAAAAGTTTTTTGGTAGTGATCATCCCAGTGAAATGAAACTCCCTTATTCAAAAGGTGTGTAAATAGATGACACTTGTCTACTAGATGAGAGATGAAGCATCAGATTGACTAGATCTTACCCTGTAAACTATGAAGTTTCTTTAAATTGGTTAGTAGTGGCATCTTGGTTATAGCATGGACTTTAGCCAGATTGACTTCAATACCTCTATGAGACATGATAAAGCCAAGTAATTTTCATGAAGTTACATTGAATACACATTTATTTGGATTGAATTTGACTTTGTATTCCTATAATATTTCAAATATCTTATGTAGCACTATTGGATGGTTAGCCCTAGTTTTAGATTTTCCTAATATGTCATCAACATAGTCTTCAACAATATCATGCATCATATCATGGAATATGATAGTCATGGCTCTTTGATATGTAACTATAGCATTCTTAAGGCCAAATGGAATTACCTGATAACAAAATGTTCCCCATGGAGTGGTGAATGCTATTTTGATCTAGTTGTATCCTAAAAAGCCATCCATGAGTGAAAGCATTTCATAACTACCTATGGAGTTGATGATCATGTCGATATTAGGCAAAGAAAAATCATCTTTAGGATAAGCTTTGTTGATGTCTCAAAAATTAGTACAAATTTTGATCCCTTCAAGATCTTTACTAATAGGTACCACATTAGAGATCCATTCTGAGTAGTCAATAGATTGGATACATCCTACTTCTAAGAGTTTTTCCAACTCTTTCTTTACCAATACAACAATGCAAGAATGCATCTTACGTAACTTTTCTTAGGTATGATGAATCTGGGTCCCCTAATGGAAGATCTAGCCATGTAACAAAAATAGTTACAAATTCTTGGAGAATTTGATCAAATACTTGGTGTTTCTCAATGTTGAACTCAGATCTACAGGCAAGTTCATCATTAGTTGTCTCCTAGTCTAAATTCAAATAAGAATGAGCACCCTCATCTAATGGTGCCTGAAATAGGTTTTCACCACTAGACTGACCTTTATCTTTACTTTTTCCCTAGTTAGAAAGTACCTCAAAGAAGTTATCACTTTTAGACCTCAATGTTTTACTTATTTAATTTTGTCTAAGGGTGTTCACTCACTCTCCAAAATAGGCTATAGGATCCAATGTGATTGAGAATATTGATTTGTGATCTCCCAATAGAACATTGTCTTTAAGGCCTAAGAAATCATAGAATGCCTCATCATTCTAAAACTCATCAATTGGTAGACTAGATTCTTGTTGGTCCCAATCTATTAGTTGGGGATAATATAATGGCAAAGGGTTATGATGAATGGCTAGGGTAAGGGTACAAATGACATTATTATTAAATAGGTTGGTTTTAACTAGGTTATCAAAGGTGATGCTATGATCAGACTCTACTTCACTGTCAACATCATCATCACTAGTCACTAGTGATGGAGTTTAAATAAGATATGTGGGGTTACCCCTAGGTGGTTTAAATCCAAGTCTATAAGGTCTTTCATACTTAGTCATGGAAATTGGCTCTATGGTTCCTTGTTAATTTAGTATGAGGCCTCTTCCTTCATAATTGTGATGCTTCATGATCCTATTGGGAATATGATACTTTGCATTTTTATAACAATCAGCTTGCTTATCATTGTATAACCATGATTCATCCCCTTCAAGAAGGTCAGGTCTTAGGCTAGATGTTGGTACAAATGTGACAAGTCTCTAATATTTATTCTTTTTTTGCCAATGCATATGTGGGCTAATTTTAAGTCACTCAAAGGTTTTTAGATTCTAAGGAAGATTGGCAATATAAAATGTATCATGGGTCACACACTCTCTTGATCCATTATCTAAAATGGTGAAATGATTAGAAGCTTCAAGAGGTGGCATGTGGGAAAGAGAATCTAAGGTATTAGGATCTATGCAATTATCTAGTGAAAGATCAATAAGTATAGCCTTTCCTTTCTCCTGTTTGGAGCTTGGATTCATGTTACACTGATAATTATAGATTTAAAATTTGGTCTCAAGATGTTTGTAGTGTTCATATGGGTGTAAATCTCCTAGAATATTCACTTCCATCAATGAGTGGGAAAACATGATACATTAGTGTAGAGTTGATGGGACTACATGAATCTCATATAACCAAGGCCTACCTAGAAACATATTATATGATAACTCAAGATCAAGCACATGGAAAAGTGTATCATGGGTCAAAGACCAAATGATAACTGACAAACTAATGGTGCCTTGTGATTCTCTTTCCTGATTATCATAGGCTTTAATAGTTATTATTTCTCACCGGAGATCTACTATTGTCTACCCAAGAAGCTTGATGAGCTTTAAAGACACTATATTGAGGTTAGATCCATTGTCTATAAGGCCACATTTCAATTTATACCATTTTATATAAACTTCTATATGTAATGGATTATTATGGAGTGGGCCAAGAGAAGACATATCACTTTGGTTGAATGTGACTTGTTGGACTAGAGCTAGGTGTCTAACCAAACCTTGGAATTTATAAGGGTATATGTCACTAGCAATAGTGGATTAGGTCAAAAACTCATTCAAGATGTTCTTATGGATTATTGATGTTCATAACAAATATAAAATATAAATTTGTGCTAGTGTCTTCTACAATTGTTCCACAATATCAAATTTCTTACCTTCATGAGTAGTGAATGGTTTATTCTAAGGCTGAACGGTTGGTTGGATGATAGGAAAATTGGTAGATGGTTGTGGGCTTGGGATAACAATATTTTACCTTTGAGTTGTGATTGCATAATCAAGATTAAATATTGGACCATTATTGCTAATCGATGTTGGGAATGGTATGGGACTAAATAGGACAAGTCTCAGTTGCTAGTGCACTTGCATGTGATCATGTGGCAAGGACAAGTGATCAATATAAGGTCCAAAAGGGAAAGTCCTAGTTTTCTAGTTTGCTTATATACATTCCCAGGTCAAAGAAGGATTATCCATGTAATTTGGTTGAATACTATTGTTTAGAAATGGTTGAGGCTGATTAGTGCTTGGTCTAGGATTAATAAAGATGGTATTAATACTACCCCCTACTATATAACCTAAAACCCTATTGTAGTCATGTGAAATTGCATGGTAGGTTTGTTAGTTGTCACTATTCTAACCTTAGTTTTGTTTATTGTTCTATCATTGAGGGTTCTGCTATTGATTTTATTGGTTTGGCCTTTGATGTTGATTTTGCTACTTCACTGGTCATTCTTATTGTTATTAATTGTTCTATTATTGTTGATTGTTATATTGGGGAAAGGGGTTTTGATAAATCTCAAGAGTTTTATTGGAAGTGGAAGCACCATTATACAATGTTATGTCCCCATTCTCCAACATATTCTCAATTAAATGTTTGATTTGTACACATCTTCATAGATTATGCTCATTGACCTAATGATAGTCATAAAATTCATTTTCTCAGTACCAATTAGGATAAAGAATGCCTTGTAGATAATGCTTTGTTATAGGCCAACTAATCAGATTCTTGAAAGAAAGCTTGTGAAATATAGATTTAATAGGTTCTCCTAGGTCACTAAAGGCACGACATGCAAGCACAATTCTCCTAAGAGGAAGCATTTGTAAGGGTAACTATTGTTGTATTTTTTTTGTTGGTCTTTGTTGTTGCACTTGCTATACTAGTTAAAGAGGTTTATGAGTAGGATTAAGTTAAAAATTTGGTTCAAATGATGTTTACAACATTTTTACATGATAGGATTTGGTTACTCTATTTCCCACAACATTTCTATTATGGTTGAACTGCTTTAGTCTCTTGTGGTTATTGGCCTGTGTCAGTTGTGATGTTGGTCCTTGAATGGGATGTTGATGCTAGTCATTTCCCTAATTGGTACCTTGATTTTAATTAGTTGAAATTAGCTTGGTAACTCCTTTATTGATGAGTTCTCACTCAATCAACAAGCCTTTATTGATGATTTCCTTAAAAGTATGTGCACATTATAGTTCCAAATGATAAGCTATCTCACTGTACAAATTTTTGGTAAACATAGTGGCTAGTATTTATTTGGTAAATTATGGGTGAAATGGCTTGTAAGGGATCTCCATCATTGTAAATAACTTGAAAAACTCTCACCATCTTTTTGATTTGTTTGTGTTAAGTCCACTAATGAAATCTCATGCTCAAGATTATAGGAAAACAAAATTATCAAAAATATCATCAAAATCTATTACTAAATTTTTTAGTAACTTTAAAAACCACTCCAAGGCTTGTCCAACCAAGCTCCTTGGGAACAAAAAAAGGTGTATGTCATTATATACCACTAGTTGACATGTGACAAAGAATTCTATCAAATGAGCCTTAGGGTCACCTTTCCCTTTGTATTTATCCAATTTTGGTGGTTTGTATCTTGGAGGAAATGGTATTTATAAATACTCCATGTTTAATGGATAGGAACATACGTCATCCAATTTGAACTTTTTAGTTTGTTTCCCAACCTGAATAGCAGCAATTGCATCATTTATTTGTTGTAATTCTTGGGATAGGAAACTGGAAAGAACATTGATTTGAGGGAGAATATTGGTTTAGATAGATGGTTGGGAGGTCACAAGTGGGACACTTTGACTAGGGCATGATGAAAATACATGCTGGGGTATATTGGTTTGGTTAGGGAATGGACTAAGAATATGTATACACAGATTAGGATGTACTTGGAATTGCATTATTGGTTATGCAATATTCTATTTTGGGTTGGTGATAAAGGTTTGACTTGGAGGATTTTATCATTGGGATGGAGAGATATAACCATATTATGCTTTTTGTGGTTGAAAAGGGACATGTTATCAACTAATCGAACCTTACTATTGAGTGGGAACTTGTGGACCAAGACCCTATCTTTGGATTTGTGGCATATTTTGAACCAATGGCTGTCTAGTAGGAAATTGAGAAACATGGGGACCTCCTTGTTGTAAAAATCCCTATGAGGAAGTGAAAGTAGGTTGTACATTTAACATCTATCGCTGACCAATATTTTCACGTTGTTGACTAGTCATTACTTGGTTTTAGATTGGCATATTAGTTTGTGACTAAAAAGGTATGTTTGTCATTACCTAGTGAGAGGGAACATTAGTTGTCCCTGATTGAGGTGGCAATGTTTTTAGCCTCTGTTGCATTGATACACTATATTATGCCTATTATTGTATAATACTACTCATTTCTTATTGAGGAGGAATAAGATTCATCACATTATATCATTGAGGAATGAAATTAGCCATTATTTAATTACTTAATCCCATAGGTTGTACACTTGAGGAAGCAGCTGGTTGAGGTTGGGGTGTAGAAGACCTATTCATAGGATTAACTATAGTCACATGTTATTGTCTATTTTTTTGCACATTAGTACCACTTTGATCACGATTGGACATTGTTTGCACATTATCTACTATATTTGGCTCACTATTCTATGTAGAGGCTAAAGACACTTCTTCAATAATGAGCATATGCACCTATTTATCTATTTAAATGGTTTGTATGAATGGGTCAAAATTCAAATTTTCTTATCTAGGTAAACTCTCTCAATACTCTTGTTGAAGGAACTAGCTCAATAAGAGGCTTGCTTACCATGTTCATTTGGTTGAAATCACATGCTAGATTTAGATATCTTTGATATGATGTCTACATTTGGTTAAAGTGATATTTCATGATGTTTTTTCCTTGATTAGATATATTAGGATCTTGGTACGTTATTTGGACCAGAGCCATAGGATTGCTCGAAGAGCCCTGTTGATCGTAAATGATATTATGGGGCACTCTTACCAAACTTTTTAAATTTTCATGGGGAAAATTTGCTAGAAACTTAGACCCTACCTCTATGGCTCTAACCAAAATATCATCTTTATTATCTAAAAAATATTTCTCAAACAAAAATGGATCATACGTGGACGCTGTATTATTAGAATATGACTGTTGAAGAACTGGCTCATCCACTATAGGTATTGTAACTAGGTATTATGCAGTTTGCTCTTAGTCTTGTTCTGAATAAGGTGGTGTGTTAACCAAATAGTTAGCCAATGGATCTTGGATTTGTGCCCCTAATTTAGTATTATAAGAGGGATAAGAATCCATCTCATAAGTAATATTATCCACATAGGGGTCTTGCACCATTTCTTCATATGCCACCACATTACTAATCCTTGGATTGTACATGAGTACACTATGAGTGTAGGAATAAATTTTGGGATCCATAGTTAATGCTTTGTGATAAAAGGTCAAAGAGTTATATAAACTCTAGAAAGGACAATGTCTAAAATAGATGATGTTCCAACTTGGTCTAGATTCATCAAAAAAGATCGAAAGGTTTATGTGAAGATTTGTGAGGAAAAAAGATAGTGTGAAGTATCTAACATTTCATTATTTACACAAAGATAATCAAGTAAATGGATTAAAAATAAAAATGCCAAACTCTAAGGTTGAAGTGTTTTAAATCAATCTAATATAGGAATTTAAAAGTTGCTAGGTCTTTTGGCTAAATTCAGCATACAAAGCTAGGCTCAAACAAGGCATGCACTAAGACTCTTGGCCAAATGGCATCAAAAGATAGACTTTGAAATAGATGAAATTTTTAATCTAACATATTTGAAACACTTCTAACAAACATTAGGCATTTTATTCTTGGACATGAACTTGATCAACTAGGTATAAGGTATGAAACAAAAGGAACTTTAAAAATAGTTAATTTTCTCATAAATGATGGTATATAACTTGGTTATTTTGACAAGAAAACTAGACCAAAGTGAACAAGATAATTGTTTTAGATAAAATATCATAAAAGTACACTTGGATTGGTCTAAAAATGTAGGATCAAACTTGGAACTCCATGCAAGAGGGTCTATGAAATAATATTTGAATTTTTTTGGGAAGTATAATGATGTTATATTACCCAAAAGGTGTGGCAAAAAATTTTGTTTAAAAAACTCTCTAAGGAAAATATGTTTTCCCATAATTTTGATAGCATAACACTACCTTTCTTGACTCAAAATGCTATAGTGCATAGACTCAAAGTGCAAGAGTTTAGCAAAAAATGGTTTAAGTCTATCAAATGGTGATAATGATTATGAGTCTTAAATGGCCTTCAATATAAATTGGAAATTGAACCTAAGTTCCCTTAAGTTTAGTAAAAATGGTGAACCCACTTAACACATCAACCCTATGAACTTATAAAGGTGAAATTTTGAATTTAGATTATAAGTGAAGGACTTAAACAACTTTGGTAAATGTCTAGACTCAATTGAGTATCATAATTATGCCAAAGTGGATGATATGATTCTCAAGATTTTGATGAACTTTTGAACAAGGCAAATTGATGATCTCACGTGGGCAACATAACACCTTTTATTCAAAGGAAAATTTGTTCTGTGTTTGGTTTGGATTGTTTATTTACACCAAGTTTTTGACATCAAACATGACTATTATCTAGGACAAGACCAACTAATTAATCATTATTAGATTCTAAAGTGATAACGTTGCATGGTATTATTAGAACCCATCAATATACATCATTTGAGAGGATTTTAAGTGTTCATCAAAAAGTAAATGTGCATTATATAGTATGGTTTTTACAACCCCCTTCTCTCAAATTAAAGTACTATGATATGGACCTTGAGGTGCACCTTGCACCAACAATACTTTCATGACAAGTGGGGATATGTCTAAGATCTAACAAGTTTCTAAATGATCTATGGGAATCAATTACACAATGACTTTCATGCTAAGAAATACAAAAAAAAATCATGGATTTTGGGTTTGTATCACTTGGCTTATTGTAAAAAGGTCTAGTCATTTTTGCAACCACTACATCTTGATATTCGCTCAGTGTAGTGTGATGTCCAAAGTGCCACTACATCCCGTGTACAACTCCAATTAGGAGCTAAATGAAGTTAATGTTTGGAGATGAAACCCTAGGTCAAAGCTTCCCTAAAGAACTTATGGGAGGTGATGACGTCCCCCTTATAATCTAAGTTTTCATAAAAATAAATAAATCATGAAATAGAAAGACTTTAGGGTCATTTTTAAGGTCACCCAAACTTTGACAAGTTTTTTGGGGAGTGCTTTAGATAACTTTCTTTATAAGCCTTGGACTACACTATTTTCAATAGGAATGGTGATTTTGATTCCAAGGGTTCCCTATAGGGGAAAAATGGAAGAGCATGCATTAAACATTCCTCTTTTTATGAAACAAATATTTAATCAAAACAACTATTGCAAACAAAAATTGACAAGTGTGTTCAATTTTAAACCTAAATAAAATATTTGGTGGTGTCAATTTGACCCCTTGGTCTTAGTTGAAAACTTTGAAAGCATTCATCATAAACATCTTTTGCTATAGGGTCATGCCTTTTGGCCTAAAGAACACAGGTGCCACATATCAACGCGCCATGACTTACATCTTTCACGATCTCCTCCACAAAATCATGAAAGACTATGTGGATGACCTACTAGGTAAATCTAAACTTTGTCATGACCATTTAACCATCCTTAAAATAATCTTCACTTGCCTCCTCCAATACAACGTTTGACTAAACCCCAAGAAATGTGTCTTTGGGGTTCTCTTAGGGAAGCTTTTAGGTTTCATCATTTCTCTTCATGGCATTGAGATTGATCTCGCTAAGATTCGAGCTATACTCAAGATGTCACTACCAACCAATCTAAAGCAACTTTGTAACCTGCAAGGGAAGCTTTAATATATTCGTCACTTCATCTCGCAACTTTCCTACCAATGTTAATGCTTTCATCATCTCCTCAAGAAGGACGTCTCGTTTAATTAGGATAAGGATTGCCAAGAGGCTTTTAAGGCTCTTAAACGTTATCTTGTCTCTCCACCAGTCCTTATTCCACCTAAAGATGACCAACACTTCTATCTTTACATTTCAACAATAAATCATTCTTTAGGTGCCATGATCACGCATCAAGATGATCAACATCATGAGCAAGCGGTTTATTACATAAGCTAAACGCTCATTGATTATGAAACTTGGTATACTCATACTAAAAAACTCTATTTGGCATTAGTCTTTGCCGCTACCAAGCTCCGTCATTATCTTCTCAATCACAAAACTTATGTCATCATCCATACCAACCCTCTAAAATACATGCATTCCAAACCATACCAAAATCAACGTATGGCTCATTGGCTCATGCTTCTTGATGAGTTTGAATTGGAATTCATCCAACAAAAATATATAAAGGGGCAAACAATCATTGACCAATTAGCGGATGCCCCTCTACCTGACAACCAACCTTCCCATTGTGAATTCCCTGACGAATCCATCACCACATTATCCACCGATAACATTTTATATCAAATGATAATGTTCTTTGGCAGGTCTAAATGTCAACACAGTGGGGGTGTGGTAGGCATTCTCAACCCTCACAAGGGTGAGACCATGCCCCTATCTTTCAAACTTGACTTTGAATGTACCAACAACATGGCTAAATATGAAGCCTTAATTTTGGGACTTCAAACCACCCTTTTCCTAGGTGTCAAGACCATCAACATCTTTGGTGACTCACAACTAGTCGTTAATCAAATCAACAATTCATATCTTTGTAAAAATGAAGTTTTGCAAAGGTACAAACACTGTGTTGACACCCTGCTAGAATCTTTCGACCATTACCTCTTGCAAACTATTCCTTGATCTACGAATAAGTTTGCTGATACTATGGCTTCTCTTGCCTCACACATTCCATCCTCGTCATCTTATTCAAGAATTTATGTTACGGTACACCTTTTGGCATTACCTTCATATATCTCCACTAACATCAACTTTGTCAGCACCATTGACTCTAGCCCACAGGATGTTTGGTATAAACAACTTATGGACTACTTAACTTATTCTATTATCCCCCTGATCTCTCTAGCAATGCGTGACAGGCTTTTATCAAAAGCACAACTTGATATACTATGCTAGGGGGTCTTCTCTAAAAATGAGGTTTTAATGGCCTCCTTCTTCGATGTCTAACCTCCACTAAAACATCTCACACTATCAAACAAGTCCATGATGGGATTTGTGGAGGGCATTTCAGTGGTAATGCGGTTGTAAAGCGCATCCTTCACTTGGGCTATTATTGGCCCACTCTTCACCAAGACTGTAGCGACTATGTTCAGCATTGCATCAAATGCCAACAACACGCTAACTTACTTCACATCCCTAGCCATGCTCTACAAGTTGCTAAGGAATTTTGGCCCTTTTCACAATGGGGCTTAGACCTAATTGGTGAAATTAACCCCCATTCATCTCTCTGACATCAGTCCATTATCACTGCAACTGAATACTTTACTAAATCAGTGGAAGTGATTCCCCTCATATCCACTAAAGCTGACAAAATCATTGACTTCATCAACCACAACATCATCTGTCATTTCGGTGTACCCCACAAGATCATCACCGATAATGGCAAATCATTCAAAAACAAAACTGTCCAAAAACTTTGTGACTCATTTGGCATCAAGCTCAGTTTCTCCTCGCCTTACGACCCACAAGCAAATGGGCAGGCCAAGGCTTCCAACAAAATCTTCACTAAAATTCTAATGAAGGTGGTCAACAACACTGGAATGGATTGGCACATTCACATTCCCTTCACTTTGTGGGTCTACCGCACTAGCATTCGAACCCCTACGGGTGTTACACCTTTCTCTCTAGTGTATGGAACTGAGGTTGTCTTGCCTCTAAAAGTATAGATACCTTCTCTACGCATATCTTTGCATGACATACTTTTTAACGATGAATTTCATCAAGATCAGTTGGCTCAACTTGAGTTACTTGACGAGCGTCACCTTGCTGCCCTCAACCATCTCCATATCTACCAAAATCACCTCCAACGTGCTTATAACAAAAGTCTGAGAGAATGACATTTCAAAATCTGAGATCTTATCCTCAAAGAAAACCAACATGTGACCAATATGGAAAGAGGTAAGTGAGGCAAGTTTGCTCCTAATTGGCTCGGACCTTATATCATAACACACAAGTATGGATTAGGGACTTATCATCTGTCTTCTTTTGAAGGCCAGCCAGAACCTGAGCCCCTTAATGCCTTACATCTATGACCATTATACTGTTAATCAAGTAATCATTCACTTGATGTTTAAGTTGAGCTTGTCCCTTGAGCAACCCCCATCATCGTCATTCCTATTCCTTTCAACCCTTTTTCCCTACAAACATTAGTCAACCCTTTGGTAAAGCATGAATGTTTTGTCCTTATAAAAGGGAAACCCCCAAACCTCTATAGTCAAGTCCATGACCAAAAGTCCAGTCAAAAAAAAAAACATAAAATTGGGATGCCTATACAAAGTTCATAAACTATAAATGTAGACTGCTCCCTCTAAGGATAATTACATCATTACTATAATTAATTGACTACTCCCTTGAAGGATAGCTATTTAAAGACTTGAACATACAAAGCAAAATATAGACCACTCCCTCAAAAGATGGCTATACACAAATTTTGCTCCAAATAGCACTCTCTCAGAAGCTTCCCGCATCGATCAACTTCACATATGACCACAAAACAAAACAACATCCTCACATAGAGTTCCCACATCGATCAGTCTACCAAAAAAAAAACTATTAAGTCATGGACTTGCCTATAGTCGTTCTCAGGGTCACCTAGAAAAGGGGCAAAGTTATCCTTGCTAAATAGGGTTACGCTATCCTCATACCTCACATAATCAAACCTATTACCCCAACATACCCAAGGGATTTTGAGCTCACTTAACATCGAGTGATTTGAATACTTCTCTAACACAAACAATGGTCAATGACGTAATGCATGAACGGGGTTTTTGTTTGCAATAACCCTATCTATGCTATCATTATGGTCCTTATCAATGAAAGAGCAATGTGCCTTTCACTTCTTACGCACCTTGGTCACATACAACCAATTCAAATCCAACCAAATCATTTTCTAAACCAAACCAAACCAACCAAACCTTTTTCAGACCAATAACATTATCATAGCCTATTCACACTAGTTTCTATGGAAACCAATACACATGGAAACTATCGACCAAACACAATTTATGTCAAGCATAAACCATTACTTGCTGAAACATAAATACATTCATTTCATTTTTAGCATACACCATCACCAATATAGAAAATTGCTAGGGATGAAAAACTATATCACCAATGTTACAGAATACACCATCATATAATATGGAAAAGGTTGTAACATCATCATACACTCATCATTTCAAAACATGACCAAACCAATCATCAACCATTTTGACTCTTCTTCTAAACTACATTGGCTTGAGGCCCTTATAATTAGGGCTATGTAGGAAGCACTTAGTTAACATGGACTCTTCTGGGGTTAGCTCAGCCACTTGCCCGTTTGTCTCCCTAATGACATTGGCCATTCGTTTGTTCATCTACCTGATGGACAAACCATTTCACCTTTAGCCATGACTTAACCTCATCCAACCCACATCCATAACCGACCCTCTTCCTCCCTTTTAGGGAGAACTACATTGGTCTAAGGCCCTTCAAACAGGGGCTATGTAGGCAACACTCAGTTGACATGGGGTCTTCTGAGGTTAGCTCGGCCATTCCTTCGTCCATCCATCTAATGGACCAACTATCTATACCAACCCAAAATCATGACTAAACAATCAGCCCTGACATTGAAATAAGTCACCTTAGACTTCTCATGGGGCACATTAGAGATCACATACATCTCCCTGGAAACAACACACAACTCTTGAGATCACTTATATTTCAACCCAACTCGACCAATGACCTTAGAGATCATGACTATCTCCTCAGACCATGATCACTTTCGAGACGACTTTGCCTTGGTTGTTTTGATTGCATGTATGCTACCTCACGAATAGTTAGCAAATTGTATGCAACCCATATTGTGACCTTCACATGTATTATCAGATCGTGCTCCAGTTGATCCTCAATATTTGTGACATTTTCATGTTTTCCAAAAGCACTTTCTGAGCCCGAGATACTTGGAACACGATGACCATTAGAGCTATAGCTTGGATCGAATAACCCAATCAGCTATGACTAAAAGCTAGGTCTCAGTTACTTTGATTGTAGCACTCCTTGACCTTACCTATGATAATTTGGCTAGACTATCACGTGAAGTGGTATACGCACAATCTCAACTATTGCAGCGTTCACACTCAAACTTCACCATAACCCATCTACTGCCTATCAAATCGGCATCTGATATCAAGTTACCTTCCCTCGACTCCCATTTTGAGGGGAAATACCTCATCCCACATCTGGGGTAACCAACTCCTATTTTTGTCTTGCAATTCATCAGAACAACCAATAGGACAAAAATGACCTTATCCCATACCTGAGGCAATTTACTCTTGTTTTTGTCTTGCAGTTCTTCAAGAACAACCAACAAGACATAAAAGGGCAAATGTAGACACCAAAATAGTGTCAACCCCCCTTGGTCCCTTTCTAACTTCAACATGCCTAACCTATACTCTATTAATTTAAAATACTTATTTTAAATTAATAATCCCCCTAGACACCTCACCTTGGATTCCTAGCTCTTAAGCCATTTATCACCCTATGACTAATCATAATTACCTAAGCCCTATTTCAACTTCCCCACTAATCCTCATGCCTATTAAACCCACCATTTGGATCGTTTAACAATGAAAATTAAACTTGGCAGATGGAAGAATGGGCAAAAGGATAAAAATAGCCTTTTTACCCATTCTCTAGCCGACATCAATCGACAGTCGATCGATGCCGGCAGTATCACCGACATCAGTTTCTTAAAACCAAATTTTGACCTTGACTGTAGCCTCAAAGGCAAATTCTCTTGCTCCTAGGGTCTAAATTCTCTTACTCCTCGACTCTTTGTAGGCATCAACATTCTATCGTCACTCTCTAGGCTAAGAAACCTTGCAGAATTCACTCCAGACCAGATTGAAATGTTGCATGAGGTATCCTACATCAGCCATAATGGAAACAAGTCTTCTACACTTTTGGTTCTCCACTAAGAGCTAAGTATTCTTCTAGTTTATATTTTAGTATTTTTAGAATGCATTGGTGATTAGTCCATTGAATATTCTTGAGTACTATTGATAGACACCCTGACTTTCTTCCCGGGTCCTTCCTCTCATTCTTATTCCCTTTCCACCCCTGTCCTCTACCTTAGCCCTTTCCTAGACCATATTCACTATCCTGTAATCCTCCACAAACCATTAAATAGATCTAGACTCCTTCCAGATCCCTTTGTCGACCATAAACCCATCCAAGGCCATTGCCCTGACCGACATCAACCATTGCCCCTATCGATGTTGGTAGACTAACTGACATCGGCAACATTGACCAATCAACAACAACAAACTAACCAGCATCAATGACTGTGAGAGGCAGATTGCAGGAATCAGGTATGTGTTATCTATTTCTCTTCTTTAGCCTTTCATTATTTCTCTTTCTAGAAACTCTCTTTCGTCAAATAAGTGGACTGTCATCCCTCAAGGAAGTCTTTGCACTTCTGGGACCGGGCTTTGCTTGGCAATCCACCATATATCTATCTAACATTTTTATGTTTAAGTGTTATTCTCTCTACAGGTGTCATCCTCTATAGCCAAAGAGGAGCTCTTTCAGTCATCTGGATACAGTGCACAACTTCATCTGGGTATCATCTAACCCCTGACCATTTAACTTCAGTTTCTTATTTCTTCTGAATGTAAAAAGTGAAAATGAGCAGAAAAATTCTGGAACACCTGGTGGGACCCTAGAGTTTTCCTTGGGTTCATTTCTTCTAAAAGGCAAACTTTCATATAGGTGCATTAGGAAATTTTCTCTTCTTGCATCCTTCTTCTATCTCTTTATCTCAGAAAGAAATCATAAGCACAAGTTAAAAAGAACTTCTTTCTTTTTCTTCATGTCAATCTTTTCCTGCATCTTAGAGTAGTGAAATTCATACTCTAAACCTTTTCCCCACTTGTTTTCATCTAAACAAAACATTTCAATTTGGGTTAAAAATATATTGCATCTCATTCCTGCTTGAATGCATTTTTAGCTCATCTAGTAATTAAAAATGCATTATGAATAAATCATAGTGCACATATGTTACACAACCTAACCACATTCACAATCAAACATCTAAACATACCTGAGACAAGGCCCGACTAGGATTTCATCACCTAACAGATACCTTACCCCTCCTGGTAATCCTACTTGGACTTCACTACCAAGGGGAGAACCCACTCTGTTCTCTGGTAGAGTATAAACTCTAGGGGAAGTATATATTGGCTAAGCGACCCAGCTTGTCTCTGGGCTCGTGAAGTGAGGGGAGCAAGCTCCTAGCACCAGGCCAAGTATGGAACCTAATACAGATTTTGAGTGCCAAAACATAACCCAAAACCAACCTTAGACTGCATCTTTTAGGACCTATTCTAAAAGCCCAACTTCCTAAACATATTCTTCTAAGGCATAAGCCACCACGACTCTAAAATTTATTCTTAGGAATTAACATCTAGTGGTTGCTTGCCATCATCTATTTTTCTGTCTGTATCTAATTTTTTGAGCTGGTGAGGTCACATTCTGAAATCTAAAAACAACTCAGACTTTCTTCTTTCTTCTAAAAACTTTCAATTTTTTGAGTTTTTGGAAATACACAGTAACTGACATTAGTTTTTCCACCGACGTCAGCAACTATCTTCACCGACATCAGTTATCTGACTGAGATCGGTAACTTACTTCACCAACATCAGTTTTTCTATCGACGTCGGTCACTGTCAATTTTTTTTCTCAAACAACAAGTTAAAAACCTGACCTTTTTGCTGTTAAAAACAAATTTTGGTTTTTTGAGGCTGAAACATATAGTTTTTAGAACCTGAATCTATTTTTCCTTTGATGGTTTTGACACATAGTCAAACCAAATCTCTCATTGACCATGCGAGTCAACAACCACTTCCACCTTCACCCTTCATAACAAGTCCTCTAATGGAGCATCTTTAGACACTGAATGTACTCCTATTCAGCCTAGCCCCAATCAACATCTAATTGTTCCCAAAGGGGATCAAGACTTTGAGAGATTCCTTAACCACAACATAAGGGCTCTCCAACACTATCTCGCAAGAAACCAAATGTGAGATCTTTAAGGTGCCCCTATTTATGGGATGCCAACTTTCATCACTGAAGTGGTAATGATATCAATGACATCCGCTACCCAACCCATGACCACTCAAGCCACTACCTCAAATATTAACCCAACTATGACTGATATTCAAGATTTGGCTTCCCCATCTATTTTTAGACCTACCTCCATTAGGGTTTCTATACCCCCTCAACCACAATCAATTCAACCAAGTTTTACACCTTATCAAAACTTGATTGTCTCGACTCCACACACTCTTGCACCTATAAACACAGGAGTGACTACCTATCCTTTTACCAATGTTGCCATTCAACCACCTTTGGCAGTACCTAGTCAACTTATGCCCTCCAACTTCATAGCACAAGCCCCCTTGACTTCAACATCAGTCCCTATGATGAACTACCAGTACGTTGCGCCTATACAAATGCAACCAAGTACATCATACACCCCTCCTAATGCCTTCCAAGTACCTTACAACCTAGGGGTGCCCCTCCTACCAATCCATTAGCTTATCTAATCAAGATGTTGATGGATAAGGTGTCTAATCTTTAGACATCCGTTTCGGGTTCAAGAAATGTTCTCTCATATGAACAAATCTGTAATGAACCTATTCATCCTTCAGTCCCAATCTGACCATATCCTATTCAGTGAGAACTTCCCAATTTTACTCACTTTTAGAGTAAAGAGGACCCATAGCAACATCTACAAGTGTTTAGACACGCTTGTTACCTTATAACACATGATGTTGCATTATTACTACGCACATTTCCCATGTCACTTTCTGGTGCTGCCCTTGATTGGTATAGTTTTATTACCAGTCACTCTCTATTTACCTTCACGCAACTAGCTCAACTATTTCTTGACCACTTTTCAATTAACATAACTAAAAAGGTCTCCATCATGGACCTATATTCTATCAAACAATTCGACGATGAATCAATAACTGATTTTGTTGCCCGTTGGAGAGGTTTAATCAACCAACTCTCCTTTTCTTTACCTCAACTTGAGCTCATTGAGCTCTTTTCACAAGCATGTGCCAAACACATCTCATCTACTTTACGGGTCCAAACATTCTGCACATTTGACGAAGCTTTCACCATGGCTAGGAAGCTTGAACTCCGTGCTGTCGAACAAAATAAGGTCAAACTACGTAGTAAAAATACTAATGCAAAATCAAATGACCCTTCATCCAAACCATCTTCTTCTTCCAATCCCAAGTCCAAGGGATTAGTAAATGCTTTGGTACTTAGACCATCATTTTCAACAACAACCAACCAACCTCAACCTTCAACATCAGAATACATCACACGACAATTCCAACAATGATACGTACAATGTCAATATACTCTAATAGGAGAATCATACGCATCCGTGTTGGATAAACTAGTCAAACAGGGAGTCCTCAATCTCCCCCAAATTTGACCACCACCTCAATTTGATCTCTCATGTGCCATCCTTGCATGGTATAGGGAGAAGACTTCTATAATTATCACCATGTCAAAGGCCATGACACAGACAATTGTAAAAGCCTCAAGAATATCATTTAGGACATGTTAGATAAAGGTGATCTTGTCTTGGATAACCCAAATGCACCACCTAACCAAAACATAGACATCTTTAGACAACCTTTCCCTAACCATCCCCCTAATCAAAATAACATTCAGACCATGGCCGATGACTCCCAAGAGCGTAATATATGCACGGTCAACACGGTCTCTCCTTTTATGCCTAACCAACCTCTCCCACAGTCTGTAGAGGTTAGTCAACCTATTTGTCCATCACAGGTAGAAGAGCCTTCTTCTCCTATTTCTCCTCCTCAGGTGGAAGAACCTTCTTCTCCTATTAGTTCTCCATCTACCCCTCTTGATTGGAGGACACTTTAACCATACCAATGCCACTAGCCCCACCTTCATCCTTCCTAATACCAATGGAGGACCATACCTTTCCTACTCTTCAACCACAAGTAGAAGGCACAATCATCCCTATGTTCTTTCCTCTCGAAGAACCCCATTCTCCAATTCCTTCTCCACCGAGAGAGGAACTTGTCTCTTCAACTAATTCAACTGAAGATGATCTAGTAATGGCTCTTTCACGCCTTTGGCCTGAGATTGCCGCATCTAACACATTCCCACTCTCACGACCACCCAAATCTTCTAAAAAACCAATTATAAAGCCTCACGCAATGACTTCTAAACCATTCTCTCGACTGGCTAAAAATTTAGGATTTCTCCATTCGAGGAACTTAGAACATGAGGCACTATGGGAGTGACTCAAAGCTCCTTATCTTACACATCCCATCTCATCTCGTACTGATGACCCTCCTTCGACAAAATCTCCCAAAGTCTCCAATGAGGACTAGGCTTCTACTTCTGAATCTTTAGAAGCTCAACCATCTGCATCTGAACCTAAACCCTCACAAACATACACCATACCAACACCGGTTAAATCCCTTGGTGTTCGCCCCATATCTAACCTCACTCACCCATAAGTGAAGGTAGATTTGAATCTCACCTTGCACAATAGTGGTCCTCAAACCAAACCACAGAAGGCTACTAAACCACATCGGAGAACTCCTCCCCCACCATCATCATTGCCCTCCATTTTGGGCCCATATCCTTCTACCTTAATAGGAGTGCTCCCTAATCCAACACCTAACAAAAAAAATTTGCCTCCATTACTCCCTTTACCCACCAAAAACATACCTCCTCTAAAAAATTTGGCACCCCTCACGAAGAAAGTGTCATCTACACGAGTGGCCACACCACCAACCCAAAAGGTGGTACGAAAATCTCCCTCAACAACTCCCAAACAAAAGTCATCAACTCCTAGTGCATCAACAAGCACAGACCCCTTAGTGGGTTCATATGCTTTGATACTACGCTGAGTTTTGCAAACTTCTAACATCACTCTTCCACCTATTAAACCATTTCAACCTCTTTGACCAAAATCATCTTGGTTCAATGACACTAAAATCTACCTATATCATCGCTCACTGGGACATGATACTGAGAATTATTGTGCCCTCAAGGTTTTTATACGCCAATACTTTGAGAAAGACACCCTTCTTGTTGAGAATACTATCAACAAATCTCCAACACCATCAAATGTCTCTCAAACATCCTCTTCACCTTCATCAGAATCCCATCATTAGACTATGGTCCCTTTACCTCCTTCGCCCCCTTTATTCGAGATTAACACCATCAATGTGGCCACTAGGTCACAAACTTTAAAGGATAAAGTAAAAGAGAAAGTTTCTATTCCTTGGACCTACCCATTTGCCAAACTTGCTCAACCACCCAAACCCAAGATTTCTATCTTGGGTACATCCCAACCCACTTCTTTAGAGGCAATCCATGATTCTATGGTGAAACAGCTTCACCAAACTCCCGTGAAGATGATTTTATATAACCTCATTCAAAGCTCTCCACAACATCATCAAGCTTTAATCAAATCTTTATAGGTAGTGGAGGTCCAACCCGAGGACCCCCAACCACTTGCTACCTTAGTCTAATCATTACCCACTGTCGCCTCTATTACCTTTACTAATTCTAAAATTCCTACCTCCAGCTTCAAAGATCAAGATGCTGCCCTTTTCATCATAGCCTATATTAATCAAACTCACATTAAGAGAGTTATGATTGATGGGGGCACTAGCATCAATATCATTTCCACCCATGCCTATGACCAATTAGCCCTCCCAAAGAATTGCGTGTCAAAAATTGATGCAATTCTTAGATCTTTTAATGACACCACTGCCACTACCATTGGCACCATCATCTTACATATTCGTGTTGGCCCACAAACAATCCTAGAACTCTTCTACATCATCGAGGGAGAGTTCCAATACAACATGTTATTAGGATGACCTTGGATCCGTGCCATGACTTGTGTCCCTTCTACATTACACTGTTGTGTCAAATTTGAACACGACGGTCAAGTCCATGTCATTCCCACAAACCCCTGCCCTTTCAAGACATGCAACACAACTTATCAACCCAATGATGTTCTCATTCCATTCAAGACATTGACCCAAACACCGCTTCCACCTGCGTAAGCTTCAACAAGTATGCGAAGGGTGGTTACACCTACACCACCTCCTCAAGTGACAACAAAAGACCCTATGGAAGATACCTTCCAATGCCTTTCACTTGGGGAGTATTGTTTACTCACCTTAGACATGTTCCAAACTCCTCAAGAGTATGGACAACTTCATCACAATCCTAGCTATGACCATTATATTGGAATGGTATCCCTTATGGTCCTCCCAATCTTCAAACAAATCTCATCTATGGAGGACTAGATCGAGCTCCCATTGATGGGAATCCTCTTCCATCACCCCAACTATTTACGTCTGACTTATCTTTTTTTGGCAACCCAAACTTTGCTCATACCTATCTTTATAGGTGTGCATGGAAGGGTTTTGGCTTTGGGTGCTACGAACAAGGCTCCCACTAGCCCGTCGAACCACCAAATGATGAAGCCATAAAGAATGCCAAGAAGTGACATGGCCTAGGTTTTGAAGAACCTACTAAAACTTATAAAAACTCTTGCACTGAACCTATCATGGAATAATCACCTCCAAACTCACCTATTTCGCCATCTTCACCTATGGAGTTGGTGGTTTCCATCCCTCCTAGTTTTTTTTACATAAACACCATTCACTTGGAACCCCTAACCTATCAAGTAGGTGGGGTATCTAAGTTGCTCCCTCTCATTTATCTAAACATGATAGACAATGAATATGCTACCAGCAACACTATCCAATGCATAGACAATGATGCCATTCTCACCTACATGGGTGCATATGACTCTTTCATCCAATGATCACTTCCTTCAAAAATGCAAGTTATGTTAAATGAATCAACCATTGACATTAACCTTCCATCTTCCAATGTTCCTCACATTTTAAAGATTGGTCAATCTTTGGATGCCTAGGAACAAATTGACTATACCAAATTCCTTTCGAACCATAGCAAAGCCTTTACTTGGACCTATAGAGACATGCCAGGCATCGACCCTAACATTGTCATTCATAACATCGTTAAAAACCTAGAGGCTAAGCCTATCAGGAAAAAGCTTCACAAAATGCATCCTCACATTGCACTCCTTGTCAAAGAGAAGCTTCAGCGTCTTCTCTTCGTCTCTTTTATCCAGCCCATTGATTATCTGCAATGGGTGTCAAATATCATCCCTGTCACCAAAGTAACTGGGGGGATTCAAATCTGTATTGACTATCGTGACCTTAACCTGGCTTACCCAAAGGATGATTTTCCTTTACCCAACATCGACCAACTTGTTGATCTTATGGCCAGTCATGAGATACTATCACTCATGGATGGGTTTTAAGGATATAACCAAATCTTGATTGCGCCAGAAGATCAACACAAAACTACCTTCATCATCCCATGGGGGACATTTTGCTATAGGGTCATGCCTTTTGGCATAAAGAACGTCGGTGCCACATATCAACGCGCCATGACTTACATCTTTCACGATCTCCTCCACAAAATCATGGAAGACTATGTGGATGACCTACTAGGTAAATCTAAACATCGTCATGACCATTTAATCATCCTTAAAATAATCTTCACTCACCTCCTCCAATACAATGTTCGACTAAACCATAAGAAATGTGTCTTTGGGGTTCTCTCAGGAAAGCTTTTAGGTTTCATCGTTTCTATTTGTGGCATTGAGATTGATCCCGCTAAGATTCAAGCTATACTCGAGATGCCACCACCAGCCAATCTAAAGCAACTTCACAGCCTACAAGGGAAGCTTCAATCTATTCGTCACTTCATCTCGAAGCTTTTCGACCAATGTCAACCCTTTCATCATCTCCTCAAGAAGGACGTCTCCTTTAATTAGGATAAGGATTGCCAAGAGGCTTTTGAGGCTCTTAAAAATTATCTTGTCTCTCCACCAGTCCTTATTCCACCTAAAGATGACCAACCCTTCTATCTTTACATTTTAGCAACAAATCATTCTTTAGGTGCCATGATCACGCATCAAGATGA
The DNA here is from genome assembly GCA_037957365.1 of Torreya grandis. Taxonomy (NCBI): domain Eukaryota; kingdom Viridiplantae; phylum Streptophyta; class Pinopsida; order Cupressales; family Taxaceae; genus Torreya; species Torreya grandis. The sequence continues at coordinate 1,601,045 of JARHVA010003433.1, forward strand.
TCAACATCATGAGCAAGTGGTTTATTACATAAGCCGAATGCTCATTGATTATGAAACTTGGTATACTCATACCAAAAAACTCTATTTGGCATTAGTCTTTGCCGCTACCAAGCTCCGTCATTATCTTCTCAATCACAAAACTTATGTCATCACCCATATCGACCCTCTAAAATACATGCATTCCAAACCATACCAAAATCAACGTATGGCTCGTTGGCTCATGCTTCTTGCTAAGTTTGACTTGGAATTCATCCAAAAAAAATCTATAAAGGGGCAAACAATCGTTGACCAATTAGCAGATGCCCCTCTACCTAACAACCAACCTTCCCATTGTGAATTCCCTGATGAATCCATTGCCACGTTATCCACTGATGACATTTTCAATCAAATGACAATGTTCTTTGATGGGTCTAAATGTCAACATGGTGGGGGTGTAGGGGTCATTCTCATCCCTCACGAGGGTGAGCCCATGCCCCTATCTTTCAAACTTGACTTTGAATGTACCAACAACATGGCTGAATATGAAGCCTTAATTTTGGGACTTCAAACCACCCTTTTTCTAGGCGTCAAGACCATCAGCATCTTTGGTGACTCACAACTAGTCGTCAATCAAATCAATGGTTCATATCTTTGTAAAAATAAAGTTTTGCAAAGGTACAAACACCGTGTTGACACCCTGCTAGAATCTTTTGACCATTACCTCTTGCAAACTGTTCCTCTATTTATGAATAAGTTTGTTGATACTATGGCTTCTCTCACCTCACGCATTCCATCATCATCATCTTGTTTGAGAATTTATGTTACGGTACACCATTTGGCATTACCTTGATATATCTCCACTAACATCAACTTTGTCAGCACCATCGACTCTAGCCCACAAGATGTTTGGTATAAACAACTTGTGGACTATTTAACTTATTCTATTGTCCCCCCAATCTCTCTAGCAATGCACGATAGGCTTTTATGAAAAGCACAACTTGATATACTATGCTAGGGGGTCTTCTCTATAAACAAGGTTTTAATGGCCTCCTTCTTCGATGTCTAACCTCCATTAAAACATCTCACACTATCAAACAAGTCCATGATGGGATTTGTGGAGGGCATTTCAGTGTTAACGGGGTTGCAAAGTGCATCCTTTGCCTGGGATATTATTGGTCCACTCTTCACCAAGACTGCAACGACTATGGTCAACATTGCATCAAATGACAACAACACGCTAAATTAATTCACATCCCTAGCCATGCTCTACAAGTTGCTAAGAACTTCTGGCCCTTTTCACAATGGGGCTTAGACCTAATCGGTGAAATTAACCCCCATTCATCTCTCTGACATTAGTCCATTATCACTGCAATCGAATACTTCACTAAATGGGTGGAAGCGATTCCCCTCATCTCCACTCAAGATGATAAAATTATTGACTTCATCAACAACATCATCATCTATCATTTCAATGTACCCCACAAGATCATCACCGATAACAGCAAATCATTCAAAAACAAAACTGTCCAAAAAATTTGTGACTCATTTGGCATCAAGCTCAGCTTCTCCTCGCCCTACTACCCATAAGCAAATGGGCAGACTGAGGCTTCCAACAAAATCTTAACCAAAATTCTAATGAAGGTGGTCAACAACACTGGAAGGGATTAGCACATTCACATTCCCTTCCCTTTGTGGGCCTACCGCACTAGCATTTGAACCCCTATGGGTGCTACACCTTTCTCTCTAATGTATGGAACTGAGGCTGTCTTGCCTCTAGAAGTATAGATACCTTCTCTATGCATCTCTTTGCATGACATACTTTCTAATGATGACTTTCATCAAGATCAGTTGGCTCAACTTGAGTTACTTGATGAACGTTGCCTTGCTGCCCTCAACCATCTCCATATCTACCAAAATCGCCTCCAACGTGCCTATAACAAAAGTCTGAGAGAATGAGATTTTAAAATCAGAGATCTTGTCCTCAATGAAAACCAACACGTGACCAATATGGAAAGAAGTAAATGAGGCAAGTTTGCTCCTAATTGGCTCAGACCTTATATCATAACACACAAGTATGGATCAGGGGCTTATCATCTATCTTCTCTTGAAGGCTGACCAGAACCTGAGCCCCTTAATGCCTTACATATACGACCATTCTACTGTTAATCAAGTAATTATTCACTTGATGTTTAACTTGAGCTCATCCCTTGAGCAACCCCCATCATCATCATTCCTATTCCTTTCAACCCTTTTTCCCTACAAACATTAGTCAACCCTTTGGTAAAGCATGAATGTTTTGTCCTTATAAAAGGGAAACCCCCAAACCTCTATAGTCAAGTCCATGACCAAAAGTCCAGTAAAAAAAAACATAAAATTGGGATGCCTATACAAAGGTCATAAACTATAAATGTAGACTGCTCCCTCAAAGGACAACTACATCATTGCTGTAATTAATCGACTGCTCCCTTAAAGGATAGCTATTTAAAGACTTCAACATACAAAGTAGAATATAGACCACTCCCTCGAAGGATGGCTATACACAAATTTTGCTCCAAGTAGCACTCTCTCAGAAGCTTCCCGCATCGATCAGCTTCACATATGAGCACAAAACAAAACAACATCCCCACATAGATTCCCACATCGATCAGTCTACCAAAAAAAAAATATATATTAAGTCATGGACTTGCCTATAGTCATTCTCAAGGTCACTTAGAAAAGGGGCAAAGTTATCCTTGTTAAATAGGGTTATGCTATCCTCATACCTCACATAATCAAACCTATTACCCCAACATACCCAAGGGATTTTGAGCTCACTTAACATCGAGTGATTTGAATACTTCTCTAACACAAACAATGGTCAATGATGTAATGCATGAACGGGCTTTTTGTTTGCAATAACCCTATCTATGCTATCATTATGGTCCTTGTCAATGAAAGAGAAACACACCTTTCACTTCTTATGCACTTTGGTCACATACAACCAATTCAAATCCAACCAAATCATTTTCTAAACCAAACCAAACCAACCAAACCTTTTTCAGACCACTAACATTATCATAGCCTATTCACACTAGTTTCTATGGAAACCAATACACATGGAAACTATCAACCAAACACAATTTATGTCAAGCATAAACCATTACTTACTGAAGCATAAATACATTCATTTCATTTTTAGCATACACCATCACCAATATGGAAAATTGCTTGGGATGAAAAACCATATCACCAATGTTGCAGAATACACCATCACATAATATGGAAAAGGCTGTAACATCATCATACACTCATCATTTCAAAACATGACCAAACTAATCATCAACCATTTTGACTCTTCTTTTAAACTACATTGGCTTGAGGCCCTTACAATTAGGGCTATGTAGGCAGCACTCAGTTGACATGGAATCTTTTGGGGTTAGCTCGGCCATTTGTCCATTTGGCTGCCTAATGACGTCGGCCATTCGTTTGTTTGTCTACCTGATGGACAAACCATTTCACCTTTAGCCATGACTTAACCTCGTCTAGCCCACATCCATAATCGACCCTCTTCCTCCCTTTTTGGGAGAACTACATTGGCATGAGGCCCTTCAAATAGGGGCTATGTAGGCACCACTCAGTTGACATGGGGTTTCCTAAGGTTAGCTTGGCCATTCCTTCATCCATCCATCTAATGGACCAACTATCTATACCAACCCAAAATCATGACCAAACAATCAGCCCTAACACTAAAAGAAGTCACCTTAGACTTCTCATGGGGCACATTGGAGATCACATACATCTCCCTGACCACAACACACAACTCTTGAGATCACTTATATCTCAACCCAACTCAACCAATGACCTTGGAGATCATGACTATCTCCTCAGATCACGACCACTTTTGAGATGACTTTGCCTTGGTTGTTTTGATTGCATATATGCTACCTCAAATAGTTAGCAAATTGTATGCAACCCATATTGTGACCTTCACATGTATTTTCTGATCATGCTTCAGTTGATCCTCAATATTTGTGACATTTTCATGTTTTCTAGGAGCACTTCCTGAGCCTGGGATACTTGGAACACGACTACCATTGGAGCTATAGCTTGGATCAAATAACCCAATCAGCTACAACTAAAAGCTGGGGCCTAGTTACTTCAATTTTAGCACTCCTCAACCTTACCTGTGATAATTTGGCTAGACTATCACGTGAAGTGGTATACGCGCAATCTCAACTATTGCAACATTCACACTCAAACTTCACCATAACCCATCTATTGCCTATCAAATTGACACTTGATATCAGGTTACCTTCCCTCAACTCCCGCTTTGAGGGGGAATACCCCATCCCACATCTAGGGCAACCAATTCCTATTTTTGTCTTGCAGTTCATCAAAACAACCAACAAGACAAAAATGACCTTATCCCATACCTGGGGCAACTTACTCCTATTTTTGTTTTGCAGTTCGTGAAGAACAATCAACAAGACAAAAAGGGGCAAATGTAGACACCAAAATAGTGTCAACCCCCCCCATTGGTCCCTTTCTAACTTCAACATGCCTAACCTATACTCTATTAATTTAAAATACTTAGTTTAAATTAATAATCCCCCCAGACACCTCACCTTGGATTCCTAGCTCTTAGGCCATTTATCACCCTATGACTAATCATAATTACCTAAGCCCTATTTCAACTCCCCAACTAATCCTCACACCTATTAAACTTGCCATTTGGACCATTTAATAATGACAATTAAACTTGGCAGATGGAAAAATGGGCAAAAGGCTAAAAATAGCCTTTTTACCCATTCTCTAGCCACTGACGTCAGTCGATAGTCGACTGACGCTGGCGGTATCACCGACGTTAGTTTCTAAAAACTAAATTCTGACCTTGACTGTAGCCTTGAAGGTGAATTCTCTTGCTCCCAGGGTCTGAATTCTCTTGCTCCTCAACTCTTTGCAGGCATCAGCATTCTATCATCACTCTCTAGGCTAAGAAACTCTACAAAATTCACTCCACACTAGATTGAAACGTTGCATGAGGTCTCCTACATCAACCATAACATAAACAAGTCTTTTACACTTTTGGTTCTCCACCAAGAGCTAAGTATTCTTCTAGTTTATATTTTAGCATTTTTAGAATGCATTGGTGATTAGTCCATTGAATATTCTTGAGTACTATTGATAGACAACCGAACTTTCTTCCCAGGTCCTTCCTCTCATTCTTATTCCCTTTCCACCCATGTCCTCTACCTTAGCCTTTTCCCAAACCATATTCACTATCCTGTAATCCTCCACAAACCATTAAATAGACCTAGACTCCTTCCAGACCCCTCTATCAACCCTAAACCCATCCAAAACCCATCCAAGGCCATTGCCCTGATCGACATCGACCATTGCCCCAATCGATGTCGACAGACTAACCGACGTTGGCAACATTGACCAACTGACGACGGTAGGCTAACCGGTGTCGGTGACTATGAGAGGTAGATTGCAAGAATTAGTTACGCATTATCTATTTCTCTTCTTTAGCCTTTCATTATTTTTCTTTCTAGTAACTCTCTTTTGTCAAATAAGTGGACTGTCATCCCTCAAGGAAGTCTTTGCACTTTTGGGACCGAGCTTTGCTTGGCAGTCCACCATATATCTATCTAACATTTTTTTTTAAGTCTTATTCTCTCTACAGGTGTCATCCTCCATAGCCAAAGAGGAGCTCCTTCAATCATCTGGATACGGTGCACAACTTCATCCGGGTATCATCTAACCCCTGACCATTTAACTTTAGTTTCTTATTTCTTCTTAATGTAAAAAGCGAAAATGAGCAAAAACACTAGTATTAATATTATCTCTTTGCATGCCTCTAAACAAATTCAACTTTTAAAAATGGTTATAGGTCAATCATCAATAGTATTGTAATATTTTATTAATACAATGGCTCCTACACTAGGAGTTGTTGTCCTTCCCATCTAGGTAGGCTCCCAGTTTATTCATGAGTTGTTTTATGTCATAAAAGCAAAATTAAAATATAATATCCTCCTAAAGCACCCATGGATCCATGCTATACAGTGTGTTCAAGTCACTTTATATCAGTGGATAAAATATGAACATGAGGGCCAAGTCCAGATTAAACCTATTGATATACATCCATTTAAAACCTATAATCTCACATTTTGATCGAATTACATTTTACTCCCTTTAAAAAGCATGACCCCATCACCATCATCCAATAAGGCATTGACTAGTATGACAATTCCTTCATCATGAATCTCTAATAAGGTTTCTTTAGATTCCCTAATAGGAGAGTACTAATTACTAGCACATAACACCCCTCCCTCTCCTCAGGAGTATGGGCATCCTGATAAACAATGTGACTACTATCCTAACCTCGAAGATGTTGTTCCTTTTGGGGGGCCTTTATTATAAACTCATTTTGTAGATGGAAGGATCAATTAATCATCCTCATATATTTATATCCCATCTAAAGCTAAACCATTTTTCTCAAACTTATCATTTTTAGACAAATCATGATTTTATCACATGCATTTATAATAATGCTCCTCAAAGGGATTTGGTATGGGATGATACAATCAAGGACCACACAACATTATGCTAGGATATTTTAGAAAAACATACAAAAATTATGATCTAGGATTTAAAAAAACTCATAAGGCCATTCTTAAATTCACCCCACATCCAATCCAAAAGAGAAGCTCATAGTATCATTCTCTAACATTCTCCGTGAAATGGATGACGTTGTGTCCATCCATTAGAATTTTTTTTTTTTTAATAAAATTGCTGTAAAACTTCTCACCTATCATAGTGATGGAAAAACTAAATTCATACCCCTTATTTATCCTAATATGGTAGTAGAATATTCTCCTACCATTTTAGTTCTTCAGTGTCAAGATGATGAGTCTATATTATCTGACTTAGGTATTAAAAAATTATATTTATGTAATTACCTACCATCCAAAGTATCTAATTTTATAAATAAAGCTACCATAGACATTAACATATGGTCCTAGGATTTTTAAACATCATTAAGGTTAGTAAATATCTAGACTATTAATTGTTAGATTGTGGACCTAAAAGCTTCATGGTATGCAAACTATGGAGGTTGTTGGATTTTGACAGTCACCGACGTCGATCAGAAACTACCAACATCAGTCAGGCATCAGTCAACATCGGTCATCTCCAAATAGATAGGAACCGATGTTGATAGCATGTGCATTTCTAGAACTGTTAGTTAGAGAAACAGTTAGTTTGACGAACAACTTGTTTACATGTAAAGACTAGTTTTAGTCTTGAGTCTGCGTTTCTAATTATTATAATTAGGAAGTCTAATTATTTTTTGTATGGGATATATTTAAGAGACCCATGGGGCTGTATTGTAAAGGGTGAAGGATCATAAGGACTTGCAAAGGCAAGGACAAGGGTTCTTCCAAGTGTGAAGGATCAAAAGGACTTGTCAAGGACAAGGAAGAGATCCTTCCAATTATAAGATCAGTTGAACTATAGGTAGCAAGATCAGGGGAGATATACATGGTAAGTAAGGTCAGTTGATTTGTAGGTGTGTGTGTGCAAGGTCAAAGGAGATCTACAGGGTAGCAAGGTTAAAGGAGATCTACAACACAATAAGGAGCAAGATCAAGGAGATCTACTTGGAGTACTTTGAGTACTTGGTGTACTAGCAATATTGTTACTGACTGGTGGAGGGAACAACTCTATGTTTGAGTTGTGGTTGTAATTGATTGTTTGTGAGAGAGAACTCTTGAGGGAGAATTACTGTATGCCCAGAGGTGTGGGAAGAGTGTGATTTCTTCATTGTATTTCCTTCTAGAAGAGTGTTAATACAAGATTGTATTGTCTCTCATATTCTATGCTATTTTTGAATTCTAGTTACATATTACTTCTGGTTTAATTCTATGTTTAGTTGCTTATACAAAAGTAATCAATTGTGCTCTTAATCCTAATAAGTGGTATCAGAGCCTGGTTCAGAGCAGGTTAGTGTTTGTTGATTATAGGTCACTCTCAAGGGTTTCTGATTGAGTGGGAGTAAAGCAATGGCAAAAAAAAGTAAGCTAAGAATGGAGAAATTCAATGGCAAGAATTATCAATTACTATATTATGGAAAGAAAGGGTAGGTAAAGAAAGATTGTTGGTTGGTAGAAGATCAGCATGAAGGAAATAAAGAAGCAAATGATGCAGGGATTATTGCATGGGATGCTCTTATATGTTCCTTGGATAAAGTAGAATCTTGGGTTTTAGATTCTATTGCCTCTTTCCATGTAACCCCAAATAGAGTATTTTTACATGATTATGTCTATGGAGACTTTGGAAAGATTTATTTAGGGGTTCATGAGCCTTGTCAAATTATTGGCAAAGGGAAAGTGCAACTAAAATTGTAGACGGGCAACACATGGGTGTTGGAGGATGTCATGCATGTTCCAGTCCTAAAGAGGAGTCTAATCTCTGTAGGAAAGTAGGGTGATGAGGGTTGCACAATAACTCTCACAGCTAAATCTTGAAAAGTTTCCAAGGGTGCACTTGAATTAGCATGTGGTAAGAAAGTAGGTACTCTTTATCTATCTACTTGTATTATTGATTCTCCTTCTGGTTTATCTACTTCATATGTAGATGCAAAGATGTGGCTCTGTAGGCTTGGTCACATGAGTGAGAAGGGAATGCATGTTCTTAAGAGGAAATCTGATGTCTTTGACAAACTTAAGAACTGGAAAGCCTTGGTTTTCATGGAGAAGATGATGGATAGAGATCAGCTCAAGAGGCTGAATAATTTTGAGTAGGGCAGTGCTGATTTGGACAAGGTTATGATCCAAAATGAGCTCACGGGTAAAAATCATCACTCACATAAAAACATAGTTACCAACATCGGTCAAGTGAGAACCAACGTCGAACAGGAAGGAACTAATGTCAGTCATGTGCAGACCAAAGTTGGTGATGTTAGGTAGGTGGACACCGACGTCGGTCAGGGAACTGATGTCGGCAGTCAGGTCAATCACATGGAATCGACATCGGTCAGGTGTAGACTGAGAGGTGATCGAGATCGGTCACTATCAAAATGAATTTTGGGTGGACAACAAGTTGTCAAGGAGTCTCAAATGCCCATGTGGAGGATTGAAAGGGTAAGTAAGCCTCAAATTCATTATTCCCCTTCCTTACACTACTTTTTGCTCACTGATGGTCAAGAACCAGGAAGTTTTGAAGAGGCAATGCAGGTAGAATCCAAGAAATAGTGGGAGCATGGCATGAATGAGGAAATTGATTCCTTGGAAGAGAACCAAATGGGAGATTTGGTAGAGTTACCAGCCAAGATGAAAACACTAAAAGATGAATGGATTCTTAGGTTAAAGAAAGGAGAGAATGGACAGGCGAGACAGAAGGCCAGGTTATATGGTCTTGAGCAAGCTGCAAGACAATGGTGTTTAAGGTTTGATAGGTGTATGACAAAGCATGGCTTTAGTCAATGTCAATGTGACCATTGTGTTTATTTTACCAGGTTGGATAATATTAGCTACATTATCCTATTACTGTATGTAGTGTATATGCTTGTTTTAGGGTCACACATGCAGGAGAGTACTGAGCTAAAGGAAAAGTTAGTTTAGAGGTGTGCCATGAGTGATTTAGAAGTAGCAAAGAAATTCTTTGGCATGAGTATTTCTAGAGACAGGGAAAATCACAGGTTGATTTTGTCTCTAGATGAGGTTGAGTACATGAGTACTAGACTTGATATTGCCCAAGCAGTGGGAGTTGTCAGCAAGTTAATAGCCAATTCAGGAAAGGAGCACTGGAAAGCAGTTCAGTGGATTCTCAGGTATCTGAGAGGGACCAGCAGTAGGTATTCATGTTATGCAGGGTCAAGCACTTTTCTACATGGGTATGTAGATTTGGATATGGCAGGTTACTTGGATGACAGGAGAAGCACCACAGGATATGTGTTCACTGTTGGTGGTACGGTGGTTAGCTAGATTTCAGAGATGCAAAAGGTTGTTGCAGTCATGGTGGCTAGCAAGGATAAGAACCCTATGGAAATGTTAACAAAGTTAGGAACAAAGGAGAAGTTGAATATTTATTCAACTTCTGTTGGTCTTCAAGATTAAACTTGAAGAGGGATACAAGCCAGGAAACAAAATTAGATGATGTATAGGTATAAGTATAGGTGCAGCTATTTATCTCCAAGTGGGATATTGTTAGGTTGTGGAGCTAAAAGCTTCATAAGTATGCAAACTATGGAGGTTGCTGGAGTTTGACAGTCACCGATGTCAGTTAAAAACTATCGACATTGGTCAGGCAGGAATCAGAAGATGCTAACATCGATCAGGCATCGACCGACATCGGTCATCTCTAGATAGATAAGAACCGACATCGGTAGCCTGTGCATTTCTAGAACTATTAGTTAGATGAATAGTTATTTTGACGAACAACTTGTTTGCATGTAAAGACTAATTTTAGTCTTGAGTCTGTGTTTTTAATTATTGTAATTAGGAAGTCTAATTATTATTTGTATGGGATCTATTTAAGAGACCCATGGGGCTGTATTGTAAAGGGTGAAGGATCATAAGGACTTGCAAAGTTAAGGACAAGGGTTCTTCCAAGTGTGAAGGATCAAAAGGACTTGTTAAGGACAAAGAAGAGATCCTTCCAATTGTAAGATCAGTTGATCTACAGGTAGCAAGATTAGGGGAGATCTACATGGTAAGTAAGGTCAGTTGATCTATAGGTGTTTGTGTGCAAGGTCAAAGGAGATCTGTGGGGTAGCAAGGTCAAAGGAGATCTGTAACACAACAAGGAGGAAGATCAAGGAGATCTACTTGGATTACTTTGAGTACTTGGTGTACTGGTAGTATTTTTACTGACTGGTAGAGGGAACAACTCTATGTTTGAGTTGTGGTTGTAATTGATTATGTGAGAGAGAGAACTCTTGAGGGAGAATTACTGTACACCCAAGAGGTGTGGAAAGAGTGTGATTTCTTCATTGTATTTCCTTCTGGAAGAGTGTTAATACAAGATTGTATTGTCTCTCATATTCTATGTTATTTTTGAATTCTAGTTACATATTACTTTTGGTTTAATTTCGTGTTTAGTTGCTTATACAAAAGTAATCAATTGTGCTCTTAATCCTAACATTAATAACATCAAGACTTCACCATGTTATTGGTAGACCATAGTGAGGCTTTTACTTGGGAATATAGTGACATGCCAGGTATCCACCCTATTATTGTTTTTCATAATATTATCACTTTATAAGAAGATTAAAAAATGAATTAAAAACTATGAAAGATACACCTTTGCATTACACTCTTAGTCAAGCAAGAGCTACAATGTATTTTGTTTATCAATTTCATTTATTCGATGGATTTCCATCAATGGGTGTCTAATATTATGCCTATCACAAAACCCAAGGGGGGTCTCCATCTTTGTATCAATTTTTGAGACATCAACCTCGCTTTTTATAAAGATGAGTTTACTCCTCCTAACATTGATCAAATAGTAGACCTCACATCATAGAATAAAATGTTTTCACTGATGGATGTATTATTTGGATATAATCAAATCCTTATTACCTCAAAGGATCAACATAAGACTTCCTTTATTACTACTCAGGGGATTTTTTTACTATAAATTTATGCCTATTGGCCTAAATAATGTAGAAGCCTCATATCAAATAGTTATGTCTTATATATTTCATGATATAATCCATAATATTCTTGAATATTATGTAAATGACCTTCTTGGTAAATCAAATATTTTAAAATACCATCTCTCCATTGTCAAAGTAATCCTTGACCATCTAATCTAATTTTGTGTCTACCTCAGTGCCAAAAAGTACATTTTTGGAGTTTTTAATAGTAATATCCTAGGTTTTATCATTTCAATCCATGGTATAGAAGTTAATATATGCCACCCCCATCTAATCTTAAGCAAATTCATAGCCTATAAGGAAAAGTTTAGTCTATTCAACATTTTATCTCCCAACTATATGATCATTGTCAACTGTTCCATCACCTTTTGAGGAAGGATACCTGGTTCATCAAGGATTCTAATTGTCAAGAGGCTTTTGAAGCTCTTAATAAATATCTACTCTCCCCACTAGTTATTACTCCTCCTAAGAAAGGAAAACCTTTCTTCTTGTATATTTCAACCATGGATCATGCCGTAGGAGCTATGATAGCCCATCATGATGAGTAACACATCGAACATGTAGTTTATTACATAAGACACACTCTCATTGAATATGAGATATGATATACACATATATAAAAAATATGTCTAGATTTGGTTTTTGTGGATTCTAAACTTTGCCACTATCTTCTTAATCACAAGACCTACATAATTATAAACACTAATAGTTGTAATTTTATGCATTCAAAACCTTACAAGAATAAGTAGATGACTAGGTGGATTATAATTTTAGTAGAATTTGATCTTTAATTTCTCCACTAGATGTTAGTTAAAGGCTAAATTATCATTTATCAGTTAGCTGAGGCACCTCATACATGTGGTCAACCTTCTAATTTTGAATTCTTAGATGAATTTATTGCTTCCACATCCTAGATGGATCCTAATTATAAAATGAATTTATTATTTGATTGATCAAAATGTGAGTGTGTGTGTGTGGGGGTGGGGGGTGGTGTGGGTGCTCTAATTATTTTGATACCTCCTAAAGGTGCTCCTATGCCTTTATTCTTCAAGCAAGATTTCAATTGCACTAATAATATGGTAGAGTATGAAGCTTTATTTATAGGTCTCCAAACTGCTTTAACCCTAGGCATTAGGTCATTTGTTATCTATGGAGATTCTCAATTGGTTATTAATTAGACCAATGGCACATACTAATGTAATAATGACATCCATTAGAAGTACAAAGTATTAATAGATCAACTATTAGTCAGTTTTGATCACTATGTCATCCAAGCCACTCCTTGGTCAAATAATAAGTTTATAGATAATAGGGCTTCCCTAGATTCCTTTATCTCATCTTCCCCTCAAGAATCTAAGTTTTTTGTGATAATCCAAAAAATTAACTAGCCATCTTATATCAGAATTATTTTACCTTCTATCCATAGTATAGAAGAAAATTGCTTAGATCTATAGTATAAAATGATGTTTAATTACCTATCTAAGGGTATTATTCCCACTAATTTATCTAATAATTCTAAGCATGATTTTCAATAGCATACCGCCCATTATTTTATACTAAGGGGTGTTATCTATAAGAGAGGATTCAATGGTCTACTGCTTCGATGTTTTCATAACTCTGAGGCTACTCTTGCTATATAGGAAATGCATGATAGGTTATGTGGGGGATAATTTAGAAATCTTGTTATTGCTAAAAATTTATTAAGATAGGTTATTATTAGCCTAATATCAATTGGGATTGTTGTAAATATATCAATAAATACGTGAAATGTCAACAACATGCTAATCTCTTGTACCTTCCTAGTAACGCATTACAAATGGCCCATGACTGTTGGCCATTTTCTCAGTGGGGGTTAGATATTATAGGAAAAATTAATCCCAAATCTTCCTAATGACATAATTTTATCATTACCACCATTGAATAGTTCACTAAGTTGGTAGAGTCTGTTCCCCTTATTTCAACCAAATAAGATAAGATTATTGACTTTATCAATCATCATATTATCTTTCACTTCTATGTCCCTCATAATATAATTACAATAATGGAAAATATTTTAAAAATAAGTAAGTCTAAAGACTCTATGAGTCTTTTGAATTTAAGCTAATATTTTATTTGCCTTATTATCCACAAGCCAATGGATGAGTCAAAGAATCTAATAAAATCCTAACCAAAGTAGTCAATGAGGTTGGGAAAACTAACATATTCATATTCCCTTCACTTTATGGGATTATAATACTATATTTTGAACCTCTACTGGTGTTATGCCTTTTTATTTTGTCTATGGCACAAAAGTGATTCTCTCTCTAGAAATATAGATTCCTTCTATATAAATTTATCTTAGAGACATCATTTCTAAGGAAGACTATCATTAGGAGTGTTTATCATAATTTGAACTTTTATATGAGCATCAATCCCTATCCCTTGACCATATCTAGGTATATCAAGAAAGAATGAAACATGCATATAATCAACATCTAAAAGAACTATAATTTAATAATTTTGACCTTGTCCTTAAAGAAAATAAACATGTAACAAATATGGAAAAAAATAAAAGAGGAAAATTTGATCCAAATTGGATTGGACCATATATTATCACACATAAATATAGATTTGGGGCATACCATTTAGAAAAAACTAGAATGTGAACCTATTAAATATTTACATCTATGTCCTTTTTACTATTTATAAACTTAAAATAAATTATAGTTATTTGGAGTTCTCTTCCTTTGGTCTTAGAACAACCTAAAGTTTTATCTCCCATCACCCATTAAATACCTAATAATGTTAAAGAATCATGTGGATATCAAGTAGCCCACCTATCCTCAACTTAAATATGGACACCCACCTTTGTTCATAGCATATTATAAATGGATAATCTCCATATGTAGCTATAAGGAGCACCAAATCATTATTTTTTAAAAAATATCTCACTTGAAACATTTTATTATAAGGATAAAAATATCAACTCCTATAAGCAGCTTTAAGTTAACCTTGGTTACCTTAATTCAAAATAAAAAATCTAGGATAAATATATATATAAAAGCAAAGTAAAAAAAGTATAGATTGCTCCCTTGAAGGATAGATATCCATAAAAAGGCATAAATATCACATATTGCTCCCATGAAAGACAATTTTGTGAGCATATATCCTAAATTATAGACCACTCCCTTGAAGGATGGCTATGTAAAATAGAAAGTATAATGGATTTTTTTTTGCATTGATCATTTTTATAAAAGCATGCCTCTATAAAATTAAAACAATCCCTAAATAAAACTCTAAAATATCTCAAGAAACTTTCCCATATTGATCAATCTATGTGAAAGGTTCTAAGGTTAGATTTATATCTCTAAAAATATGAGATGAGACTTATATTCTTAAAATTATAGAATTTTACTTATATCATGTAGAAATTAAAATCCATAATAATTCCCTTATAAAAAGGTCATGAACTTAATTGGCATAGGGTTGTTTAAAGTCATTATTAATGGTAAATGACAGATGCAATAAGTTGCTTATTTATGGTTAAAATCCAAGCCAATAATAAATCATGCATACCTCATTTATTATTTTTTTTCTAAATCTAATAATATCTCATAACTCTAAAAGCAATAAAATCATTTATCACTAATTTCATTCACAATAACATAAAAACAACATACATCATAATCACATAATCAATCCATAATCATGATAAAAAATTAAATGCATCACATAATATAAAAATGTGCAAAACTAACTCATGGTCAAAATATGGAATTTGTGTGTGTGTGTGTGTGTGTGTGTGTGTGTGTGTGTGTGTGTGTGTGTGTGTGTGTGTGTGTGTGTGTGTGTGTACACACACATATATACATATATACATATATACATACATACATACATACATATATACATATATACATACATACATATATACATATATACATATATATATACATATATATATATATATATACATACATACATATATATATATATACATATATATACATACATACATACACACACACACACACACACACACACACATATACATACATACATACATACATACATATATATATATATATATATATATATATATCATAAATTTTGCAAAATAACAATGTAAAAGATGGTTCTCTAGCCAATACTAATATAACAAGTGGGCATGTGGCCAATACAATGAACAAAATAGGGCTAGTCAATGAACTAGATGCAACTCAGTTGAATGTTGGGTCTTCCTCTATTATTCCCCCCATCTTCATTCCTACCAAATATCCCTCATACCACACTCCCCAAACTAGTTGTGCCACCCTATGATCTTCAAGATGATCTCAACTATGTTAAAACATAAGATGTGTACCTCTAGTAGTTAATCTAGCACAATCCTCTCATAATATTAGATGTCTAAAATGACATCCTAGTACTTATCAAAACTCACTATACCTCCTTACCCTATGCTAGGCCTTTTTCCTCTTGTCCTTCTTTGACCTAGCACCAAAATAACTCCTCCCCTTAGACTATCCCGCTCTACCTTATATCTATCATGATCCTATACTGCCTGATCATGAATCCCCTTTAAAACCTCTAACTAGACCTATAAGCCATCATGGGTCCCTTGTACCTCTACCAAAGCTACCTATAGTGTAGTCACCTAGCCCTATAATGCATCCTGCTCTACCCTTAGTGCATCATTATTTATAATAATATCTTGTACATCTATCTCTGCTCCTCCTCTATTGGCCCCTCCTCCCTAACCTCCTTCATATCCATATCCTCCCCATCCTATTAAGGTCATAGTACCCTCTTCTACCTCACTCCTAGGTGACCTAACCACCATAATGAATATTTCAACATAGATCTTACATCATACACATCTACATATGTTGGTTCCTCTTATGGCCCTACCTATGGCTCAACATAATGGGCATTTGATATCTAATTATTTATGTCATCTCTCTAGTATAACTAAGGATCATCTAGGACACCTTAAATAAACCCGAACTATCTATGCACCTTATCAATCTGGAAGTAATATAGGTGATCCACCCTCTACCCTCACACCCACCTATCTTGTTGTCTCCTCAATAGCTCCCTCTCCACCCTTGACCAAGTTGGAAACCCTAGATATGACCTCTAAATAACATCCCCCTCTTCTAAACCCCCTATCACCCATTGATTTTATGCTAGGTCTCATACAACTCCATCTTTATGAGGTCTAATCATGTCTTTATTCTACCAAAGGAATCCCATACTATACACTATATGGTGACCTTATGCTCAAGGAGTGCGAAGTGGGTGCACCACCCTAATGTGATTAAATGACCAACACTGTAGAACAAAGGTAACATCAATCCCAAATTTACATTATGTCATATAGCCAAATAGTTCCCTGTATACATGTGCCAAAATATTAGGATCCCATACAAATATAGTGTGATGTTCCCATATGTATGTTACTACACCTATCAAGCTCTAGGGGAATCTTCCTCCCCTTAAATATGGCAATTCATTGAAAAATATGGCTAACATCATCATAGTCATAACCAATCTCCCCTCCATTTCCTCCTAATATAAACTCTCAAACACATAATCCCCATTAGTGAAAGTGATGTCTAGGGCATAATATCCATATAGTAATTCCATCACTATAACATGTCTCCTCTCATCAAGTGGTACTATCACTTCACCCTCTACTGGTAACCATAGTATTAATATATGTTCTTCACCATCATGGTAATCTCCCTAATTAGTATCCAAAATCTCCCTGTGGCTACATCCCATCATTCTAATAATGCTACCAGTATCCCCACATCTTTTTTAACCTAAAAATAGTGGCATATACCTCTCAAACCAATAACCACTAGATGCCTCTAGTCATCATCATCCATTTGATAGCATAGCCATTATAAGAGTGGTAGAACTTGGTCCCACATTGTAAGTTATGTTTGTTCCTAAAAGCATAGGTTAGCCTCAATGTTTCTTCTTTCCTATGATCCTAAGTTTTCTTAAAATTTTTACTATCCTAGCTTCAGGCATCCTCAACCCTAAATGATTGATATTGATCTTGCAGGATTAATACATATTGGTTTTTATCAATTCTAATTAGTAGGTGATTGACATCAATATTTAAAGATCAATGTCAATCCCTATGAGTCTATGAATCATACACCCTCAGATCTAAAATCTAATTAAAAATAAAAATATCTAGAAAACATCATAACATTCTAAAAATCCTACAAAATATACAAACTTTCTAATTTTTTTTAACTATTTCGAAAAATTCTTAAAAATATTAAAAAATAAAAACATGTAAAAATTTAAACAATTTCAAAAACTTAGTAAAAATGACATCCATACATATATCATGTGATATCATCATCACTTCCTTTGTGCATTCCCACTCACATCCATGATTCGTATTTTGCTCTAATGTGTGGATGAGTGTCAATTTTTTTTGGATCTTGTTCTCACAATCTCAATTACAGATGAGCAACTATAACATTAGGCATCTTATTTATAGTCCTTGAGGATTGATGTATATTCTTTTGTAATCAACATTGATCTTATAGATCGATGTTGATTGTAACAATTTGGCTCATTTTTTGTACTACTTATAAATTTTTTCCATCCCTCTAGTGTTGACCCAAGTCTTCATAAGTTATCTTTTGTTACATCTATCCCATTATTTATTACCCATTACTACTAATTAGTAGACATAGGCCCCCTATTAGTCCCATAGCCTTTGAGAGGTCTACACTCATTTCAAAGTCTATCCCTTGTAGGATCTTCAAAGTGTACCTCATCTTAATTACAATTGTCCCTAGGTAGTGCACATGTACCAAGTATAGTGGATGCTTTGGTCAGACCACCATAGCCTTTGTCATCTTTATTGCCTTCTATTGAGCCCACATGTTCATAGTTATGATAATACATTAATTGTTTTTTCTTAGGGCATTTATAATTAAATATCTTATATCTTGTTAGTACAACATTGTACATCACTGTCATTCTTGCATCTTAGATGCTCATTTGCTATTACCTTATCCATTATATCCTCATTTTTAAACCCATCTTTACCTCATCATCCTTCATCGACTCTCAATTTGAGGGGATATAACTTATCATTTAAACCTGAGGCATTGGAACTCGTTTAGTTTTTATATTTTGGTAGGTTAGTACAAACTGTTCAATAAAAAGGGGAAAATATAGGTAGTAGGATTTTTCACAATAATATTTGTGCTAGCCTAGGTCTTAGGTCCATTTTTTGTTTATCCCTATTTCACCCTGTGTAAATATATAATTACCCTTTTACCATTTATCTAGAATAATTATGTTTTATTAATTAATTTCACTTAAGTAAATTAATTTAATTAATTACCTATGGTAAAATATAAATAAATCTACCCTAATCATAATACAAGGTAGGCTATTTAAACCACCATTAACCCCCTCATAATCCCTGAATCCTTTAAAAAAATAGGGGACTAATTTGACCTATTGGTTGGAACATTTATAACAACTTGGGTAGGTTTAGCTAGGAATCATTGGTGATCCTCATGACTGATGTCAATTATGTTGAATCAACTTTGATTTAACAACAACCTCCCCTAGGCCAAAGGACCAATTACTTGTGCTTCTAATTGAAATGTAAAAATGATGAAATTTGTCTAGAGTATTAGTTAATGAATTGTTCATTTCCAAAAATATTTGACACACGTGTCAACTCATCCGCCCAATAAATAGATCAAGAATCATGCTATCAAATTTATAATTTGCAATAGGTTGGAAACATTAAAATGGTTAGTCTTTCATTTATTTTAGAGATTCAATCTAATATTAATTTTGTCTGTATGAAATTTTACATTCAATTTTATATTCATTTTATTCCTATAATCTATGTTAGAACATCCTTAACTATCCTAAGACATCCCAAGACCTCTAAAATACTATTAAATCCATCTTTTAAAATGCTATCCTAAGACCTTTGTTTGCATTTATTGAATTGATGTTGATTCACTGAATTGACATTGATCTTGTATATCAATATTGATCTCTATCAAAAATCCATTATGTATGTACCCAAATCCCTTTTAGTTTCCAGTCTGATTTACATCATAGACCATTGTTTATTAAATATGTGTATTTCTTGTAAATGAATATTTCTAAAATTATTCACAAACTGGTTACTATTTGAGATCTGTCTATAGTTATACATCACCTTTTCTTATACCAAAGCAATATTTCATTCAAATTAGGTAATTGTTCTATTATGTTCACCCCCACGATAAAATCAATTCTAGATTAGTTAGAAGTAATTCAAGATGAAGAGGACACTGCTAATGACTACTGTAATATCTAATTCACTAATTTACATCAAATGAATTTAGATTAAATCTTAAATCATTTCATTATCTTATTTATATTGTTTAATTATTTATTTTAATTTCTATTGTTACTATTATCTATTTAATTGCTAAGATAGTGGGCTGACGTCCTTGTAAGGAAGTGCACCACTTCTTAGGACTAGTCTCATACCAAGCATCTCACTCATTTATCATATTAATATATCTTTGTTTTAGTTGTCTATTTTGTGTACGAAATCCTTATAAGACAAAAAGGAGTTCTCATAATGCCAGATATGATATGTGTTCTTTTCTAATCACCGGTAGTCTTGTAAAACCCTGTATCTTATTTAAGGTTTTTAAGTAGTTTAATTTATATATAAAATGAATAAAAATACTTTAAATAGTTTGTGTTATTTTCATTAATGTTTCATTGGGAAATGATATTTGAAAGAATTTATAAAATCTTATGATGAAGGTAATGAGGAAACTGACAAATTACAGAGCATATTACATGAAAATTGAGTAAATATATATATGCATTCTCAACTTTTGGTAAAATTATATGTTAAGCATAGTTTTTTAGGTAGGTTTTCCAAAGTGTAAAATTTTAATATTAATGTGGATAAATGGAAAATAGATAACTAATTGAAGATTCTTGAGACCCACTGAACAAAATATACAACACATGGTATAAATATCCTAACTTTAAATAAGTTTACATGTGGTTTACTAATAGGTGGACTAATAATTCCAATATACTTTGATGATTTCAAGTGAAACTCTATGAACTATGTATGTGCTCTCAAATTTTGGTAAAAATAAATGATCATATTGAATTAGGTAGGTCTTACAAATTGTAAAATTCCAATCTTAATGTGGACAAGGGGGAAAAAGAGAACTATTTGAGCATTCCCATGTCCTACTGAATAAAATACATAACAAGAGATATAAAAAATCCTTGATTTAGATAGGCTTACATGTTATTTAATAAAAAGTAGACTACTGATTCCAATATACATTGATTATTTAAAATGATAAAATTAAATAATAAATCACTAATGCAAAATCCTAATAAGAAAAACTACACAATCTCTTTCAAGTAGTAAACAAACTATACACTTCAGAAGGTAAACAAGTCAGCACTTATAATTAGAGCTTATGATTAGAATTATCAAATCTATATATGGGGCATTTATGAATAGATACCTTTTAGTGAAGGGTAGAGGCATGAAAGCCATCGATTTTAAAAATAAAATCATGATGGAAAACATGGACTTATACCTCAACAAACACTAATCTTCCCTGCCACATCCTTCTATACATAGATATCATCTACGTCCACTTACATTTTAAAATTATTATTATTAACTAGCTTGAAGTTTCTTATACATTTTGAAATTGATGTATTCTCTCTATAGTTGGTTCAAGATACTTCTAGTCTATGTTTTTTGATCTACTCTATTTGGTAAACAAGATATACTATGTTTTTTTAGAATGTGGATATGAAAGCATAAAAACTATAGTAAAGCCCTAAAAATTTATATTCGTTACTCTTGTATTCATGAGCAATGAAGCTTTGTTAGGGAAATAATAAAACTTAGTTTCTATGGAGTCTATTTTTTATGCATCAAATGAGTTTTACTTTGTTTTAGTTGTCACTTTCAAAGGAATAGAAATTAGAATTTGAGTTTAATTTTCTGTAGCAATCCATGCCTCACCTATAAATATGGTATCAGAGCTTTGAAATTTGAGTAGGGTAGTTTGATTCTAGTCTTTTTTATTTGAATTATGAAGCTTCCTCATCAAATTTGTGACTAGTTTAAAGTGTTTTTCTGAAAAGCAAAACAATGTGAGAAAAAGTGTAGTACTCTATCTGAGGATGCAACCACTCACATGAACACAAAAAGGATATTGAATAATTTTTAATAATACTTGCCTTCAATTTAAAAGTTCCAAAAATTAGTGAAGACAAAAAGGGAGTCATGGTTAATTATCATTAGCATAGGTACACAAATTAAGGGATCATATATCATTCATCAAACCAAGTGAAGAGACCAAGTCAAAAGGAGGATCGATTCAGCCAAGTGTAGTCCATTTTTATCAAAAAAGAGTTTCAAATAAAGATGAAACAAACTAGTTGATTATATAAACTTTTGTTAGATAAATTTAAAAAAAAAAGGATAAATCCTAACAACAAAGAGTACATGGGAGGAATTTTTTTGAGAAGCCATGGAAAGAGTAAGTGGAAGCATATTTCAAACTCAAATACCAATAGTCAATGGAAAAAAATGTGACTATTAGAGTGTACAAATGAAAAACACTATTTTTTTCATAGGATGTTTGGAATTTAGTGGAAAATGGGTTCTCTGATCCAATAAACCAATAAGCATTTAAAGCCCTCTCATAAGAAGAGAAAGAACTATTGAAGGACAAAAAAAGATGCAAAGGAACTATTATTAATTCAACAAGCAATGGAGGACTCAATTTTTCCAAAATTTGTAATTTCCATAAGGTCAAAGAAAGCATGGGAAAGCTTGCAAACATTATACCAAGACATAATTAAAGTTAAAACTATAAAATTATAAATACTTAAAATGGATTTTGAGAATCTTAGATGAAATACTTTGAGAGTATAGACTTATTATTTACACATATAATGGGTATTATAAATCAAATAAGAACCCATGGAGAGAGTGTAGAAGACCAATAGGTTGTGGAAAAAATACTGAGAACCCTTCGAGGAAGATTGGATTCTAGCTACTTCAAAATCTAAGAATTTAATAGTTATATTAGTGGATTAATTAACATGGTTAATTCTATCATATCATCAGAGGCTAAACCATTTAGGAGCATCTTCATTGGAAAATGCATTCAAAACTCAAGCTTTAATTAGTAGAACAAGAAGGAAATCAAATTGAAGTATAGGTAGAGGTCAATTTTCACCAAGAGAAGGAAAATATTATACTAAATTTAAACATATAAGACTAGAGGAGGAAGATAATATATTCAATTTGAAAGCATAAGACTAGAATCAAGCCCACATACATCTTTCACACCAATAAGAGGAATAGGCAACAACCATTTTCATAGCCATCATTAAGAAGAAAAGTATGATAAATTTAACATCTGATGTTATTATTATAAAATATTTGAGCATTTTGCATCTAAATGTATAAAAAAGAAATATTATATGAATAATAAAAATACAAACTTTACAAATGAAAACTAGCCTAACACAAGTGAACAAAACACAATTTTGATAACATATAATGTTTCACAAGATAACTCAAAGGAAGTATGGTTCTTAGATATCAAGTGTAAAAATCACATGAGTGTAAGTAAGGAGTTGTTTGAAACAATGGATGATTTGGTAAAATTATAAGTGAAATTGGGGAATGATCACTGAGTATCAATCAATGTGAAAAGATCAATTAACATAAGAACAAAATAAGGTGAAAAGAAGTATATCCCCAATGTATATTATGAACTCTTAGATTAAAATTAGAATCTTATAAGCATTGGTAAATTGGGGGAAAAATGGTATAGGAGATACTTTGATAATGGTGAATATGTGATTTGGACAAAAAACCTAGCAATAGGCTAATTGCAAAAGTTAGAATGATAAGGAAAAAAGTGTTTCCTCTTAAGATATGAAGTGAACGATTTTTAGAACCTCAAGGATTGCAAATAATTACTGAAGCAACTTTCAATGTTTCATAAAATAATCAATCTTGGTTATGGCACTTGAGATTTGGGTAATTAAACTTTAGATGAATATAATAGTAAATGGATTTATACCAATAGAGTCGACTAAAACATTATGTGAGAGTTGCATACTAGGGAAGAAACTATTTTACTGAATTTGGGAAACTATAGTGGTTAATTTCCTAAATAGTAAAGGGGTCTAGATTAAGGGGAAAATAAGTAAGTAAATGTGCCTTATTTAACCTACTAATTTGTTGAATTTAGAAGTGCTTAATTGATTTTTAAAAATCACAAACAAGAGGGAAGAGAATAAAACTTATCTAGTTCTAGACTAAGATGGAAGATTCAGAGGTTGATATTTGTTGTTCTAGCTGGGAAAACTATCAAAAATAGGACCTAAAAGTATATTTTTTGCTTGGATAGGAGCACTAAAAATAGGACACCTAGAGGTCCAACACTATAGTCCTATGGGTCTGAGGTTTTTGAACTTTCTAGGTTCTATTCATCTATTCTGAGAGACCTTACATACCAAATTTTAGATTCTGAGAGTCACCAAAACTCATTGTAGGTTTTGTTGTTCCTAAAATACATCACTTGTTTTTGGGGACAACATATCAACTATTTTGGTCCTATAGGACCAAAATAATTTCTTCTTTTCTAAAAAATGTTTTGAGTATTCAAATTCTTCCATTATTCAAGTCTTTTTTAGCTAAGGGACTCACAGGTTCAATAAGTTCAACCAGCGGGTTTTCACAAAGAAACAAGTTTTTCTTTGAACACGTAGGTATTTCAAGGAGAGTTCAACGTCGAGGTTCAACCAAAAGGTCCATCGGCAAGCTTCAAACAAGTGGTATGAGCCAATGAACAAATGAACCATTAAACCCCACTTAAAAAATTCAAAGGTTCAATGGGTTCAAAAGTTCAACGACATCGGCAAAATTAAAGAGTTAAGTGCTTCAAAAAGGTTCTAAGAAGTTCAATTGCTTTGGAGAGTTCAACGAGTTTGAAGAATTCAAAAAATTCAAAGTTCAAATGGCTTCAACAGACTTAAAGAAAAGAAGACTCTAAAGAGTGCAGATTGAACCAATGAACCATTGAACCTTAAACCAAAAGAGTTCAAAGTTTAAAGGTTCAACAAGTTTAATAAGTTTGAGAAACTTAGAGTAACAAAGGATTCGAAGAGGTAAGAAAGAAAAGGTTAAACCATTAAACCTTGAACTTCTAAAGGTTTAATGAGTTCAATAGAAAAGAAAAGGATCTAGGAAGTCAGAAGGATCAGAGGATTCAAAGAAAGAAAATGAACAGTTGAACTTTGAACCAAAATGGTTCAAAGCTCAAAGGTTCAAAGATTCAAAGAAGTTAAAAGTGCAGAAAGGAAGCTTTGAGAGAATGGAAGAAGTAGAATAAGTTCAACCAAAGGGTACAAAATAATGATTAAACTAAAGGAATGATTAAACTAAAGGAACAATTGAACCAAAGAGCTGATTGAACAGACAAGTCAATTGAACCATCTGAACCATTGAACCATTAAACTGAAGCACTTGAAAGTTCAAAGGTTCAAGGTTAAAAGTAGTTCAAGCGATTGAGTGACCAATGACATCCTCATGGATGTCAAATTTAAGGTATGAAATATCTATTTATTTTCAAATATGGCACGGAACCTGAAGACAAACTCAGCGAACAGCTAAAGAAGATAGCCTAAGAGCTCAAATTGCAAGGAAAAGGAAAGATGCAATAAGAAAGAGGGAAAGCTATAGGAAAGACCAAAAATATCTATGCAAGAGTTATTTCTAGTAGGTGGAATATTCCACCAAGTGGACATCAGAGAGTGCAAAGTAATAAAAGGTGCATCCTATTTTTCTTCATCGAGTAAAGGCGAAGTGGATAGCTATGCAAATATTAGAAAGAGGACTAGGTGACCTAGATTTTGGAGGAGACATTTGAGATGAATTCACACACCAAAGTTAAGGCTAATGCCCTATTCTAGCATGGCCCCCTTTACAAAACTAGAAATGCATTCAAGGCATTGGATGCAACATGGGTCATTTCCATGAAACAAAGCGCCCAAGTCTTTGTTAGAGTGCTAAATATTGTAATTTCTCTTATTGTTTTAAATAGATCTCTCTATTATAGAATCAAAACTCTGCCCAAATTGAAAGGCATT
This sequence comes from Torreya grandis, assembly GCA_037957365.1. NCBI lineage: Eukaryota > Viridiplantae > Streptophyta > Pinopsida > Cupressales > Taxaceae > Torreya > Torreya grandis. The sequence continues at coordinate 1,626,858 of JARHVA010003433.1, forward strand.
ACTAAGACTTTGATCTCAGATCGTTAAGCATATTTTGTTATATGAATGAGAAAGCAGGTTACTTTTAAACATTGTGCTGTAATAACTTGTGTTATTTAGGAGATTGTTCTTATGTCTATTTCCTAGATGTAGTCTTGTTCATTTAATTAAATAAGCAAAACTAGTGGAAGTAATTAGGAAGGTGTCCTGAAGCTAACTGTGGAGAGACTTTGTGATGCCACAATTATCTTTAGTGTGTTTATTTTTCTATTTCTAAGTAAAAGATCTTGGGATGACTTTGTGCCCCCATTATCCTTCATATATTTCACTCTTTGGCAGTTGAGGTGGAGACTTTGTGCTACACTTCATCCTACTGGCTACTGCGCCCTATTACATTTACTACCCAAGAAAGAATCTAGTTGTTGACTGAATATTACTTTTGAAAGAAGAGAAGTACCTTCACCAATCACCTAGAATTTCTCCTTTGATATATGAACATCATCTCTTAAAAAAAAGAGATGGATGGTGTTATCCTACCCCTGAGTGTTATTTTCAACTTATATATATAGTATATAGTATTTTATAGTTATAGGTAACCTCCCCTTGATGAGAGGAGAGATTTGTCACATCCTAATGTGGTAGACCCACACGTTTTGGCTGATAAATCTCATTATGTTGTAGTTGAAACACCTATTTTTCCCATCAGTCAGTTGATGAAAAAATATTTATCCAACAGTTTTTGGTGACTCCATTGGGGATAAAACACGTAGTTTGAAGCTTCAACCTTCAAATTGAAGTAGTTCTAGTTCTTTCCCTTTTCTTTTTTCACTCTGGTAGATCCACCGTATACATGAAGATAGAGGGATAAAGGTATTGTTGACCCTATTTTTGAGCTGGTGCAACAAAGTAATTTTGATTTTTTTCCTTCACCATCTTGCCTCCAGCGAACTAGGAGTTTTCCTCCTACAAAATTTAGGTCTCCATTACCAGGCCAAGCTTTTACTTTTGTTATTAGCAGAGCTTTTTCAATACATACTCCACTAAGATTTCTTATCCCTCCCTTTAATAGTCTTCTAATGGTAGTTTAAGGTCCTTGTGGCAACTCTTTTGGTCCACTCAATCTTACTCCACCTCTACATGAACTGCCTCACAGTTCTAGGAAGAACTTCCCCAAGTTATTTGGTGATGGGAGAGTTCATCTTGATGAACATATTACAACCTTCAGCATAGCCTATAGCATAATAGGCGTGGATTATGAGGATGTAGCAATCAAGTTGTTTTTGGAAACATTGCAAGGTGTTGTTATAGACTAGTTCTATCATCTGTAAGCACAAATAGTGACTAACTAAAACACCCTCAAAGCCAAGTTTGAAGCAAGGTTCAAGCTTGCAAAAGATGCACATGCCTTGCTAGCCTAGCTCACACAAATGAAGAAGGAACCTTATGAACCTATGAGGGATTTCATTACCAAGTTTGACAAACTGAGGAACATGATTCCTACCATTACGTAGCCAATAGCTAAGAATCTCAAATGCTTCATTAATTTTTAGCTGCCTAAAATGAGCTTTTTATTGATACATGCTAGCCACATAGACCTTGCTACAACCCAAAATTTGGCCACTAAGGTAGAAGATGATCTCATCTTGGTAGGGAAGATAAGAAGAGATCCTAGTAGAAGTAAACCTTCTTCATCTACTGAGTATTCATCTATAGGCACCACTGATCCCATGGTGAAAAAGCTGGCAAATGAGTTGCTAGATCTCAAAAAGTAAATGGTGCAAGGGATGTCTACTGCTTTGTACTAAGATATACCAAGGGGGAATTTTCCTAATCAGTTATATCAAGGCAATGCTGCTAGAAATCAAGGGCAACCAAATCATCTTCCTCCCCCACAAGGGAAACTTGTCATTGAGGTAGCTCCAACCAACTTAGCAATTGGATACCTTGAAACTGAATCAAATTTTTCTTTCCAACCTAAGTTAAACCTGGAAGATGGCACTGATCTCTTTACAGAAGACCAAGATGAATCAGTTGGTAAATCCAACATTAGTTTCCTGAATTACCAGGATGAACCTAGAAGTAAAGGTGAAGTATTTAATGGATCATATGCTATATTTACCCAATTCTAGAATCAGTCGGCTCAACAAGCTAATAAACAAAAAATAGAGGAGCAATCTCAACTAGTAATTTCAATTGTTAAGTGAGAAACCACTCTGACTTCTCAATCAAAAGACCCAGTGATCGCTAAAAAGGTTAGTACCTCAAGTATTCCTTCATCTTCTACTTCAAATTCATAGATCAGTCCTACACCCCAAAAAACTAGAAGGATGAACTTTCTTCCTCTATTATCAATCCTTTCCAGTCATTTGACATAATCAACCATGTTAAGAAGACCAAAATTCAAATGACTGAGTTTGAATTTTTGCAATCTAATCTTGGGCAGTTGGATAGATTAATGGAATGTGTGAAGGATAAATCCATCCCTACAGGACAAGAAAATTTGAAAGTAACTCTTGGTCCCCCTAAGAACACATCCACCTAGAATAACCTTGTCATTACTCCTCCAGCTGCCCCCAGGAAGACATAACCATTTTATGTCTCCATGTTGATAAATAGACATTAGCTAAACAATTGCATCATAGACTCAAGTGCATCTCACAGCGTCATGCCTGCCAAAGTGGCTGAATGTCTTGGCCTCATGTTGACCAAGACTTTTGGGAGATGTTTCTCCATAGAAAAAAATAAGTACCTTTACTAGGACAAATCAAGGATGCCCAGTTTGAGTTTGTCACATTTCCAAAAAAGATAATCAAGATGAGAATCTTGGTGGCTGACATTCCAGCCTCATACGACATCCTTCTTGGGTGAAATTTTTGCAAAGATGTTGGTGGTGAATTAAGCATGGACCTGTCAGAGGTGAGGATCTTGGTCAAAGGCATCATGTAGAGATTGATCTCTGAGAAGGAGGAAAAATATGTTGTCACTCAAACATCAGCGCCTGAAGCTCAAATTTTATTTGAGTCTTCAGGTGTGGGTAATTACTTCCTGACTATAGAGGATGTTCCTATCTTAACTGATGAACTTTTTGAATGTGACAATCTAAAATTTGATTCAGATAGAATAGCAAAAGAATTGGTAGAATGTAGTACAAATGTAAAAGGATCTCCCCTCCCAAATGAAGTAAAATCTAAAAGGTTAGTTTTTGATAATGTGTGGATTATTGAATTTGATGGCAGTTGTTCCTATACTAGTTCTAGAGCTAGGATTGTGTTGATATCTCCTTAAGGAGATATTTTCCCCTATTCTTATAAATTATAGTTTAACAACACCAATAACACTACTGAATATGAATCACTGCTGATAAGATTAAAGACTACCCAAGATAGGGGTGTCAAACTCCTTCATGCCAAAGGAGATGTTGAGCTAGTGGTTTATTAGGTGAGGAACTTGTATCAAACTAAGAATGAGAGATTGCACCATTATCACAATCTAGTTTGGGATCAAATTAAAAGCTTTGATACTTTCAGTATCTATACAGTGCCTAAAGAGTTCAATGACTGAGCTGATGCATTAGCTATTTTGTGACCCTCATGGTTCTTCACCCATATTTTAAAGGAAATAGGTACACTATCAAACTAGTATTTCAACCAAGTGTGCCTGATAATACTAATCATTGGCAGGTGTTCAATAGCGATAACCAAATCATTGCCTTTTTAGAATAAAAAGATAACTTTGAATAACTTCATTTTGAAGGTAGTGCGCCTCAAAAATGCAAATCAGCCTCTGGAACAAACTCAAACATAGGTGAAGAATTCCTACAACTAAAAGGGAATAAAATTCCCAAAGGATTGGTTTCCCTTGAGAAACTATTTGACAAGCACGACAGGTTCATCAAGCAGTAATAAAAAGATTCAAGCTCCTCCCAGGAGTTTGATCAAATAAATTTGGGTACTAAGGAAAATCCCAAGATGTTGAACATTGGGAAGTGTTTCACTCTAGAAGAGAAGTTCAAGTTTACTACTCTACTCTACCAGTACATATATGTTTTGGTGTACTCTTATGATGACTTGAAGTCACTCAGGCCTAAAGAAATTCACCATGAAATTCCTCTCAAGAGTGATTCATTTCCTCATAAGCAAAAATCTAGGTAGTACAACCCCAAGATATCAAGAACTATTCTATTTGAGATTCAAAAAATGTTAAAAGCTAGGATAATTTTTCCAATCCATCATTCCACATGGATTACGAATATAGTCCCTATGAGAAAAAAGAGTGGTGAAATTTGCCTCTGCGTGGATTTTAGAAACTTGAATCAATCCTCTCTAAAGGATAACTACCCTCTACCCATCATGGATCAAGTCCTTTAGATGGTGACTAGTTCAAAAATGTTATCAATGTTAGACAATTTTTTAGGGTACAATCAAGTAGAAGTCGGTGAAGCAGACCAACATAAGACTACCTTCACTACACCTTAGGGCACCTTTGCATATCAAAGAATGCATTTTGGCTTGATAAATGTTGGCGCCACTTTCTAGAGAGAAATGGACCTTGATTTTAAAGGCAAGATGGGTAAGTTCATTTTGGTATACCTTGATGATTTGACAGTCTTTTCCAAGCATTGTCTTGATCATATGCACCATCTGAAACAAGTGATAGAATGTTGTAGGTAGAATTGTATTTCTCTAAATCCCAAGAAGTTGATTTTTGGGGTTACAGAAGGGAAACTTCTTAGCCACACTGTATCTCAAGAAGGCATAAATATTGACTCAAAAAGAGTCAAATCTATCCAAGAACTTACTCTTCCCACTAGTAATACTGGAGTTCACTCTTTCTTTAGAAAAGTGAACTTTTTATGAAGGTTCATCCCTGAGTTCATAGAGAAAACTTGCCACATTATGGACATGATGAAGGGAAAGGCGACTTTCAACTAGATTGAAGAAGAAAAATCAACATTTCAAGACATCAAGATAGCCATCACCCATGCCCCAATCCTGGTTTGTCCAGATTACACCAAACACTTCATAATGTATAGTTATGCTTCCAAACACACACTTTCAACAATTCTGGTTCAACAGAATAAAGAGGGTGTGGAATCTCCCATATCCTTCATGAGCTATCCTCTCAAAGCTCATGAACTGAAGTACTCAAACACGGAGAAACACACTTTTGCAGTGGTAAAGGTAGTAAAGCACTTCTATTTTCACATCCTAAACTCACACATTGTTGCCATGGTTCCTGATACAACGGTCAAGTCCATATTAACTCAGCAATAATTTAGAACCAAAGGGGCAATTAGATTGCTAAAATCTAGGAGTTTGATCTAGTTATCAAACCAACAAAGCTTGTACAGGTAATGGGCCTCTACTAATTAATTACTGATAACATACAGAAGAAACAAGGCATGAAGGAATGGAAGTTGAAGACACACCAACAGTCCTCTTTGTCACCACTACGAATGAGTGGTATTTGGATATTGCTCATTTCCTTACCTATGGTGAGTGTCCTACTCACCTATCTTATAAATAAAGGAGGACTATTAAATTGAAAGCTACAAACTTTGTCCTGTGGGATAGTGGTCTATATAAGAGGAACCTCGATGGAGTATTCCTTCGCTACGTGGACAAAGTGTAGTAGGACAAACTCCTAGAATCCTTCCATAATCTGGCCTATGGAGGACATTTTTCTACACTTTTAACTACCCATAAGATTTTGTGAGCCAAGTATTGTTGGCCTACCTTGTTTCAAGACACATAAAAATGGGTACATAAATATGAACTGTGTCAATAGTTTCTTGGAAGACCCAAACTAGCTGCATTGCCTCTTAAACTAGTAGTAATTGAAGAGCCCTTTCAGCAATGGAGAATCAATTTCATTGATGATGTAAACCCATTTTCAAGCATTAGACATGATTATGTCCTCATATCCACAGATTACTTCACCAAATAGGTGGAAGCTATTCTAGCCAAGCATGCTACTTCAGAAGTAGTATGCAATTTTCTCAAAGAAAACATCATTTCCAAATTTGGGGTCCTAGCCAAGATTGTGACTGATAATGTAGCTTGTTTCTCTTCTCATGAGATTACCTGGTTTTATTTTTATTATGGGATCACCCTCTCCCACTCTTCTGACTATTTTCCACAAGAAAATGGTCAAGTAAAATTGAGCAATAAGAACCTGGTGACCATTATCAGGAAGTTAGTTGATGAAAATCAAAGAACCTGGCATAAAGCATTATTTAATGCTTTATGGGTAGATAATTATGCTGAAGAGGGTGATAGGTATGTCACATTTTCATATTTTATATGGTTTGAATTTAGAGATACCAATCACCCTAGAATTACCAGCACTAAAATTGGCATAGGCAGTCGAAGATTAGACATATGAAAGCTCCATCGACAAGAGGATCATGTGATTAACTGAACTTAATGAGAAATGAACTATGGTGGTGGAAAAAAATTTTGCACATCAAATCTTGGTAAACAACTCTTTGATCAAAAAGAAAACACCCATGAATTTCAAATTGGAGATCAAGTTATGTTATGGGACAAGAGGAGAAAACCAAAAGGAATGCATGGAAAAATTTGATTCCTTATGGAGAGGCCCATTTTCTATTCATCAGATCAATGGTGAAAATATTTTCCTATTGAAGTTTCAAGATGACATGCCCTTTTCTCTACCTCACAATGGGTAGCATCTAAAGCACTTCAATTCTTGAAGTATCAGAAAAGTTCTAGTTGTACATATGTATAATTTTTGTATAGTCTCAAGTTTTTGTTTTGCATTATTTGTTTTTGGCACATTTATTTTTGGGTGGTATGAATTCATATCCCAATGGCACACCTGAAGGCACTAATGATTCTAGATTCTACTCCCTTTAATTGTTTTTTTTTGCAATCGATGGAAGTTCCCCAACTAGAGCCAATTATTGTTCCTAAAATCTGTCACTTGTTTTTGGGGACAACATATCATTTATTTTGGTCTTATAGGACCAAAATAATCTCTTTCTTTTTCAAAAATGTTATGAGTATTCAAATTCTTCCATTATTCAAGTCTTTTTTAGCTAAGGGACTCGCAGGTTCAATGGGTTCAATAGGTTCAACCAGTGAGTTTTCATAAAGAAACAAGTTTTTCTTTGAACACTTAGGCATTTCAAGGAAAGTTCAACATTGAGGTTCAACCAAAAGGTCCATCAGAAAGCTTCAAACAAGTGGAATGAACCAATGAACCATTGAACCCCACTTAAAAAGTTCAAAGGTTCAACAGGTTCAAAGGTTCAATGACATCAATGAACTTAAAGAGTTAAGCGCTTGAAAGGTTCAAAGAAGTTCAACCACTTTAGAGAGTTAAATGAGTTTTAAGACTTCAAAAAGTTCAAATTTAAAATGGCTTTGATAGAATTAAATAAAAGAAGACTCTAAAGAGTGTAGATTGAACCAATGAACTGTTGAACCTTGAACCAAAAGAGTTCAAATTTCAAAGGTTCAACAAGTTCAATAAGTTTGAGAGACTTAGAAGAACAAAGGATTCAAAGAGCTAAGAAAGAAAAGGTTGAACCATTGAACCTTAAACTTTCAAAGGTTCAAAGTTTAAAGGTTCAATGAGTTCATCAGAGAAGAAAAGGATCCAGGAAGTTTGAAGGACCGGAGGATTCAAAGAAAGAAAATGAACAGTTGAACTTTGAACCAAAATGGTTCAAAGCTCAAAGGTTTAGAGGTTCAAAGAAGTTCAAAGTGCAGAAAAGAAGCTTCAAGAGAATGGAAGAAGTAGAAGAAGTTCAAACAAAGGGTCCAAATGAATGATTAAACTAAAGGAATGATTGAACTAAAGGAATGATTGAACCAAAGAGCCAATTTAATAGATAATCTGATTGAACCGCCTGAACTGTTAAACCATTAAACTGAAGCACTTCAAAGTTCAAAGGTTTAAGGTTAAAAGTACTTCAAGCAACTATGTGACCAATGATGTCCCTATGAACATTGAATTCAGGGTAATTAAATATCTATTCATTTTCAAATATGGTGCAGAACCTGAAGACAAACTCAGGGAACAGCTGAAGAAGATAGCCTGAGAGCTCAGATTGCAAGGAAAAGGAAAGATGCAAAAGGAAAGAGGGAAAGCTATAGGAAAGACCAAAATATTTGCATAAGAGTTATTACTAGTAGGTGAAATAGTCCACCAAGTGGACATCAGAGAATGTAAAGCACTAAAAGGCACGACCTATTTTTCTTCATCAAGTAAAGGTGAAGTGGATAGCTGCACAATTATCAGAAAGAAGACAAGGCAACCTAGATTTTGGAGGAGACATTTGAGATGAATTGACACTCTATAGTTAAGGCTGATGATCTATTCCAACATGGCCCCTTTCATAGAACTAGAAATGCATTCATGGCATTGAATGTAGCACGAGCCATTTCCATGAAACAAAGTGCCCAAGTCTTTCTTGGAGTGCTACATATTGTAATTTCTCTTATTTTTTTAAAGAGATCTCTCTGTTGTAGAAGCAAAACTCTTCCCAAATTGAAAGGCATTACTGAGACTTTGAGCTTAGATCATTAATCATATTTTGCTATATGAATGAGAAAGTAGGTTACTTTTAGACTTTGTGTTGTAATAACTTGTGTTATTTAGGAGATTGTTCTTATGTCTATTTCCTAGATGCAGTCTTGTTTATTTAATTAAATAAGAAAAACTAGTGGAAGTAATCAAGAAGGTGTCTTGAAGCTGAATGTGGAGAGACTTTGTGCTGCCACAATTGTCTTTAGTGTGTTTGTTTTTTTGTTTCTATGTAAAGGATCTTGGGATGACTTTGTGCCTCCATTGTCATTCATATATTTCACTCTTTGGCAGTTGAGGTGGAGACTTTGTGCTACACTTCATCCTACTAGATACTACGCCCTATTACATTTACTACCTAGGAAGGAATCTGGTTGTTGACTGAGTATTACTTCTAAAAGAATAGAAGTACCTTCACCAATCACCCAGGATTTCTCCTTTGATCTGTGAACATCATCTCTAAAAAAAGAGAGATGGATGGTGTTGTCCTACCCCTAAGTGTTATTTTTAGCTTATATATATAGTATATAATATTCTATAGTTATAGGGAATCTCCCCTTGATGAGAGGAGAGATTTTTCCCATCTTGATGTGGTAGACCCACATGTTTTGGCCGATAAATATCCTTATGTTATGGTTGAAACACCTATTTTGCCCATCAATTAGCTGGTGATAAAATATTCACCCAATAGGTTTGTTTTCATCTTTAATACTTGTACTTGTCTATGCACAAAAAAATGACAAATAGATCAAAAGTAAAAGGGGGAAAAACTGGGTTAGGGGAAGAATGATCACATAATCAAGAACCCTTATTGTTCTAATTGCTGCCTACATTAACCCTCGAATTGGGGATGTAGTTATCCCTTAGGGAATGTGCATGATTGATGTAAGAATAAATTTTTCTTAGGCCCTTCCTTAATCAAGCATGAAAATATAAGTTTGATGCAAAGAAATTGACCTATACTATTAAATAATTTTTATTATGTCTAATGTGCTAAAGTAGTAAGTGCTAGATATAAAATGCCTTGTGTAGTATTTTATATAAGAGACTCATTATTTAGAATTTGGGAGCTTTATTTGTATTTAGAAAAAATTGGTAAACTTAAGAATGAATCAAATAAAAGGGGTGAGACTTATCTTATGGAAGAAACTAACCGTTAGAACCAAAACTAGGCTTGGATAATAGTGTTACAAATTGGACACCCTGGGTTTCAGCACTGTAGTCCATATTTAGTTGCTATTATCCAGGGGGTTTGGGACCTAAGGGGATGGGTCAGGGTCTAAAAGAGGTCTCTGGGCCTGAAAAGGTCAAACCTAGTAAGCTATGGATGACTTGGAATAGGTAAAGATATTTCTATAAAATTTAGTAAGACCAAAATAAGACAGACAAGATGACTTGGCTAAATGTGAATAAGCTCATATTCTCTAGTCAGAGTCTCCTATGAAAAGACCATGAAAATACATAATATGTGTGTTTGATTGACCAATTTAGGGTGATTACATGTTCCCCCCTTTTATTTTAGTGATGTAATGAAATGAAGTAGTAGATTAAAAGAAAGAAAAGAAAATGCATGCTTGGGATTATTTGCATGAAGATAAGTATGTTGAAAGGGGTCCAAATTCCTAGCCAAGGAAGTGGATTGAAGAATTGAAATAGTGGTTGGAGAAAAAAGGGATCCCTATAATAGATGCACCTTGTAATGAACCTAAATATTGTCTAAAAAAAGAAGGAATCCCTATAATGAATGCCCCCTATAATAAATCTAAGTAGTGTTTGGAAAGAGAAGGAATCCCTATAATGGATGCCCCCTGTATTAAATCTAAATAATCTAAACTAGATTTGATAAGTGCTCATAGGTCCAAAACTAATGTCTATCCTCTATTCCACATAAAATTATAAGTGTGAGTAATACTATAGACCAATTACTACAGATGACCATATAGTCCATCCTAATGACAACCTAAGTAATGCCTGGGTGTAAACTAAAAATGTTGGTAAATGTGTAAGAAGAAAAATGGCATGTCCTTCTATCTCAATCTATATCATCTAAGTATATGAAGGACATGAACATCTATACCATGCCCCCAAATTTGATATGTGAGTGATGCATTTGGATAATCTAGAAATCTATATAACCACATGTGATATGATCTATCCTATCATGTCTCATGTGCAAAATTGGAGATCAAAATAATGTGCTCTGTACTATGCCTATAATATTCTATCTAGTCTATAACTGTGTATGTTGTATGAAGTTGTATGTATGAGACATGTAGTACTATACATACCCCTAAATCTGGTATCTAAATAATCTATATATTTATAAACTAAAGGTGTATCCCTCTAAATGTTGAGTAATTATAAGTGACCCTAATGTAATCTAAATAACTATATAATTTGACCAATCTAAGCTAAGTAATGATAAGTGACCCTTGGAATTTGAACCACTTATGAAATCTTGACCAATTTGAGATAAGTAATGCTAAGGGACCCCTAGAGTCTGAACCACTTGTGTAATCTTGACCAATCTGAGTTGAGTAATGCTAAATGACCCTTAGAGTCTAAACCACTTGTGAAATCTTGACCAATCTAAGCTAAGTAATGCTAAGTGACCCTTGGAGTCTGAACCACTTGTAAAATCTTGATCGATCTAAGTTTAATTTGATAATTTGACTACTAAAGGTGTGATAACCCTAGTGTACTAGATAGGTATGTTGTATAAACTATCGGAATAGGGATAGTATGAATGATGCCCCCCTTTTGGTTAAAGGGATGAGATTCGTGATAAAGGAGGTTAAGCCAAAGGAAAGGACTAGTGGTAGAACATATATAAATGTGGTTAAGATGTATCAAATAGATTGAAAAGCCATTGTTGAATTGGTAAAATTAAAATACTGAGAGTGAAAGTTATCTTTGGTTGATTAAAATCAAAGCTTGTAGCTAGGTTTAGTAGATATATAGAACCTATTGTGCCATGGTAGGAAAATGAGGTAAAAATAGATTGAATGGGATGAAAGAGTGATTTGATCAAATAGTCTAGGTTGTTTGAATGTTTGTTTGCTTGGTGAGGACCAATCTAGGTACCAGATAGGTGTACAAATGTGTGTGTCATGGTAGGAAAATAACATAGTAAGAGAGTGAGTCATGCTTTATGTTGAAGGTGTCATTATCATGATTTTGAAGAAAAAATATTTTGTAAAATGGAGTTATGGAGCTCAAGTTATGGTCAAGTATACTTTTTATTTTATTGAGAAAGTGGTTTGATATAGGGAAGATTTGACTGAATCATGATTCATTTGTGTATTGACTAGTTTGAGATTAGAGCTATGGAGTGAGAAGATGATGAGGAGATGAACACCCACCATGACTTGTTATGAGTAGTAGGTAGCACAAATTTAGGCTGGTGAGGAGGTTTACCTAGTGAGTAATGATATTTTTTGACTTTTATTCATATCTAAGGCCTAATTTTGGTAAATTTTAGTTATTTTGAGTCATTTAAAGTAGTTTAAAAATCCTTTGACTAGTTTTAGCATTATTGTCCTAGAGTCAATGCTGTTGTCCATAATGCAACATTATTATCCAAGTTTTAGTGTTGTGTAGCACTAGTGTCCTTTTACAACACTATTGTCTAATGTGGATGGATTTTTTAATTTTTGAGTTATTCTTGCTTTTGTATTTCTTATCTATTTGTCCTTGTCATGGTTGTCTAACATATAGTCTACTTACTCATATCTTTAGGGCAAGGTATAGATGAGAGAGTTTGGTAGAGGCCAAGTCATGGGAGAGTACTATGCTTTCTCATTTGTACAAAGATTTATATATATTTATGTAGGAATCTTTTAGTGATGGTGTGGGTGCAACCACTTTATTGAATTATTGAGCTTATGAGCATATAGCAGTTGTGTGGTTGATTAGATTACTGAGGGTGAGTTGGGCATATCCATATCCATTTTTTGAGTGTTGGAATAGTGATTTGGCTATTCATTCCTTTGAGATAGATTATTATAGGTTATTACTAGATAGATTAGTGGTTGATAACATTATATGGAGGCCCTATAGAAGATTTCTTAGATAGCTAGAGGATGGAGAGCAACTACGATACATGAGAGTGAGTTGTTGGTTACATGATCATTGGTCTAGAGTTTATGATAACTTTCATTATGAGTGCATGACTAGGTAGTTTAGATTTTGAGAGATTGTTCCTCCTGTAGCATGGATATGGTTTAGGAGTGCACAGGTACCAATGAGAGTGGGAGCTCATCCTAGACTGTGATTGAGGTAGAGTTGGCACCATTGTCATTAGATGTGAGATATGATATTATAGATGTTCCTAATGTAGATGATTTGGGGTGTATCAAGGAATTAATGGATTGGTGGTTGAGGCATCAATGGGCTCCTCTATATCCAACTAGTGTGCTAGATTTTCCTGAATATGAGTAACTTGACCCAATTCAGAGGGTGGGAAGTGAGTGGTTGTAATATGACCTAACTATTTATGTATGTTTTTATTGTTATTTGTAGATTATATATTACTAATGGAGTATAATATTGTTTTACTCAGGTGAGGCAGTGGGTATGCAGGGTGAGGCATGTGATGGTGTTAGTGGTGGGGATGATGTGTTCTGGGAGACTATTATTGAGTCTACATTATGTAAGCTTACATGGCATGTTCTTGATTATGTTGTGGAGGAGGGTTTGATAGAGAGAGATAAGGTTATGACTTGTATTTATGCTCACTTGTTTGATTGATTTTCTATAGCTACAACTACCTATGTTAAGGTAGTGAGAGAGAGAGAGATGAGCTTAGGGTTGAGCGAGATAGGCATAGGATGCATCCTCCATATTATGGAGTGGTGAGATCCAATATTTAATATGATTAAATGGATCTTTAGTGGTGATATGTAGACTTGCATTAGGTATATGGTTATTTTTTGGAGTGAGACAATCAATGCAAGAGGCATTCAAGAGCTTGAGGAGGTAGAGAGTCATCAAGTACTATATAAGATTATGGGATGAGTACTGGAGGAGAGAGTGAGATGGATATTGAGGGAATGGCCCCTATCCATGATTTATTGACCTTGACATGATGTATATGTTTTTAAAACTTATGTGTTATATAGATACTAGTTTGATTTTGAACCTCATGTGTATGTGTGTTCTAGATTCTAGATTATACTAGTATTGCAATGTTGTGGTTTGTAATAATTGGTTTGATGTTTGATGTTGAAGTTTTATATGTTTGGTAAGTGGTATGTAGGATATGTGATTTCATTGTGTTGATATATTTGGTAAGATGATATTTAGGATATGTTTGGATGTAATTCTTTGATTTGTAATCATATGCAAGTGCCAATCTTGTTGGTTTTTTGTAATTGGTAAAACTAATTTGGTAAAGTGAATTGGTTTGTAAGTAGGATGTAAGGTTTGGATTCTAAGATTGGTAACTTTTTAAGACAAGTTTAATTAATTAGAGATTAAAAAAAGGTTTGTATCAGTTGATTTGGTAAGATCTAGACTATGATAGGTTGGTTTTGGCTAGGGATGGCTATCTAGAATTAGGAATGTTAGTTGTTAGTGGGATAGAAATGTAAGATAACACTATGTGCATATTACCTTCATATGAGTGGCTCAAAAATATATAGGTTAGATAGACCTTTATCTTCATCATTTCTCTGTTAAATAAATTTATAAACTAATGTTGAAATGAATGTATGTTGTATCATACTATGTTATAACACTATCTGAACCCTGTTAGCCAAGTTAACAAGTGTCCATATTGCTCATGCTATGTAAGACCCTATCTTGAAGCTGATGTTGTATGTGATGCACTAATTGTAATGGGATATGATAACTCTAAAAAATGTAATTTAACTGGTTGTGTTATTGAAATTTTATGTTGTAGAGTGCTCATTTGATCTTAAATGTAATGGATTGTTGCATGAAATAGGACCTAAAAAGTCTACCTGGAGTGAATATCTCTCTAAAACTATACTTTGTTGTCATGATTATGATGGTTTTAGATAAGTATATGGAACTACACTATGTATTCTTTGGATAACAGTGCTATATGTAGGTTGTGTTCTTTAAATGGCTTCCAAACTTTATGAATAGTTAAAATAAGAGATCTCCTATGAGATTCTATCCTAGGAACCACATGACTCACGTGATGAGTGATCGATGATTCCTATAAAGGAATGTCCTAAGATGAATTATTCATGGAGAAATGAGGTCTAGGGTTCCATGATGGAGGAGATATATGTGTCCCCTATGTGAATTCTATAATACCATTATCAACACATCTAGAAATGCAATCTCAGAGTTCAAAATAGGTATCCACATTATGTACACAGATGTAATGATAATTATAAAAGGGATGATATGGTTGTTTATGTAAAATATGTGGATCTTGCCAATGAATAGAAGGTTTTGTGATTAACCTCCTAGCTAGTAGTGTTGACAATATGATAGATGGGTTATCCCATGTTGAATCAAACTGTAGTGGTGCTAGTTGGTAATTATTTGTATTGCATATTGTGGGTAGTGTTCTAGAAACTTGCTCTTTATTCTTGACTATTTTCTTTTTGGGTTGTGGTATATGATCTTATCTAGGACATGGTGGATGCTTAGTAGTAGGAGTTGTATCTAAAGATGATACTGTGAAATCTAGAGTAATCCAATCAACTAAATCTGCCTCAATCAATCCCAATTTATTTTCCAAAGCTAGAACTGTGTAACACAAATGTTTGAAACAAGGATCTATATGATATAGTAAATTCTTGAGGAGAGGTTGGAGAAGGCCCTTGATGAATATATGCTAAACATATAGATCTGTCTGTTTGTATATTAATCTTAACAAATGAGCCTTAAATCTTAAGATGTACATGGTTACTAGCTCTGAATAATTTTGATGTAGTGTGGAAATTTTATCATATGTAACATGAGGGCTCATGTTTATATTGTAGTTCCTAAGAAAATCCTCCTCTAGGTCATTATTTATGTGTAATGAACCACCAAGGAGTAAATGAAAGAACTAATTTTGTGCTTTCCCTACTAATGTCTATTGAAACAAATTGAGTATCATAAAAGGACTTGTCTAAGGTGGCAAAGCTTTCTAAAAGACCTGAAAGTGTGTGAATGGATCTCCAGTTCCATAAAAGTGAGGTAATGATGGAATTTTGAGATGCTTAGGTAATGCAGCTTTTATGAATTTTTATGAAACATGGTTACCATGTAGATCATTGACATCCATCCAAGATTTATAATATTTGTTTTCTAGTGTAAGGAGATGTCCTTGGTGTTTTAATTCACCAACTTCATGCATCAAAGAGATGATCTCTTGGGATGGTACATTACTATCTTGAGGTGGTTCATTTAATCATTGAATTTTATTGTTAATTTTAACCATAAGAATGCTACATTTAGTAGTTGGATCATAAAGAGGTGGTGTGCTCACTTAAACCTTGTGAGTAATGGTATCTTGGAACTTATGAGAGGGATGTGGGATACCATTCTCTTTGGATGATGGGTGAGAATTGGGTTCTACTATAGTGAGGGGTGGCTTGGGGGATTAATTGGTATCTTTATGTTTTAGTGAATCACATTTGAAATTAGTAGCAGATGTAATATTTAAATTAACACATGCATGATTGGAAGTAAAATCATTCATAGATTTAAAATCAACATTTTGGCATGCATAAGACTTAAGAGGAGTGAGAGAATAGTTAGAAGTATGAGATGCATTTTCTTCTTCACTATATACATAGTAGTAATCATTATTCCATGCATTGTGGAAATATTTATTTTGTTCATTTGAAATAGAATAATTTGATGTATCATTTTCATATTCATTTTTATTTTCATTCTCATTTACATGTTCACTATTATATTCATAATCACTTCCATCATTGTTAGGGAGAGGTGAAAGAGAAAGATTTGATTCCTTTATAATATGTAATAAGTTATCATTGGAATCTGGAATATCATGTGTATCTATGTTATTCATAGATGGAATATATAAATTTAGTTCATTTACAACATGAGAAGTAAGAGTAGAAGAGTTATAATTTGAACATTCTTTTGAAAGAGTAGAGTTAGGAACACATAATGCATAATTTGAACTATGCTTTGGTAATTTGATTTGATTTAATTTATATTGGTGTATTTTAAACATAGAAGTAACAAAAGGTAGAGAGATTAGGTTCACATGGAAGTAAATCATCACCAATGAGATGTTCATTTGAATGTGCATGATTACTTTATGCATTTTGTGCATTGTGCCTAGGAGAATGAGGTGAGAAGTATTTTTCCCATTTAGCAAAAGTATTATTTTGAGAAGGAACAAAAGAGATGGGTTTTAGAGTAGAAGTTGTATCTATATATTTTTCACTATCACTTTTGTATGCATGGAAATATTCTTCATTGCAACAATAGTAATTATCCTCATTAGAAATAAAATCATTTTCCACATTTTTATCTAGTGTGTAGTTTTGTAAATTGGTCCATTTGTTATCATAATTATGCAAAAATTTAAGAAATTTATCTATGGGATGAGAAGGATGAAGTGCCTTTGTGGCCATTTTATCACTAAAGAGAAGTTTGAAAAATACTATTAAGCAAATAAATGCACGAAGAACTACTAACATTGAATTTTGAAAATTACTTTTGCTAACCCAAATAATTTGTATTAAATTCAAATTATTTTTCTAAAAATTGTAAGGGAGGGTAATTTGAGGTTTGAGGACCTAGTTTGGGAATCTAGGGTTTTTAGCTAAGGTTTTAGAATTTTTTGAAAATTATGAAATAATTTTAAATTCTAAAAATTATTTTGAAATGGAATAATTGCACTATAATTTATACAAAAATTAGAATTTTGGAAATTAAATTTTTGCATAAGAAACTAATAATTTTGAAAATTTTAAATTAATTTTGACAAGGTAATTATTTTATAAAAATTCTAAAATAATTGTGTAAAGTTGGCAAAGAGGCAGGCTTATTGTTGGATGACCTAGTTTTAAAATCTAGGGTTTTAATGAATTTATTGAAAATATCTCAATTAATTTGTAGTTTTCTAATTTTTAAATTTAGTAAAAATTAGGAAAATATTGATAAAAATAAAAAATAATTAGCCCTAGGGTTTATAGGGTTTTTGTGAAAAAATTCAAAGTAAGTCGAGGTCACCAAATGTTTTACTAAATTTTGGAAACTATAGGGGTTAATTTCCTAAATAATAAAGGGGTATGGATTAAGGGGAAAATTAGTAAATAAATGTGGCTTAATTAACCTACTAATTTGTTGAATTTGGAAGAGCTTAATTGATTTCTAAAAATAACAAACAAGAGGGAAGATAATAAAACTTAGTTGGTTCTAGACTAAGATGGAAGATTTAGAGGTTGATATTTTATGGTATGGATGGGAAAACTATCATAAATAGGACCCAAAAGTCTATTTTATACCTAGATAGGAGCACTAAAAATGGGACACTTGGAGTTCCAACATTATAGTCATGTGGATCTAAGCTTTCTAAGCTTTTTGGGTTCTATTCATCTATTCTGGGAGACCCTACATACCAAATTTTAGCTCTTGAGAGTCATCAAAACTCACTGTAGGTATGTTTCCATCTTCAGTACCTGTACTTGTCTATGCACATGGAAATGATAATTAGATCAAAATCAAAAGGGGGAAAAATTATGTTAGGGGAATAATGATCACACAATCAATAACCCCTACTGTTCTAATTGCTACCTACATTAACCCTCAAGTTGGGGTCTTATATCTGATGTAGTTATCCCTTAGGGAACATGCATAGTCAATGCACACGATTGATGCAAGAATGAATTTCACTTAGTCCCTTCTTTTATCAAGCATGCAAATATAAGTGTGATGCATAGAAATTGAGCTATATTATTAAATGATTTTTATTATGTCCAATATGCCAAAGTAGTAAGTGTTAGATATAAAATGCCTTGTGTAGTCTTTTATATAGGAGACTCATTATTTTGAATTTGGGAGCTTTATTAATATTTGGCCAACATTGGGAAACTTAAGAATGAAGTAAATAAAAGGGGTAAGACTTATCCTATGGAAGAAACTAATCATTATAACCAAAACTAGGCTTGGACAACAACGTTAAAAATTTGACACCCTAGGTTTCAGTACTATAATCCATATTTGGGCACTATTATCTAGGGGGTTTGGGACTTGGGGGGATGGGTCAGGGTCTAAAAGAGGTCTCTAGGCCTGAAAGGGTCAAGCTTGGTAAGCTATGGATGACTAGGAATAGGCAAAGATATGTCTAGGAAATGTAGTAAGACCGAGATAAGATAGATAAGAGGACCTAGCTAAATGTGAATAAAGCTCATATTTTCTAGTCAGAGTCTCCTATGAAAAGACCATGTAAAGACATAATTTGTGTGTTTACTTGACCAATTTAGGGTGATTAAAGAAACATAAACAAAATTTTTCTATTGGAAAATCCTATAGGGTAATGTATCCACTTGAAATAGTCCATTCAAATCTTTGTGGACCAATGTAAACACCATCCATAAGTGGAAATCTATAATTTTTGAAATTTATTAATGATTTCAGCCCAAAAAACTTGGTTCTATTTATTAAAATATAAATCATGTGTTTTCTATTTTTAAAGAGTTCAAGGCCCAAGTGGAAAATAAAGTGGATGCTATATCAAAATATTGAGAACTGATCGAGGTGGTGAATACATATAAAATGATTTTAAAAATTTTTGCAGGTCAAATGAAATAATAAAATAATTTAAAAAAAATATACACCTCAATAGAATGGATTATATGAAAGAAAGAATAGGAAAATTATGGAAATGGCATGAAGTATGATAAAAGCTAAACATTTACCAAATGAATATTGGGCTAAAGAAGTTGCATGTGTAGTATACATTTTGAATAAGTGTCTAAAAAAAGTAGTTATAAATAAGATACCAAAATAATCTTGGAGTGGAAAGAAGTATAATGTCTCACACTTGAGAGTCTTTGGTTGCGTATCATACTCATTGATACCTTAATAATTGAGAAAAAAGTTAGATGGTAGAGTCAAAAAGTACAACTTTGTGGGTGTAGTGAAGAATCCAAAGCATATAAGCTATTTAATTCGATTAAAAAGAATGTAATAATCATATATGATGTAGAATTTGTTGAATAAAAAACATGGTATGGAAGCATTGATAAGATAACTAAAATTATAGTAGGAATATGACATGAAAATTAGATAACAAAAGATGATATACAAAATGTTTCTCAATCTCCACAAAAATGTTCTTAGAACACCTTCTAAGAAACCTACCACTCCAAATCCATCTACTCTAGTAAGTAATAACAAAAATGAGTCTTCTAATCCAACACTTTCATTATTGAGATCACAATCTATAACCACTTGAAAGAAGACATGTAGCTTAAAGGAGATATATGATGAGTCCCAAGAGGTTGAAAATGTGGATTTAGTTTTTGATTTTGCATTTTTAACACAAAATGATCCAATTTAATTTGAGGATATAATTAAATATAATAATTGAATCGCATAAAATTCTATCGATTGAAAATAATCAAACTTGGGATATTGTAAAGATTCCTAAAGAAAACAATGTAATTAGAGTAAATTGGGTTAAAAAAATAAAGTTTAATGCAGATAGGAAAGTTGAGAAACATAAAGTAAGACTATAAACTAAGGGCTTCACACAATAGCCATGAATAGATTAGAATGAAACATTTTCACCTATAACAAGATTAGACACTATTAGAATGGTGTTATCTATTACAAATCAAAATATTTAGAAGGGATATGAAATGGACATCAATTCGACATTCTTGAATGACATTTTATAAGTGAAAGTGTATATAAACCAACCACTTGGTTATGAAGTTTTGGGAGAAGAGCACAAGGTTTACAAGTTAAAAAAGGCTTTATATGGATTGAAACAAGCTCCTATATCTTGGTGTAGACATCTAATTTTTATCACCATTGTGTTGAAATTATCAATCCTACTTGAAATTCTATGAAAATGCATAATCTAGGTCAAAATCATTAAAACACACTAAATGGTTTGA
Source organism: Torreya grandis (assembly GCA_037957365.1). Taxonomy (NCBI): domain Eukaryota; kingdom Viridiplantae; phylum Streptophyta; class Pinopsida; order Cupressales; family Taxaceae; genus Torreya; species Torreya grandis. The sequence goes on from JARHVA010003433.1 coordinate 1,647,461, forward strand.
ACTTGTCATACACATGTGCTGATTTAGGCTAATGTACCCATAAATGGGACAATGCATTTTATGTGATAATTAACTTTTCTTGAAACACTTTGATTCAAATTATGACTTAGTAAATTGACATTTCAACCTGCATTGGTAAAATGGACAACTAACTTCCAAATAATTTCATAAAATTGATTAAAATCACTTAAGAAAATTAAACCAAATTAAGAGATTAAGTGGAAAATACATGGAAGTTATTAAAAATATATTAATTGTAAATTCATTCTTCAATTTTACATCATCTTGTGACATCATCAATGGGTGGCATCGATAAGTAATTAATGAAAAAAAAATTAGTTTAAGCCCTCCCATGCCTCATTAATGCCCCATTATTTGAAATATTAATGAAGATATATATGGATTGAGCCTCTAAAATTGAATTGATTCATGGCCACACATCTTGATCTCAAGATGGATGGTAATGGTTGATTCTGATCATTTCCAAAATTATATAAATAAAAGGGTCCTCACTCATTCCTTCAAGGTATTTTTGTGTAATGTTGTTATGCTGAGTTTGTAATAGAATAGCTTCAAATATTAGCATGCATTGATTAAATTCATGAGCCTAATTCATTGGTGCATTGACAAAGACCTGGAGCACCAAATCAAGGGGAAATCATGTTTTTGAGACACTCTTGAAGGATTAACACTCTTCGAAAGGTTTGATGGTTATATTACATATGTTAATAGCTCTTAAATTTAATTTACAATACCTTATGAGGGGTTTGGCTTACTATGTTATGTCTTTTATGCTTATTTTGAGTTTACTCTACTAATGCATGGACTAACTTGCTTTGGATTCCTACTCCATATTTTGGCACACCCAGTGAGACCATGCATCTAATACAAGTAATGAGACTAATATGAAAATCTTAAATCTTCTAATGAATGCTTAAAAGTCTTTAAAAATCAAGATTTGTCTTCATTTTTCACATATTTTTATTCTTTTTAATGACACACAATTTGCACAAAGACTGGTATCGATTCTATTTGATCAATATTAACCCTCTATAAACTAGCATTGGTTCCTATGTGAAGGACCAAACATGGTAGAAAGTTGATTTATGATTTTTATTGAAAATTTCTGGTTCTTATTCTATGTCTTTGAACTTGCATATGTAGACACCTAAAACTGGCCACTGATAACCTCCAACCAGGCTTTTGGCCAATTTCCACCCAAAATGCATAATTTGGATTAAAAACATTAAATCACATTTAAAATTTATGAAACTAACATATTCAAGTGCTGATTTTGGCTAGGGTATCCATAAATGGGGAAATGTAATTTATGGGCCAGTTAGCTTTGATCAGATCATTCCAAGTCAAAATGCCAATTTTGCACCTAGGTGCTCTAGATTGATCTTTCCTATCAAATATTTTGCATAAGACATGTGCCTTTGTTATTTTTTATTTGTAACAGCCTAAATGGGAATAAAGATCCAATGCATCTGACATTGACTTCTAATTCCAATCTAGTCAAATTTTGGACCAATAATAAGGCATTCTCATCAATTTGAGTAATTTGTGCACAAAGTGCTTAATCATGCTTAAGAGATAATTAACCCAAATCAAGGACTAATCAAGAATTCCATGGAAACTTGTTGAATACTTATTTTTGGAAATGAGTATTGAATATCTACATCATCAAGTGACTTAATTCTTAGGAAGACATCCCTAGGCCATAAAATCCATAAATATTAGGATTCATGCCCTCTATGCCTCATAAATGCCTTCCATGATGCTCTCCATGCCTCTTAATTTCCCCTTATTCCAATGTCATGATGAGGATAATTACAAACTTAATTCCAAAAATTGAATTAATCCTCAACCACACATCATCTCAAGATGGATGGTTCAGATTGATTCTAGACATTCTCAAAAATATATAAATAAAAGGACTTACCACATCATTTCTAAGTTATTTTGGTGTAAAGTTATTATGCTCAAATATATTCAAAAATCCATTGCAACTAGTGTTAACATGCCAAATTAATTCCAATCCAAGCCATAAGCCAAAGGTTCCAAGGAGAGATGGAGGTAGCCAAGCTTCCATTGCCAAAGACTTCATGAGCACAAAACCGAGCAAGCCACTACTACAAAGGCATTTGGAACATCCAAAGAAGGTGAAGGAATTTTTTTTTATTCATTACTTTTTAGTTGTGTTTTTCATTTGTTTTATGTTAAATAAGCTCTCCTTAGTGTCTAGTCCTAGGGATGTTATGCTAGTTAATGTGTTTCTTTGACTTTGTTTTCATTTTGGAAATAACACCATACTAACCATCCTCTCTTGAGTCAAATTCTTAGATCACATTATGGCATGCCTAATAGGACTAGATGTATCTCACACCTAAAGAAGATCATTTTTCAAGTTTAAAATATTCATTTCGACCCTTAAAACTCTTCAAAATTGATTTTCTAATTTTATTTTGCCATTTTTGTTTTCCACAGTTTTACATAGTAACCAACATCAACTAGTAATACTGACATCAGTTGTATAGCTTAACTGATGTTAGTTAGCAAAACTGACATTAGTTGTTTACCTATTGTCGATCACATTGGTATAAATGATGTCTGTTAGATAACTGACATCGATTAAAAATTGTAACTATCGTTAGTTATATAAACCGATGTCGGTCACTGTGTTTTTATTAAAACATAGACCTAAGAGCTCTTTTTTTAAAGTTTATTATTTCAAGCCAAAAGGATCTTTAAAGCTAAAGGACATGCTGTCATTTTTACTATAGGACCAAGCTTGACATTTGCTAAAAACATGTTTTAAATCACCTTTTGCATGTTTAAAATCAATTAGGAACTTTGTTTTGGTGTTTAATAAAAAAATTAGATGCTTAGATGAATGTTTTCAAAGTTCACAATCTTAAGACCAAGGGGTCAAATGATCACCACCAAATATTTCATTGGGCTTAAAATTGAACACACTTGTAAATTTTTGTTTGCAATAGTTGTTTAATTAGATTTTGTTTGGAAAAAAGAGGAATGTTGCATGTATGCTCGTCCATTTGTCCCCTTTAGGGAACCCTTGGAATCAAAAGTGCCATTCCTATGGCAAATTTCCTAATCTAAGGCTTAGAAAGAAATTCATCTAAATCACTCCCCAAAAACTCATCAAAGTTTGGGTGACCTTGAAAATAACCCTAAATTCTTTCTACTTTCATGCTTTCTTTATTTTTATGAAAACTTGGCTTGTGATGGGGACGTCATTACCTCCCATGAGTTATTTAGGGAAGCTTTGAATCAAGTTTCATCTCCCAACATTGACTTTACTTACTCTTTTTGAGTTACACATGGGACGTATCCACATTTAGACATCACACTACATTGATTGAACAATAGGATGTAGTGGTTGTGAAAAGGACTATACCTTTTTACAACTAGCCAATATTGTGGTCACATAATTTTTGTGCTTATCTTTTGCATTATTTGATGTAAAAGTTATTGTTTAATTGATTCCCCTAGAATGATCGAAACCATGCTAGTTTTAGTCAACCCCATCATGCCATACCCTTGTTAAGATTTGGATGATTATACTTAGTGTATTTTGGTCATTTATCTTACTTGGTGTTTTTGAGACTAAAACTTATTTGTTTGCATATATACCATGTCAAAAACAATTTGTTTATATGTCATTATTTTGTGTAAAGAGGTGTTATTCTAGCCATTTTACACCACACTTGTGCCTTGAAAATTTTGTTAAACTTTTTTGTGTATGTCATTTGAGTTGCGAAGGGTAAAATTATGTTGTGCAAATCATGTCAAAACATTTTGAGCCTTTTAATTATTTGAAACATAACATTGACCACATTATTTGAGTATGCTTACACCATTAGGCTGCTCAATTTGTTTCAAGACTTGTTTACCATTGTATCAAAACCATTTGTTCCAAACCATGTCATGTATACCATTTGGACCTTTGTCTTGTGTTGTCATGTTGTCCAATCTTATCTAGCCTATTTGGTCAAATCCTAGTTTTCAACATTTAGTTTTCAATTAGCCTTGCCAATTTTGGATTCAAACATTGATTGATTTCTATTTAGGCCTTTATTCATGGGGATAATACATAGATATTTCTCTTTTGGGTTGCATAACTTCAGTTAATCGATTACCCAAATTTGAAAACTATTGATGGTTTATTTGTTCAGTACCTATCCTTATCATTATTTGTCCCTTTATTTGGGAAAACACAGTCTTTCTTCAAAGAGCCTTTTGTCTTATTCCTTATGCCAACTGATCATGTTTATGTTTGATTCCATGTGCCAAGTTTATGTCAAAGTTATTTCCAAACTTCTTAGATTAAATCAAATCACATCATGCCTATTTGTTTGAGCCTATCTTTTGACTCTGCATTTGGACAAAAGGCCTAGTAACTCAATTTTTCCCTTTCCTAGTTTAGACCTTGTTTGGAACACATTGACCTAGACCTTTGACATGCCAATTGTTATTTAGACACTTATCCTTTTGTGTGTATGACATTTTACATTAGACATTTGATGTTAGACTATTTTATGCCAAGTTTTAACACCAACCATTTTGGAGATACAGTTCTACTTTTAGACCACATTGGAGATACAGCTCCACCTTTTAACCAAATTAGACCAAGCTTGAACCATTTATCCTTTGGACATAGTTTTTTTAGAGTTTGTAGAACTCTAAGCTTTTTTGTTTTGAAGATTTTTTCATTTACGTGGATATGTCTCACTACACTTATGGTGGAGTCACATACAATCCAAATTATGATATAATGTCCACATAAAATCCCACTAGGAACCCCTATAGATAAATATTTTCTAAGGAGTTTTATTATTCTCCCTATAATAATCCATATGGGGAACATAGTCAAAATCCATAAAATCCAAATTGAGACCTTGATTGGCATGAAGAGGCTTGTGAGGAAGACTTTGAAGAGCCAACTACAGATAATGTTATTTAGGATATGAATCCATACCCTCTTTTCAATAATCAGTACATGAAACATAGTCAAGAATTAGCTTATGAGCCAACTCACAATTGAGATGATATGGTTTATGAAGAATAATTGGATGTTTTAGCTTATGTGAGTAATCATGCTCCACCATATCATACCATTTCTATTCTAAGACCAAAATATCACACCATTCCCATACCAAGACCTCATCCTTTAGTTTGTGTGATCAATCAGGTTACACAATGCCAAACCATTTATATACCAAGACCTCATCCTTTGGCTTGTATGAGCAATCAAGCTATAAAACACCCCTTCACCATTCTAGGACCTAGTCCTTTGGCTTATGTGGGAAATTAATACCCAAAATTCCCTATCATTACCATCTTAGGACTTTATCCTTTGGCTCATGCAATAAATCATGCTCCCCAATGCCCTACCATTATCCAACCACAAGTCATTCCTCATCCAATACCAATCCCAACCAAACCTCAACCGATCCAATCATTAAAAGACCAAGCTATGTTCAAAATTGGTATTTTTCAACTCATTGGAAACCAAAGACAAGATATCCAACTAATCCAAGATGTTTTTGTTGAACCAACCACTTATGATAAGTTAGCTTGTGATGAATCACCTATTGATCCTATACTATTTGTCGAAGAGTCTCACATTGATGAGCCAGTCTATATCAAGTCACTTCTTAATGATTATAACCACCTTTGGGAAAATATTTACCTTGACCATGTGCCTATTTTTTAAGAGCCTCCTATTGATAAGCTAGTCTTTGGGAAGTTGTCTCTTGACCTATTTCCCATCCTAGAGGAGTCTCACTTTGACAAACTAGTTTTTGTGGAGTCTAGTATGAGATCACAAGCTATTACTTGTACAATACAAAATATTCATCAAGACATCATTGTAATAGAGTACTCATAAAATGAAGAATTAGAATTAGAGTTAGGGTCTATTCTTGAATTGACATTAGATTTATAATTAGAATCAAAATCAACATCAGTCTCAACATCAAATTTAGAGTCCCTAAAGTTAGAATCAGATTCAGACAAGGAATATGTTTGTGGTTGTTACAACATTAGTTATGCATGTCTCGTATATTAGTTTTAATAGATTTTTTATCCTTCTATAATTTTTTAGGATGAGTACTTCAACTTTAACACAAGTTATCCTAGTATCTTCTATGAGGATTGTGCAACCTCTCCCCATTCCATTACCATTCTACAGGCCACTACCATCAACCAAAATAGCCATATCACTGAAATTCTATCTCCCACAAGTGTCAATTAGGATTGACATAATCTCACTTTATTGAACTACATCCATGGTGACATAGTAGTTAAAGAAGAACAAGGAGGCCAAGATGACATTCATATAGAAGAAGAACACTCTCCTAGTGAAACTTTTTCAAAGGCACTAGGGGACAATCAAAGTTAGAACTCAACACCTTCTAGTGAAACTTTTTTAGAAGCACTAGAAGAAAATCAAAGTCAAAATCTAATGCTCATTATTGAAACCTTCTCAGAGGTGATACAGGACAATCAAGATAACTTCACTGGTGAAAACCATATTGAGACACCAATAGTTAAGAATAAAAGTTCTTCACTACTTTATGAAGATGAAATCAAAGATCAAATCAAAATAGCCTCTTATCTACAGCCTAATCAAATGGTACCTACTCTCAATACCAAACAACAACAAAGCCTAGTGGTCATATCAAGAGAACAAGTCATTGGCCCCACCACAACCAAAATTATGTTGAATCTAGCATCAACAACATTACATGTGACTGAAAGTCCCAATCTTCATTTTTTTCCCAACCATTCCACATTCTATTATCATTTACCATTCCATTTCAAAATCAAACCTACCATCCATTATTTTTCTTTATTTACCATGGGTGGTTGCACTTTCCTTTGTAGAGGCTACAAAGATACCTTGTCTCAACGTTTGAAGAAATCATAATCAACGACCAATGAAGATCATAAAAGCACTCTTGAAAACCAAATTTGCATCAAGTTTTTGATAGAGAAGTTATTTATATGAGGTGTGGGCTAGAAATTAACATAATCAAGTATTTTTTTATATCATTTTTTCATTAGGATGTGCATCTCCCCATCAATAGGAACACTAGAATCAAAAACCACACCTAGGCTAAAAACATGTACCATACCATTTCACATTGCCGTGTAATTGCCAATGTTACATATATTTTTTCCAATGTCGCATATCTTGACATTTACCCATCATTTGGGGGAAAACCATCTTACCATTTTATCCATCCTATCATTCCATTCTTATCTTGACCAAAGCCTATTTTAAGTCATCCTACCCAATCCTATTTTGATCTTGGTTACTTTGGTTCTTCCTATACCTTTTCATGGGAGGATTCCAATCAAGTTTCAACAATCAATCCAAGTCTATGTTTAAATGACAATCTATGAAAGTAGTGTGATAGTTGATCTGGCAAGATATCTTTCATCCTATCAAGTTTGTTTATGTGAACCTGATTATAACTACCTATGGGAAAATCAATGTCTCACTAGTCTTGATACTAATTATAATTTCCTATGAGCAAATTAGTATCATTTACCTATGCCATTGTATCCTATTTATAATCACCTATAGGAAAACTAGGGGTAACACTTTTTTACCATGCATTGTTGCATCACCTTGCCATTACTTTTTCATTTGACTGGTCATTTACCAGATTTGAGAACTTGCTGGGACCTAGTTGGTTTTTCCATACCTTTCATGTGGATGGAATTACTATGACTTGAGGTCATTTTGGGAATTTTTAGGTCATGCTTAATTCATGTTGAGGTCACCTCAGTCCCCCTTTCTAAACACTCTCACCATTTTGGGAGCAACCTAAGCCAAATGCTCTCACCATTTTGTGAGCAACCTAGGCCAAACACTCTCATCATTTTATGAGTAGGTATCTTGTCATTCTCTAACGAGTTAAGATACCTCAAAATTCCAAAAAAAATTATAATATTTCAAAATCCAAAAAAAAATTTCCTATCTAAGCCTAATCAGTTATCCTCGATCTGCCTTACGGGGGCATGGTCATTGTTAGGATGCTTTATTTTACTTTTGTTTTTAGGCCTTTTGTTTGTTTGTTTATTTCAAGTTATTTGTTTTTTTTTTTTTTTGTTTGTTTGTTTGTTTTTTCACTTGATTTTTTATTTGCTTTCAGCAATATTGCCTCGACTTAGTCTATATGTGTTCATTGGGTGATTCCTTGGGCACATTATTCTTGAGTCCATCCATATTCCTACGTCAATATTTTCATCATAGTTTTTATCATTAGTGCATTATTTTTGAGTGTTTATTAGATCAAGAGTCAGTCCTTGTGCAAATTTTGGGATAGCTTCATGGTGTTCTATCATAAAGCCTACCATCACATGATATATCAAAAATTATCTTTAGGAAGGTCTATAATCAATGGAGCTACAAACTTTTCTCCTTGGCACCTTGGAAAATCCTTCTATCCCACACTTGATCAAATTAACCCATTGGCCTTTCTAGTTATATCATTACTAATCAAGATGAACATCTCATCATTGGTAAGTATAATTGAATCGTTTCTAATGACCAATCTCATTCTTCTATTCATCTATTTCATCACTTTTCACCTACTCATCTTAATCTATATTCTAGGTTATATCCTTGAGTTATGCTTGTTAATCATCCCTAACTAGGGCACCATCATCTTTAGCTAATCCAGGTCCTCTTAATGATTATAACCGCCTATGGGAAAATCATTATTTTGACTTTTATTCTTGATTATAACCATCTTTTGGAAAATTAGTATCCTTTTTACATCAATTCATGCAAGCATTTACTCATTTTGATTAATCTCAACCATGGATTAATTCCACCTTTCTTCTTGTTTCTTTTCAAGGGACCATCCATCAATAAATATGATAGCCACTCCCTTAAGGGGGCATCATCATAGGCTTCCCAAAACTATTCAGAGCTTTGTTCTTCAACCATCATCTTCTTTTTGGCATACAAGCATTTTATCATTATTTGAGAAGACATTGTTTTGCCTATGATTTGTAACATCTTCCCAAATAGGGGCAAATTTTAAACACCTAAAACTGGTCACCGATAACCTCCAACCAGGGTTTTGGCCAATTTCCACCCAAAATGCATAATTTGGCTTAAAAACATTAAAGAACATTAAAATTTATGAAATTGACATATTCAAGTGCTGATTTTGGCTAGGGTATCCCTAGATAGGATAATGTAATTTTTGGGCCAACTAACTTTGATAAGATCATTCCAAGTCAAAATGCCAATTTTGCACCTAGGTGCTCTGGATTGATTTTTCCTATCAAATATCTTGGTAACATCCTAAATGGGAGTACAGATCCAATGCATCTGACATTGCCTTCCAATTCTAATCTAGTCAAATTTTGGACTAATAATAAGCCATTCTAATCAATTTGAATAATATATGCACAAAGTGCTTAATCATGCTTAAGAGCTAATTAACCAAAATCAAGGCCTCATCAAAAATTCCATGGAAATATGTTTAATACTTAATTTTGGAAATGAATATTGAATATCTGCATCATCAGGTGACTTCATTTCTTAGGAAGACATCTCTAGGCCATAAATGCCACAAATATCAATATTCATGCCCTCCATGCCTCTTAATTTCCCCTTCTTCCAATGTCATGATGAGGATAATTAAAACCTTAATTCCAAAAATTAAACTAATCCTCAATCATAGATATTCATCTCAAGATGGACAGTGCAGGTTGATTCTAGACATTCTCAAAAATCTATAAATAGAAGGCCTTACCACATCATTTCTAAACTATTTTGGTGCAAATTTATTATGCTCAAATATCTTAAAAAATACATTTCAACTAGTGTTACCATGCCAAATTGATTCCAAGGCAAGCCAAGTCACAAACTAAAGGTGCCAAGGAGAGATAGAGGTAGCCAAGCTTCCATTGCCAAGGACTTCATGAGCACAAAACTGAGCAAGCCACTACTACAAAGGCATTTGGAGATTCCAAGAAGGTGAAGGAATTTTTGTGTTTTATTCCTTACTTTTTAGTTGTGTTTGTCATTTGTTTTTGTTAACTAAACTCTCCCTAGTGTCTAGGCCTAGAGATTTTATGCTAGTTAGTGTGTTTCTTTCATTTTGTTTTTATTTTATACTAACCATCCTCTCTTGAGTCAAATTCCTAAATCACAACATACTCTCTATTTGACCTTTATTTTGTAGGATACAGAGACCTTTTGGTTTTTATACTTGTTTTTCTAAATCATCTTTTTTTTAATGAAAATTATTCCAATTTTTTTTATCATTTTTATAAGAACCTACATTGATTTAGTTTGACTGATGTCAATTCCTAATCGATCAGCATTGACCCTTTACAAACTATTTAGCATTGATTTATTATAACCAACATCAGTTCCTGCATGGACCAATGTCAGTCTCTATGAAAATAAAACATAGACCCAAGAGCAAGTTTTGAAATCTTGTTTTCTCATTTACATTTGGGATTATAGGCATACATAAACCCTAAAAAAATTTCAAGTCACAAGTGGGAAAAAGGTATAAATTTGAAAGTGGTTAAGTCTTTAATACTTCATTTGGTGACTAAAAATAACTTAGATGTTTTATGCTTAGTTTTTTTTTGAAATTTTTTACAAGTTTTCAACTAAGGAAAAGGGGCCAAAATTTATTAAACATCTCACTTTGGTGAATTAAAATAAATAATCACACTTAGATTACATACTCTTAATATTTTTTTGTTTTATGTTTATTTTTCAAAAGTTGTTTATTTTTTCAAAATGATTTATGCGTGTATGTTCTCCCCCTATCCCCTTTATGGAAATTAAGTGATCAAAAGTGCTCATTCCTTGAATTTGTGACTTATCCAAAGGCATGAAAATAATTTCATTAAGGACCTTCCCAAATCTGTATGAATTGGGTGATCCAAACATGACCTTAAAGTATTTTCACTTGCCTTTTATTTTTATGCAATTTGGCTTGTGAGAGGGATTTCATAGCCTCTTCAAGGGTTCTCTAGGGAAGAGTTGACCTGGGAATTTATCTCCTGGCATCATTTTAACCCCATTTCATAGTGGGGTATACAATTTGAGTTTGACTTACTGGGATGTTTGACTGAGTGGTTAAGTAAACTTCATTAGTAAGATACTACATCAGATTGTAGGCGCAATTCAAACATTGTACTACACTAAACAAGTGATAGATGCACTAGTTGTGAAAAAAAAATGTTTTTACAATAATCTAGTTGATGTGGATGAAAATGACATGAGCATCCCTTGTGTTATCCACACTTGGGACCATCTAAAACCACACAAAAATTTATTTTTAGAATAACCCCAGTTATTGTAGACCTAAGTTTCATGTCATCATACAATATATTAAGAGAAGGGAGTATAAAAACCCTACTTATTCATGCCCTTTTATTTTTGTATTAACACTTCAAATCCTCTCAAGATCATGTATATAGATAGAATTTGATAGTATCATGAACCTTATCAGTTTTAGGACTTTGGACGTTACATTTAGTTGAATTTTGTCATTTTATCCTTGATTTTCTTGGTTTTTTAGATTCTAAAACTTATTTGAAAACCACAACATGTCATTAAAATAAACACCTTTGTTATAAACCATTATATTGAAACAAGGAGTTATGCTAGCTAATTCAAAATCACTTTTTGCCTTGTTCAAAATCATTTTGTTGAAACATTATGTTTGTATTTTCCCAATAGTGTTGTTATGATGCCCATTTGAGTCTAGACCATTGCCCACTTTGAAAAATCTCAAAATCTTTCATTTTTAATTCAAATTCAAAATCTCACCTTTCTAATTTATAGACCAAGGTGTTATTGGTTCACTATTTGCACTTGGTTGGAGTAAACTTGGGTATGATTTCCCATATGGATTGAAGGTCATTATATAGACTCATCATCATTATTATTCTCATTGTGGACTTAGATTATCTTGCATTATCTCACGCTCTAAGTTATTGGACCATTCTACATCCTATTACCATGTGGCAATGTTGTGCTACCCATTTGGTTTTAATTTTATACTTAAGAGTTATTATATATTTTCACATTTTGTCCTTCTTGATTTGCATTGTTATCTTCCTAATCAGAATAACCCTCTTTTAATTTTGTAGTCGCAACTCATCATATTTATATCTAGATTTTATAGTATTGATGTATCTTTAACCAAAGTTTGTTATGCTATCTTGTACTTTAGGGTTTGAATTTATCATACCCTCTTCTAATTTGATGATTTTAACCCACCAAATTTGAGTCAATTCATGACCATTTCTTCTAATTATATGGTACTATGCCACTTCTTCTATTATAGTCTCTTTTTACCTTGTCACTTATTTGAAGAAATTAAAACACACCCTTTTAAATGTTTAAAAAACACATTTTACATCATAGCAAGTGTAGAGAACAATCTTCCAAAGAATGATGCAAAGGTATACTCATAGTGGGGTCTCTTTCGACCCTAGTTATGAGGAAGATCATTTTTATGATGGACAAGATAACTCCATGGTGCTTGAAGACATTCCAACCACTGTATGGTGTAAATAAGACTATTGTAAAGATCAACTCTTAGAAGACAAAGATGAATCCCTCTTAAGGTTGATTGAATCAAGCATTAGATTGCCATCAAATTTTCATATGGAATAATTGCATACATTGGTTAGGGTAGAATAACAATAGAGATAAAAATACTTTCTCATATTTCAAAATCCAACATTATTTCTTCTAGCAAAGGAAAGAAATCACTCATAGAGTCATCACCCAATGATCAAGATCTTACTACCAAAAAATATTCTGATTTGGGGAATTTGAATTCAAATTTTTTTTTGAGCCTCACATAGGGCCCATTCACTTAAAATTTTGGGATGTTATTTTTTTAGGGGTTGACTCACCAATGATTTACAATAAATATGGGGTCATCCATTCAATTTTACATATATATAGAACATATGTTCCCATAGGTCACCAAATTACCACCAAAATATATTTCTTTACCGCATTACAAAGATATTGAGACTTGAGGTCAGACTACACCACCTAAATACTTTTAGCAATAAATGAATTGCCTAGTAATAATACACCACCTAGTAGAAACTTTATGCCCAACAAAACTATGTCACATGATGGAAATATTATGCTTGATAACACTATTCCATGCGATGATAACTTAACACCCAAAAGCATGATGTCATGTGACTACAACCTACTACCTGATGGTACTACATCATATAATAGAGCCTGAAACCCAACAAAAATATGTTATGCAACCATAATATGACACCCAAAAGCATTATGTTATGTGATAGTAACTTGCCACATGGAAATAATATGCCACATGACAATAGCCTAAATTTTGGTAGGTCTATGCCATGTGACAACAACATGATGTGCAGTAATAGACTAAAACTCGATAATGCTAAACCACCCAGTAATAAAATAACATCCTAAAAACCCACTACCACTGCTCAACAACATTATATCTCTCAACAACATCTTACTTTATATGCTATGTCAAGAGGTAATGACAAGGGTAAAGCACCATAAAAAATACCAATAAAATCAAACATATTGTCTTATTTCAAAAATCTAAAAAAAAATACTACACAAACAACATGTACTAAAAATAAAGGTAGTTATAAAACTTTTTAAAAATATATCAATTATTATTTTTGAATGTAGAATAATTGTAAAACCATTTCAATGCAAAAATTGACATGGATAATGACACTATTTCATTTAGAAAGAATTAATCCTAGTAACTTTTCACCACCCAAAGATTTTATTAATGACATGCCACCCCTACAAGACACTCCTTTGGGCACTTCACTAGAAGACACTTCTCTAGGCACTCCATAAGAGAATTGCAGTTCTCTTCAAACACCAAATATTTTTGAAAATTCTACTCAAAAAATTTGACAGAGGAAGAGAAGTGTATGTACAATAGGAAGGTATTTTCAAGTTGACTGGGCTATAAAATATTTGTTTATAGAACCTGTAGAACCAAAAAATGGTATTGAGCCTCCAACAAAATACAAATATATAATTTGTAGTTGGAAACTTCGAAAAGAACACATATTACAACTTAAATTGAACATAATTGAGAAACATTGTGGGAATATGTGTGTGTGTGTGTGTGTGTGTGTGTGTGTGTGTGTGTGTGTGTGTGTGTGTGTGAAACACCCAAATAGATAGATAATAAGAACACGTAGATGTAAAAATAGAGAAGAATGCATGCATGTAAGATATGCACGTGAATATGAAAATGATCAAAAATGACAAAAACATCTTGTTGAGAAAAGGGGAACCATCAAAGCATAATTTGGAAAAGTTATGCAATCTAATCTTAAGGCAAATATGTATAATTCTCTACTATTTTTGACATTTTAAAAAAAGGCAGACCCATTTTTTTTTTTATAGATTACAAAATTTTATTTCAACATAATGGGATCCTAGATATTCCACAATCACATTGGTCAAATAATAGTGCTTGGGAAATGGAAAAATGTCTATCCATTATTGAGAAGGAAGATTTTAAATAAAGTGTTAAGAGATCACTGTTTATCTCATTATCCATTTATGAGGTCACTAAAGTTGACAACACAACATGGGTTTGCATGCATGTGTATACTTTTGAAAACTATTCAAAGCAATTTCATCTTTTATCTATCCATAAAATGGTAGAAAATTACAATGCATAAACCTTAATAAATTGGTTGTATCCAATTTAAGAGAAAGAGAGAGTTGGAATGGATGATTATGTCATAGCTATGAAGTTGGAGTGTGTTGATGATGATGGTGCATCAGTGATGTAAGGGAATATAAGTGGTCTTTATGTTCTCCTTCAAATAATAGTTTCTCTATTTATGATTCCAATTCATTGCATGGCTCATAGGATGAATCTTGCATATAAAATTGTTAGCACATTTAGTAATGTCACAAAAATGGAAGATCTTATTCGTGACTTGCATACTTACACATCAAGAAAACCAAAAAAATTTATAGAGTTACAAACATTTTCAATTGGGGTGACAAATGGCAAAAAACTACTAAAAGATATTGAAACCAGATGGTTTTCCATGTATGAACCTACATGTAGAATTTTTGAGGAATATCCATCTTTGACAGGTTTTATGTAGAAATATCATAGAAAATTGACAAAGCAAAATATTTATTTTGTCATTTAACATATCTCAAAACTTTACTCACATTATGAAATATTTAGCCAATGCTAAAGGAAATCAACTGTTTAATGAAACAAGCCCAAGAGAGATGTATCTATATTGTTGACTTCATACGTTTGAGAAAACATGTATGTCAATGTTTAGATATATTATACACATCGAATGAAAGCTTTCATGGACCTATTTTTATAACCTAGAAAATTTTAACAAATTTTCAAAATCCAAAGAGTTATTTGAAATTCAATATACATGATCACCTTTGTATCTTGGTAAATGACATTGAGATCCCAATGCACACATGCTCTAGAAGTCTTGAAGTTGTGGGAGCTAAACCTAAAGATGTACCTATGACACATGTACCATATGATAATTTTTTAATCTAAAACATGAATTATTTTAAGAAAAATATCACAAAGTTTATCCATTGAGATTAGAGAACATTTTCAAAGGGATGAGTTGTTGGAGGGCATGGGAGTTGTGAATCCCTTTTAGTTAACAGTCAAGAACAAATCAATAGATTATTTCAAAAATACATGGGTATAATTCTTATGCATTTATATAAATATATAAATGTGAATGGAGTTTAGATTAATGGTATTTTAAATAAATAATCACTTACTTCTTAGTCAACACAGTTTAGGATTACATTAATGGATCAGTTTCAGTGTTTAAGTGACCCAATAGAAAATGGTGCCATTACACGTCTATGAAAAAAAATTTATCCAAGTAACATCTTATAAGAAAGTATTAGTGAATATTTCATATTATATGAAATTGTTCAAATAATGATTCTGGGTTATATGGAAGATGAATGGGTGTTTAGTGTATTATCCTTATTGAAGTCAAAACTTAGAAATAGATTGAATAAAAATCTTGAGACATGCTTGAGACTATATGTTTCACATCATTCTATGGACAATTTTCCTTATGATAGAGCAGTGTCAACATTGATTTATCTAGTTGAAATAAGAGGCGTGCCTAATATAGTTATTAATATAGAGGATGTGAATACCATGACTAAATATAACACTAGCATGGTAGATGCAAATCACACTTACGATGAGCAAGTTTATTGAGGATTGTTTCAACTACCTAAATTTTAATTTGATAAGTATATCAATTATTATTTTTTGAAATATTTCAAATTCTTTTATCTTCAAATACATTAAATTGTGTAATCTATTTCCTACATGTAAACTTGTAAACCTACCATAATTCTGTAATCTATTTCTGAAAAATTTCATATTGTTTCATCTTCCTAGTTTAGATCTTCCTGACTTTTAGTTTGATAAGTATGGCAATTACTATTTTCTAAAATATTTCATATTATTTCATCTTCAAATAGATTAAATTCTATAATCTATTTCCTGTATGTTACAATTATGAATCTTATTCAATACACTGGAATTAAGCACTTTATTTGTCCTATTATGATTCTATGTATTTAAAATAGTACTTCTATAACCTTGCAGTGTAAATCATTCATTAAGAAGGAATCATAATTTTAATTAACATTCTACATATAATTTCATTATAGCATTCATCGTAGCATATAAGTGTTGTGTAGACATGAACGGTTCACCATAAGGCACTAGTTCTCATGCCATTAAAACTCCAATTATTAAGATTTGTTGATTTCAATATCTTAATATCCTATAATAGTAATTCGGAGAGCCTATACATAGATTTAATACATGTATAAGTGTGGAACCAAAGATAGACAAATATTTTAATCACACCAATATTATTCTATTGCACATTTACATTAGAACCATTACAATCTCCACATATCCTATATACATTATATTGTTATTAAATAACATTATACCTATAAATAATATCAATAATTAAATTTCCTAACATTGCCTCCACTATAGTTTAGATTGATATTTACTATAATAATAATATAACTCCATAGAATATTTACTCTACTTTATCTCCATAAAATATGTAAACTTGACCACATTACATTTTAAATATTTAAAATACTAAAATTATATACCCAGAGTATTTGGAACAAGTGTAAAATATAGTAATTTGGAGAGCCTATACACATATTTAATACATGCATAAGTGTTGAACCAAAATATTGACACATATTTTAATCATACTAATATTATTATATTATACATTTACATTAGAACCATTACACAAATATATAGGAAATAGTTTTCCTATAGTTGGGGATCACATATTTCCAAATTTCACCATAATCTCCACATATCTTATATAAATTATATTTTTATTACATAACATTATAGCTATAAATAATATCAATAGTTAAATTTTTTAACATTGCCTCTACTATATTTTAGATTGATGAATATTTAAACAATACATTCAACCAACACTTTTTCAAATACAACTACTAAAACAATATAACTCCATAGAATATTTACTCTGCTTTATCTCCATAGAATATATAAACTTAACCATAATATATTTTAAATAATTAAAATATTAAAATTATATACCCAGATTATTTGGAACAACTGTAAAATATCATTCACATTATAACCTCTAATGAATAAAACAAGTGTTTTTGAAACAAACATGATATAAAATGTTTGAAATATTATAAACTATCATTTTAAACATTATAAAGTGTTTAAAACAAATTAACATTTTTTTTGAACATATTTTCTACCCACTTGTTGCTTGCCATTGCCCCTCCATGGAAACCCCACTATCTTGATCTGCATGTGTAGCCTCCATTATCACTCCTTCCTTCTCAAGATCCTCTGCAGTAGAATTGATATTTGTAAAATTTACCCTCTCTTCATTCACTTCATCATCAATTAAATGAATATTTGGATCCGCATCTATTTTTTTCTTCAATAAAATGCTTGGATCTATCCCATGCTCTTTAATTATTTTCTTCAAAGTGTTATTCTATTTATTTAAAATAAAAATGTTTTCCTTCAATCGAATCATAAAGCTGATACTTTTGTGGGCATTTTTCAAATGCACATTAATAAGATGTGTTTCTTGCTTCAAATTTTCATATTTTTTATGAATTTAAAAAATAATAAGTGTTAAGCGCATACAAACTTTAATAACTGAAATACATGTTATAGATAATGAAAACCTACCATAGCTTTATCCTTCTCTACTTGTGTAATAGTAACAAGGTTTATATCTCTAGCCCATTTATTGAAATAGGCCTGGGCTTCTCCATTTTCATTTTCTACCCCATTCATCATAATCCCTAAAACCCTATCATTGCAAACATTATTAACAAAAATTAGTCCAAATTGAGCTTGCTGGAATAAATCATCAATCTTTGAGGGTTCATTTTGAACAAGCAAAAACAAATTAACTCTTTGGGAGTGGTTATGATAACAGGCATTGATTTATTTGATAAGTGCTTTTAACCTTATTTCCTATTGTTTTAAATCATTAAATTCATCAATAACACCCTCCATGACATTAGTAAGTAGATCTTCTGCAACTAGATTTTACAATGAAAAATTAGTGATTGAATCATCAGAGATGCTTAAATAATCAGTGTGGGTGGGGTAGCTTCGGAAG
Organism: Torreya grandis; assembly: GCA_037957365.1. NCBI lineage: Eukaryota > Viridiplantae > Streptophyta > Pinopsida > Cupressales > Taxaceae > Torreya > Torreya grandis. The sequence continues at coordinate 1,666,226 of JARHVA010003433.1, forward strand.
AAGTATCCATAAAAGGCACTTATATAGGCACATTATCAACTTGAATAAAATCACATGGATTGAAACCATCATCAGTCAGGCCCTACTTTTGATCTTAATAAACTCATCATCTAGATCAATTTACTATAAATATGGAAGACCCTTTGCACTAGAAATGCCACCAACAGATAAATTTGGAAAAATAAAAAATTTACAGGGCTCCTCTACTCTGTGAAGGGAGGGAGATGTTATTTCATCTTCTTTGAGTTTAGATGGGTGGTGGTGGTAGCATACTTCTTGGTCTCCTCACAGATGTTGGGTGGACTGTAAAACAAAAAATTATTCAAAACTGATAAATTCAAAAACATAAAATTAATGCATATTCAAATCAAATATGTTATTACCTATTGGGGTGACCACCTCTTCCATTCTAAGTATCCTTGATAGAGTTACCTCTTTCCCCTTTATTTTAATTGTAGGAGTTGGCTCTTCTCATCTTATTATCCTTGTGGGAGCTACATTGGTGGTTTCACCTAAAAAATGAGCAAATTGTCCAATTAATAAACTACCCAATTCTAAGAAAGTTTAATTTAAAAATGAAATTATGAGGTATCAAACATTGATCATGTTGTCGGGAATAATCCTCAATGGAAAGAATTATGGAGTCAACTACAAAAAAAATAAAAATAAAAAACTAATATGAAAAATAAATTTTCCCATTAAATAAAACAAGAAATAAACTTAAAAAAAATTTTGGGGAACCCTGTAATCAGAGATGAAACATAATCACTTCTTGGGAATTTGGAAAGTTGAAATGAATTGAATGAAGACTCTATGGATTGGGTATCACTTGATCCATTTGGAGCATGTTGACCTTTGGATGTTGCCTATTTTCTTGTGGCATATGCACACACTCTTACATGTAACAACTATCAGGCTAAAACATGTTAAAATTTGAAATATGTATAAAGCAAGAGATGAGACTATTAGGAAAACTAAACTTACTTCCTCTTCCTCAATATAAAAAGAATTATATTTAATTTTTTTTATGGAGGTCAGTGGAAATTATAGTATTCTATATATCATATAAGGCCTCGAAATACAAGGCCAAAATATAGTTGGAGGATGAAATGGTGTAAGTGTCCTTCAAAATGCAAAATTTAACTCAGGGCTAATCATATTGGATATAACCATGCACCAATCATTTAAAAAACCTGATAGATAATGAATAATGTAGTAAATAGCCCAAAAGGGAATGTCTAATGGTCTTCCCTACAAAATAATTCTGGCTTGGAAGAAATGCAAAATAGATTTGAGAAATGGATTAGTGATTTTTTCAACTAAGATTCCCCTTCAGTTCTGACTATCTATAATGAAAAATAGAAAACATGCAATTTTCATTAGGACATCAAAATAATTATAATAAATGTTTGAGGAATAATTTAAAAAGGTTAATATCCTTAATAAGTCTAACACTTACCAGCTGGGTCTATGGCCACTTTATAGACTGACTCTAAGTAATTTTTGTCAACATCAAATAAGATAACCTTGGTGATAATATGACTTGTATTGCAATGTAAAATCCATATTAAATTGTGTATATCCAATAGAGAGGTGCCAAAGTATATTTATTTATTATTAAACTAAATATAAAAATGGGTTTTAGTACGGTTATGGTAGGCAACCAAAGATTGCATCAGGTTATTATTGATTGTCATGTCATATTGAGGCATCTGTATAAGGCCTCTAAGTTTGCATTGATCTATCCAATCCACATAAGATTTTAGCTACTCCACCATTCTTAATAAGTCCAAACATAATACATTCTTGAAAATCAAGTTTTGGATCACCCTTGTTTCAATTTCCATGGATCTAGAAGACATTGAAACTTCATTGTAGACTTTGAAGATGTAGTAGGTGAAGCCTCAAAAGAGAAGGGAGGATGAGAAAAAACATAGAAAAAAGTGTGAAAATAGGGCACTATAGGGGTATTTATAATCCATGAGGGTAACTAGAGCAACTGATTAGTGTGACTAATGAGAGACGAGGGCATACTATTACTCAACAATAGAAAGCTACACAGTGGTATATGGGTGCTTAATAACATGGTACTAGACAGAAGCATGGTGTTGAGTAACAACAATGCACTAGGTCATAGTAGTATATTGGGTGATCGTACAATGTTAGGTGATAATATATTCTATGGTACCATGCTATTGAGCATCCCTATGCTACTAGTTAATACCATGTTGTTGAGAAACAACATGATTCTGGGTGGTAACATGGTGTTAGGTAGCCATATGATACTAGGTGTCAGTAATGTGTCAGGTAGTAGCATGGTGATAGGTAATAGGATGTTTCTAGGTGGCACCATGCTACCACCTAACACCATGTTATTACTTGATGCCATGTTATTGATTGGCAACATAGTGTCAATCATTAGCATATCATCACCTGACACCATATTATCGTCTAATGGCATTGGGTTCTATAAATAGGTTGATGTCACATGATAAAATAACACTACCCAACACCATATTATCAAGTAGTAGCATCAATTCATGTTGTTGATGCTATTGTACAATATCATAGTGCCACTTGGTAGCACAGTGCCACATGATGATATAAATGTATACAATACTGAGTACATTATCACCTCAATCAAATGTTATCAAGTAGTTGTGTAGAAAATAAAGATGGAAAATTTCCCCCACCTCTTCACACTTAGATTCACCAAAGCTGTGAATCTAGTTTGCCTAAACAAACCTATGGGTTTGCATCATGGCCTCTTAAACTGAACCCTACAATACATAGATCAGCTTATCATGGACTTGATTGACTCTTTAGCTACCACTTCAATACACAACAACACTTCCAAAGAATAAAAGAATGTAGTAGAATAAACACATCATACTTTAGTTAAGAACACATCTATGATAGATCATGACATCTAAATTGAACAAAATAAGCCTCAAGAGGTTTTATAAATTGATTCTCCAGACACTGAGCATACATTTTTTAAACATCAAGAGACTCTTGCTCCCTTACAAAATCAAGGAACAAAACATGAAGTACACATTGAGGAAATTGTTTAAAACACTTTGGCAAGTTACTCTCAACCAACATGTACTTTGGTGAATCAACCATAGACTCCCCAAAATCAACAAAACACTTACAATTCAAGGTGGTAGATTTTAGGGAATGCTTATCAACCCAAGAATTAACAACTCACCTACTTAACTAAAGGAGTAAACCAAAACAAAGTTGCAGATCATAGGGTTTATATCCCTAATAAATCAATAAAATAGGGGAACATACCACCCTAATAGAATTATATTCCACCTATGAATGCACCAAACATGCAAGAGTGGAATTTGATGAAGGAAATCATATCTAGATTGGAAATGAGAAACTAAGTCAAGAAATACAAGTTTGATGAGATATGTCCATATACATTTGACTTGAGTATTCTACAATTCCCCTTTCCACCTCATTTTTAGGCACCCAAATTTGACAAATAAAAAGGGCAGGGTGACCTTCATGAACATATCTAGGCATTTTTTGTACTATGTGAAGAGGTAGCTTATAACAGAATTTACTTATTTTTCTTGTTTCTATAAAGTTTAGCGGGATAAAAATTAGATTGGCTCCTCAAGTTACCTAAATGATCAGTGGTAGATTGGAATGATTTATCTAAAAAAAATTCAACCATTTCTCTTACAATATTTACCATGATTTTATTGTGGTTGACTTGTGTAAAACCAAATAATGAGATGGAAAAATCTTACAGTGATGGAGAGCATTAGGTAGGTGCTTTCAACATAATTTTATAGATAAATAGTTGGATGATATCTTTGCATCTAATCTGCATCCTGAGGTGTCACATAATATACAACTCACTTGTGCAAACACATTTAAATAAATCATAGATAAGGGTGTGTAGATTGAGAAGGAAATTATCACTAAAGGCCTTATTAATATTTATTCATAGGGTCAAATGTCTAATTAGACCCAATCACCTATTCAAGAAGTTGAAACATAAAACCATAAGGGGTTTAATAAAACTAAGAACATGGTAAGAAATTTATTAATTGAATCCAGTCATGTACAAATGGTGTAGGCTCTACTAGCTCTAAATGTGTAATTAGCTCCACCTAATCCACCAACTACTTTACAAATAGTCCCTCGACAAAGGGCATTCAATAAATACAAATTATTTATCAAATTGGGAGAGCTTGTTGAGGCCATAATCTAAAAGCTCATAGCATCTAATATAATTATATGGCCTATCTAAAGGCTATTTCTTGAAGATCAATCCAAACCTGATTGGTATTGAATAGATGATATTTTCAAATTCCTTTAGGTTATTGGCCATGGTGTTTATCGATGTTTTTAATTATGACATCTTATTGAATATTTGATTGAAAGTGGTGAAGTTGAAATCAAAGTTTCCCTATAAAACACTAATGAAGATATGGGCATTTACAAAAATCCATTTTCTAGGCACAATCAATAAGAGGTAAGAAACAATCAGAACTAAGGATAGAATCAATGATAACAAGCCCAAGGCTAGAATCATAATTAGCATGATCATAATTAGGATCATAATACTCATGATAATAACCTAGGTTATAATAGCATGTCTTATGATTAAAATAACACCATGGGGCATATTTTTACAAACCACATTACCATCATCACTGTCAAAGCTCTTGATCCATCCTATGCTTCTCAAAGTACTAGACCCCTCATTATTAGGTCAATACCCTCCCCTTCAAGTAATGCCACATTGGGTACAATAAATTCAATTGCACCTTAGTTTTCATGGATTACTATTTATGTACCCCCTTATTCTAATTATAATGCCTCCTTGCCAACTCAAAATTGTAAAAACATAACTAGACACCTATGAGTCACCATCCAAAGCCCTTTGCCTTCTAATTATAATGGCTCATTGCTACCTATATATTGCACAACCACAACTAGACACTCATGAGTCACCCTTTAAGGCCCTTTGCCCTCTTCCAACACTAGACCTAATATGAACATTATATCTTCAAATCTAAAGTTAAACACTATACTAGCCAAGGATAAACCTTCTCATTCTACTATTAAAAAACTTGTATAGTATCTTATACCAATTAAGTGAAATCCCTACGTAAATTTTACTTTTAGTTTTTTTGTGTATGTTTAAAGTCTATAGAACTATTTTGAACGACTTTTTCCAATAATCCACTATTCCCCAAGACATTAACCCTAAACAATTTCAAATTATTGTAATGCAATTTTCTTCATTCCAATAGAGTACATTTGATCAAAGAGACATGTGCACTCTTGGTCCTAGCCATAAAAATCCCTTATATATTGAGGTCATCATTGAAAACCATAAAAATCAAGTACATAATTATAGATAATGGTTTAGGGTTGAAGATAGTGTCCCTCAACCAAGTATAGTGATTGTGTTACATGGAAAAAGACATCTAGGCATAGACAATTACAATCAAGGCATATGCTAACACTAAAAGGGAATCTTCTAGTACTATCTATTTGCCAATCATTATTGGGTATGTGTCTCATCATACCTTGTTACATATTATGGATACTGAGTTACCTTATAACATACTTATTAGTTTTTCTTGGATTCATGAAGTACATTCCATCCCATCCACTTTGAATCAGTGCCTCAAGTTCCCCCATGACAAGATTAAAGTCACCATTCTCGATGATCTACATCCCTATAAGTATTGAAAACACTTAGAGGCAAATTTTCATAATTATAACTATTGTCCTAGTTCTGAATTCATTACAAAGAAGAATAAGGAAATAGTTTTTCATCCACCTAAATCTAATTATATTAACCCTAGTGACCTTTCTTCCACTTTGACTGATCCATTTCCCTTAACCCTGGCACAACAAGTCACTATAGAGGCCATAGGTATTTCTACATATCGTATGAAATATGCCTTCCACATTGCTAAGTTTACCAAGTCTCTTACATATTTTGGCAAACCCAAACATTTCAAAATCCCATACAGACCCAACATGATTTGGAAAAACAAGAAAGATACAAAAGAACCATTGATGGTATTTGTACTTGCTACTTCACCAAATCAATATCAAGAATATTTCATTGAAGGAGATTAGTTATATTTTGATGGCATTGTTGATTATTTTCATAATCCAAAATATGTTATCCCTAATCATAATCTTTATAACTTTGATTATACAAGAAAAGGCCTCAAGACATAAGAACATGGAATCCTATAACCCTTTTCAACTGGTAAACCTAACATGAGTCAAGGTCTCAGATTTATACCACTTAGGGATGAACTCATGACTTTCCATAATGATTCTTTTAAATTGATTAGTAACGAGACTCTTAACAGTGATGTAGCATCCCATTATAGTGTTTATGATGAGCTTACTGATACAGAGTTATTTGACTCTAACTTCACTATGACTATCACACCCCATTGTTCTTTTTGCTTTTGCCATCCCAAACTCATTGATTGGGACCAAAAAAAAATTATATTATATGCCTTGATGAATTATAGAATGAGGAATCTATTGTTGAGTACATGGACCTCAGGGATGGGTTACAAATTGGTGATCATAAATAAGGATTTGACTTTTTATGGACCCTTCTTTCTACTTTAGAGAGCAAGCAAACTTTCTTGGTCATGAAAAAGATAAAACATTGAGATCCTCAGGTGAATACCTATTTAAAGTGCTCATTAATCAAGGAAATAGTAAATAAAAAGATAATCCCTTGAGTGAAAACCTATTTTAGGCACTCTTGGATGAGGAATTTTTTTCATCTCTAAAGGATGATCAAGGTCCATCAAGTTATATCTCTATAACCAGTACCAATATCATATCAAAATAATAAAAAGTTTTGATTAGCTTGCTCTTGAATTTTTTGAGATATTTACTAGTTAGCCATTACCTAAATTAGTGGATTTAGATTCATCACATTATCTAGATATTTGGGAAGAATAACCAGAAATTGAATTAGAAGAAGAAGATCAACATCAAATGTTGGCTACTATTTTAGAAGATGGTTCTACACTCCTTGCATCAAACACTATTGAAGTGAACCCTGGAACATATGATAATCCCAAAATTGTTTATCTTAGATCCTCCCTCATTGATGAGGAACATGATCAAATTGTCACCATTTTGAGGGATTTTATTGATATATTTACATGGTCTTACTCTAACATACTAAGCCTGGACATTGACTTGGTTGTGCGTCAACTTGTCTATCTAGATGCCAAGCCAGTCAAAATTTTTTGAGGAAGATGCATCCACACATCACTCTATTGGTAAATAGTTGAACTATATAAATTATTAAGAGTAGGATTTATTAGACCACTTGACTATTTTGAATGGATATCAAATATAGTTTTGGTAAGTAAAAATTAATAGGGTATAGGTCTTTGTACTGATTTTAGAGATAATAATAAGGCATGTCTAAAAGACAAATTTTCTCTATCCAACATCAACATGATTATTAATTCTACTACTAAGTATGAGATGTTATCCCTCATAGATGTATTTTTTGGATACAATTAGATCAAGATAGACTAAGAAGACCAGCACAAAACTATGTTCACCACACTATGGGGAACATTCTATTATCAAGTCATGCCATTTGGCTTGAAGAACACTGAAGCCACTTATCAATATGTTATAACTAGTATATTTCATGACATAATGCATGATATTATTTAATGATATGTTGATGACATCCTAGCTAAATCAAGAACATGTGCCAGACATCTTGATGTTCTATAGAGAATCTTTGAGAGACTTCATGATATAAGGTTTGTCATCACTTTAGGAAAATTGCTAGGGTTTATTATATCAAAAAGAGAGATTAAATTGGATCCTAATAATTTCAAGGATATTTTATAAATTCCTCCACCTTCCAATATCAAATAGCTCCATGTCATACAAGGAAAGATATAATCTATTTGCATGATCATTTCACAAGTAGTAGATAAGTGTTGTATATACATAATATTTTTAAATTTTAACAAATACTAAAAATTTACATCTTTTAGGAACCCATAAAGACTCAATCTCTTTGAGTTCATGCCCTAAAGGGTGCACTAGGAAAGGGGTGGGTAGACCTTTAGTGCTTTGCAAGATTATTGTCCATTTTTGCCACATTATTACCAATCCCACTAGATCCTAAAGCCATTCCCTAAAGGTAATTTTCCTCCCTTGAGTATTCCTCTAGTCTTTTCCTCTTTCCTTTCTTGTCTTAACCCCTTTTTGACTATCAGTTATAGTTATCCCTTTGGTGGACCTAGCTTAGACCTAGTAAATTATCCCCAAAAACACATTGGGTCGACTAGGTCAACCTTGTACAACTGACATTATTGAAAATATTTAACTTAAGATCCATTTATTTATACAATATCATTTCATTCATTATTCATATGTGAAATCAAGATTTATTCACTTGCACTTCTTCATAATCTACTCTTCCACCATTCTACTTAAGGTGACTTAGCTTAGGTTTCGTATTTTGAGAATCTAGTCTTATGGATAAGTCTTGGATGATTTAGCCTTTCTTAGTGATCCTTAAAAACCACAAAAACCTCTTGAAAATCCCTTTTGGACAAAGGAGAGATTGAATCTTGATAGGTTCACATTCAGGTAAGTATATTCTAACTTTGTCTCCTCTCTTTTAGTAGATAGAAGTAGCATAAGTGTTGGCTCAAATAATACTATCTTTTATATTATATGTATTAGGGTGTTACTCATACTTACTTTAATTGAAGTTCCAAATACATGTTAATTTTATTATTTCTAACCACCCACTTTGTTCCAAAATCTTTAGTGTGTACTAGATTAGATTTTACTTTTTTGCTATTAGAATAGAGTGAATGTTTTAAACCTTAGGACTCTATTAGGTTTGTTGTGAGATTTTGTTAGATTCTAGGATTTGGAATCTTTAATAGCATTATGTGTTGTCACAAGTGATCCCCTAATCGGGTCTAGTAGATCCACATATTGGTCATGCTCCCACTTAACAAGTGTATCCCAAATTAGCAGTATAGGTATGATCTATCTTCTTTGAGCCAGGATTGATTTATAGACATGATGCATTTTTGATTGAATACATTATGGTGAACCTAACATGAAACTAACCCTTTCAAGATTTCTTTCACTTTTTCATTCTTTTAATAATTATTTTTATCATATATTTTGACATACTAGATCAATTCTATCAACCCAACTATTTTTCTCTATGCAAAAGTTTCTAAGAACAGGCAACTGGATCAACCTAGTTAACCTAGTACAAGTTTATGGCTTATCAAACATCTAGTTCAACCTACCAAATTTACCCAATCAACCCCTTATGGTTTTAGTAGTTTTTTAGTAGGTTCTTATATAGCTTGATCAATTTTATCAACCTAGTTTGTAGGTTTTGTTGACGCAAGAAAGTGCACCCAGTGGCAGGAAAACAAGTTCCTGCCTTCTCCTCACAACATGGAAACTCCTCTCTCGCCTGTGGGACAACGAAGCTAGAGAGGAGAGTCTCTAGATAAGGGCTAGCTCCCTTTGATGTATCATGTTTTTTTTAGCAAATGAAAAATACAGGTATAGATAGATAGATATAATGGGGGGTGAAAAGGGAGAGAGATTATAGAAAAACAAGCCTACTCTAAGGAGGTGATACACCAAAATGAAATGACCTTCACACATCCACTCCCAGAATTAGACAAATAACATACATACACTCAAACTTGGCAAAAAAGACCAGGCTACAGGAAAATGGCAGGAAGGTTCTTATGGAAAACACAAGAATAGGGACTCACCAAGATGCTGTGAAATACATACTGTAAATGACTTCCCCTATTCTATACCTCCAAATGGAACTCTTCTCCTGTCAGCTGTAGACAATGGCGCCTTGTAGATAACTGGTGTGTTGGTGCTAAACCTATGAGAGTATCAAAATATGATGACTGGACACAACTCAAACACTCAGGACATACACAGAATATCTATCCAAGAAGAGGTAAAACTGCTTTTGTTTGTTTTAGGTAGAAAATTGTAGCAGAGCTATGCTTTGCTAAATTGTGGAAGATTCCTTTTCAAATGACCAATTCACAATGTTATATGAAAAAAAAATGAAGAGGCTCATTAGCGCTCCTTGCTTGCAAGTGGGCATGTCGCGTCCCTCATCAGGAAGAAGAAAACACTGTTGGCGACATCATCCTCCTATTGAAACCATGCTTGTCACTTGAATTTTCTCCATTCTATCTTAACTGGCTCATTCAGCCCCTTGGGCAAACTTTTTGGTGGGTCATTGTGTTTTGAGCTCTTTTTAGTTAGCGTTCCCCTTTGTCCTTTAAAACAAATGGCTATCTTCCATTTGTAAACTTGATGTCCACATAGGACATCCTCATCCCTGTTGGCTTCTCTGTGGCCTTCCTTTTCTTCTTCACGGCCTACTCCTCTACCTTGTTGTTTCATCAGGTCCCCTTCAGCCTTTGGAAAAGTCTTGTTTGCTTGGGCCAAGAGTCCCTCGCAAGGGCATTTGCCCTTTGGGGGTCTTTGATGGGTACTATTTGGTCTTGGACTGGTCTATCAAGCCTTTAAATGTTTCTACAAACTTTTGTCCATGGATGTTTTCCTACAGACAAAAAGTCTATAGAAATTCATCTACATTTTGCCTTTGTATAAGCCAAGCCTTTAAATGAACTGCCTTCCTTTGCTAAGCTATGCCCACCCCTTTGCCTTTTGTTTTAAGCTGTGCTCAAAGGAATTCAGGACTTGGTTAAAAAACATTGAACTCATTTAAACTTTGTACTTCAACCTAGACTGCAATGAACTTGGGTCCTTTTCATTTGAAGTGCCGGCCCTCCACTAAGCCATTGAACCAAGTACGTTGAACCAAATCCGTTGAACCAAAAATTTGGTTCAATGGTATGAAGGTTGATGAACTTCCATGAATAGAACCCACTTGAACTTAAGCCATTGAACCAAAAATTTGGTTCAACGGTTCAATGGTACAATGGTTAAACGCTATTGAAATGAGGTGCTTGAACTGAGTGAAGAACCAGGTGAAACAAAAGGTCACTAAACACTTGAACTAGGGTATGAACCAAACTCATGAACCTAAAGATGGATGAACTGAGTGCTGTAGAACCATGACATGAACCTGTGCAACCTAAAAGAGACTGGTATTTCATAGCAAGGAAGAGGGTGACCAAAAATTTTGCTTGTGGGCAAAAATTGGTCAACAAATGGCGACTCACAGGGGAAGCATGCCTACTATGCTTAAAACCAGTTGCCTTAAAATCCATTGGGTGTAGAGTTAGATGTAGCCATGAAAGAATTAACATCTCAAAAGATTCGAAAATCAAACATGAAGCTTTTACCCCACACACAAAGGGAAACACACAAGGCAAAAAAAACACTACTTGTGCAAACTGCACTTGGGGAAAGCAGGATAAGAGACTAGAAACAAACTATTATGTACAGCTAATCAGGAAAAGCTTGCCTCCCTCTTGGATCAAAAGAAAAACTTCTTAGGTCCCCTAACTGGCAAGAAGACTTATGGTGCCAGGCAAATAGCTGAACGAAAAAAAGAAATGGTGACCTACTCCTCTTGCCTATCACTTGAGTTGGCTGATATCTGAGAGGATCAAAATCGAACATGCCTCTGACATATATGTAATCTATTTGTCCTTGGAAGCTTACTAAATGCTGGTCCCTCATATAAGTGCTCCACACCAAGAAATCAATGGCTGCTGACTCATTGCCATAAGCCCCTTGATTTGCACAATTCCTTTACAATGTATCATGGTTTGATTTGTTTCCTTCTGCCTTGTTGAAAACTCTGTCAGGCTCGTCTTCTGCTTCCTCTTGGCCTTCTTGAAGAAGGGTGAATGTGGTGATGTCTGAAATGGACTCACAAAGTGATTTCTCATCCCATAAATCTTCACTTCCCTGTTTAAAACTCTCCTCTTCAAGGCATTCCTCCAGGAAGACAGACTTCTCCTTTTCCTCCTCAAAAATTAAGACCTCTAGATATTCAAAAGTATCCTCTTGATTTTCCTCTAACTTAGGCTCTTCAATGTAGTTGACCTCATCATCAAAACAACAAGGAAGTTCATCAAAAAGAGGAGAAGTAGGCTTACCATGCATTTGTTCCTCTTCGAATTGCTGGAACATCTACATATATGCAAGACCTACATCTTCTCCACTATTGATAAGGTCTTCACAAGGATCATCAATGATTATTTATTCTTCGTTGTTGCTCATGATAGCCTCTTCAAGAGCTATAGATTAGATCTTCTGCTCCTCACTCAGCTCTAATATAACAGGTTCTTCCTTGAGAAGGGGTGAAGTGGAGAGAACATGTGGAAGAGGAGGCAGTCCTTAAGCTAGAATTGAATGATTCTCCTCTCTCCACTTAATCAACACTTCATCAATATCAAGTGTGGCCTGATAACTCTCTTGGAAATGTGTAGGTGGGGTGTGTTCAGACATAAAATGTGTTGTTTGGTCTAAACTATCCATCACACATTGGTTGAGGAATTTTTCTTTGGATTCCAACTCTGCAATTCTCTTGGCCAGATCTTCTTGGAAAAGCATTTCCTAGAGGTTGCTAGCATCATCATAAGTAGGTGCAGCTTTAGCTTCTTCAAGGTTTTGAGAAAAACCTTGCTCTTCTTTTATTCTACCCCATGATTCTATTGTTTCTCCCCAGTTCAGGATCTCTGAATTTGAATTTTGCTCTTGTGAATAGGCAAAAACTTTGTTTTCTCCAAGGTCCTGAGGCTCCTCCACAAGGTCTAAAAATTTCATCTCTTCTTCAAGAAGTAGCTTTATCCTAGCCTCTAAGTCTTCAATTTGTTTGGCTAGGTTGTCTTGAAAGAGTCTTTCTTGGAGGTTGTCAGCATGATCATCTTTAAAGCTCAGAGCTGGTTCCTGGAAATCCTTCCTCCAACTCAAAATCTATGCATTATGATGAAGGGCTTGGGGAGGTTGAGGAATGCAAGGGAAAGACTGTTGATGCACTAGAGGAGTCTCTTGAAGAGGGATGTGCTGGCTAGTGGTTCCATTCTCAATGGAGAATTCATGATTTAAGGAGTTTAGTAGGTTTATTTCTAAGGGAGGCTGATCTGATGCCATTTGGTGTTGGAAAGCCAGGCACACGGGATTGGGAGTAACATTATTTGATGAGCTGGAGTGAGCAAGTACAATCTGATAAAATGGATTTGGTGCAAAAGAGGGGGTTTTCTTTAGATTAGGAGGCGACGCATAAGGGTGACTGCCTTGAATAAATGGATTTCTCTATTTTGTTGCCTCCTCCACCATGGGTTGTACAACCTACACTTGCCCAAACAAGCACTCCTCTTCATACATCAGCTCCTGCTAATATCTGTTCTGCTCTTCCAACCTATTAATTTCCATTGTTTGCCTCTCAAATTCCAATGCCACCTCCCTTATAGTTGCAGGGCAACTAGGAGAGCTACTTGGGGGGAATGCATAAATATTTGGAGCTTGATTATATTCATGTAAAGGAAAATAAGACCCATGATTTTGAGCAAAGGAATTATACATAAAAGAAAATTTTGAATGGCACCAGGCTGTTTAACCAGTTGATTAACTCAGAGTCACTAGATGCTGAAGAAAAATTTGATTTGTTGTAACAGGGCCAGCATCAGTTTAATACCTTACTTTGTTGTCAAACTGTGTCCCACTGGGTGTGCCAAAACTATTGACGCCAGGTGTTGGAACTTTACTAAGTGATCAAATTGGGTCCCACCAAGCATGCCAGAACCATTGATGCTAGGTGTTGGAACTTTACTGAGTGATCAAAATGGGTCCCACTAGGCATGCCAAAACTATTGACGCTAGGTGCTAGAACTTTATTGAGTGATTAAATTGGGTCCCACTAGGCATGCTATAACTGTTGATGTCAGGTGCTGGAACTTTACTGAGTGATCAAATTGGGTCCCATTGGGTGTGCTAGAACTATTGACATAGGAAAGTGCACCCAGTGGCAGGAAAACAAGTTCCTACCTTCTCCTCACAACATGGAAACTCCTCTCTCGCCTATGGGACAATGAAGTTGGAGAGGAGAGTCTCTAGATAAGGGCTAACTCCCTTTGATGTATCATGTTTGTTCTAGCAAATGCAAAATATAGGTATAGATAGATAGATATAATGGGGGGTGAAAAGAGAGAGAGATTACAGAAAAACAAGCCTACTCTAAGGAGGTGATACACCAAAATGAAATGACCTTCACACATCCACTCCTAGAATTAGACAAATAACATACATACACTCAGACTTGGCAAAAAAGACTAGGCTACAAGAAAATGGCAGGGAGATTCTTATGGAAAACATAGGAACAAGGACTCACCAAGATGCTATGAAATACATACTATAAATGACTTTCCCTATTTTATACCTCCAAATGGAACTCTTCTCTTGTCAGTTGTAGACAATGGTGCCTTGTAGATAACTGGTGTGTTGGTGCTAAACCTGTGAGAGCATCGAAAGATGATGACTGGACACAACTCAAACACTCAAGACATACACAAAATATTTATCCAAGAAGAGGTAAAACTGCTTTTATTTGATTCAGGTAGAAAATTTTAGCAGAGCTACGCTTTGCTAAATTGTGGAAGATTCCTTTTCAAATGACCAATTCGCAATGTTATATGAAAAAAAACCAAGAGGCTCATTGGTACTCCTTGCTTGCAAGTGGGCATGTCACATCCCTTATTGGGAAGAAGAAAAAACTGTTGGTGATGTCATCCTCCTACTGGAACCATGCTTATCGCTTGACTTTTCTCCTTTTTGTCTTAACTAGCTCATTCGGCCCCTTGGGTGAACTTTTTGGTGGGTCACTGTGTTTTGAGCTCCTTCTGGTTAGCACTCCCCTTTGTCCTTTAAAACAAATGGCTATCTTCCATTTGTAAACTTGACATCCACATAGGACGTCCTCGTCCCTATTGGTTTCTCTATGGCCTTCCTTTTTTTCTTCACATCCTGCTCCTCTGCCTTGTCATTTCATTAGGTCCCCTTCAGCCTTTTGAAAAGTCCTATTTGCTTGGGCTGAGAGTCCCCCACAAGGGCATCTGCCCTTTAGGGGCCTTTAGTGGGTACTATTTGGTCTTGGACTGGTCTGCTGGGCCTTTAACCATTTTCACAAACTTTTGTCCACGAATGTTTTCCCATGGACAAAAAGTCTGCATAAATTCATCTGTGTTTTGCCTTTGTATAAGCCAAGCCTTTAAATGAACTGCCTGCCTTTGCTAAGCCGTGCCTGAAGGAATTCGAGACTTGGTTAAAAAACATTGAACTCATTTGAACTTTGGACTTCAACCTAGACTGCAATGAACTTGGGTCCTTTTCATTTGAAGTGTCGGCCCTCCACTAAGCCGTTGAACCAAGTACGTTGAACCAAGTCCGTTGAACCAAAAATTTGGTTCAATGGTTCAATGGTACGAAGGTTGATGAACTTCCATGAATCAAACTTGCTTAAACTTAAGCCATTGAACCAAGTATGTTGAACCAAAAAATTGGTTCAACGGTTCAACGGTACGATGGTTCAATGCTATTGAAATTAGGTGCTTGAACTGAGCGAAGAACCAGGCAAAACAAAAGGTCATTGAAAACTTGAACCAGGGCATGAACCAAACTCGTGAACCTAAAGATGGATGAACCGAGTGTTGTATAACAATGACATGAACCTGTGTAACCCAAAAGAGACTGGTATTTCATAGTAAGGAAGAGGGTGAATAAAAGTTTTGCCTGTGGGCAAAAATTGGTCAACAGGTTTCTCAAGCATACTTCAAGGTTATTCATTAGTAATCTTCCTTCATTACATCTCTAATTCACCAAGGTTCCTTTCTACTTCTATATTTATTTATTTTATGTCTTTCCTTTCATAGTTTATAGTTTTTAAAACTATCCTTTCATAGTCAACTAGATAGACACTGTCGATCTAGTTCTGTGTTCTGTGTGCTATCTAAAATAACTAGATTGACACTACCAACCCAATTCATTTTCAGACTTTGCTTCCATAGTATAGGTTTGACCTTGTCGACTCTTATATATTTTTTTCATATAGTGTTAACACTATACCTTGTTTCTGTTAATTTTTAATTTTGTAACTAGTCACCAAAGTCATGGGAAGTTTCAAAGATGTGGGACCTGACCCTCAAAACAACATCCAAATTTTAAAGAAGTTGGTTCTTCTCTTGGGATTTGGTGTAAAGGGGAACAAAATAATACATAAAATAAGTATGTACACTACTAAGGTGATATGCCAAGGTTGGATTCCTATACTAATAGAGCACAATGAAGAGTACTAACAAACTTTACTGAAAAGGATTAAAGAGTGTAAAGCATGATCAATAATTCTAGTAATGACTTATAGAATAACCAAAGGCTCGTATGAGAAACAAGTAATTTAGATCAACTTCTAGCCTAATAACACTGTATTAGTTTCAACAATTTTTCCTAAAAAGATTAAAGAGTATGCAATGTGATTAATAATCTCAGTATTTATGTGAAACTAAAAAAATGCATATAACAAAAAATGAGAATCAATACTAAAATATGACTATATTACATAAAACATCACTCTCTCTTCATATATGAACAAAGTACATAAGGTAGGATGCACTGAATACAATCTTCAATTTCCAAAGAGAAGCTACTGCTAAGGTAGTCAAATGCTTTCAAAATTAGATCTTAAAACTCTGTATTAGTCTAACTACTAACACTATGTATTAAACCCCCCTAAAAATTCCCTTTGATCCACTACTTATATCCCAAACAAAACCATCATGAATGTAACCATTTGCCTAGGGTCTAACTACTTGTCTGTAAAATATGGATATGAAAAATTGCAATCCATTGGAGCTGAACAACCTGAGGCTTACTTTTGCTATTTTAATTAACTATCCATCTCATTCCATTTTAGATGTTGTTCCATGTCACTTTAATCATGTATCCTTTAAACAAGGACATGTGGGGGCTTATATGGCCTTTTAGAAATGAAAAGACCCTTTTTTTCTCCTTTCTTGGATTTTAGCACTAACAGTTTTGGGAGATTCAACACCTTTGGATCAAAGATCCCAATCTGAGCCATTGATGCCCTTCCTACCATCTACGGGCTACACATGTAAACCCTTCACACGCTGAGAAGTCTCTAATATTTTCTTTAGCTTTGAGGATCATGGTGGTGACACATGTATACCATCCACGTGCATCTTTTCCTATGGCCTTATGATTCAAAGCAAAAGGGAATTTACCCATGTGTTAGTCTCACACTAAACAGAGGCTTGTCAAGACTCCTTTTTATTTTGGGGAAGCACCAAGGTGACAAGTGGATTTGATCTATGTGCTTTGAGCCTTGAAACCTTTTTCCAAGCTTCACCAAAGGTAGACCCCATAAGGCTTAGCACTTACCATTAAATCATTATTGGAACTTCTATTTTAATAAAAGAAATGTTGCTACACCACATGTCCATCATACACAAGGTGAAGGATCCTTTTCATTCTTTTGAGAAAAAGCAACACCAATATAACATGTGGATACCCCTCACATGTTTATTCTATACTTAGGCTTTTTAGCCTCAAAACTGTAGGACATTGAATGGTTCATAACCAAAAATAAATATGAGAGTCTCAAGAAAAACAAAACCATCTAGAAAATAATTCTATAGTTTTGGTGACTCACTATGGGATCCATGCTTACATAGAATAAACCTCAGCCTTGATCGACCAAAAATAAACCCAAAATTGTGATTCCCATCACTATTCCCTTAGAGCTTCTATAGTGACATTTGATACCCAACCCACTCTAGCTCTATCAGGTATTCCTGCTTCTATAGAGCTTGAAAAGCTCTATCTAGCTTGATGATATCCTTATGAGAAAAGGATTAGATACCTTACACCATGGAGTGAAATTGGTACTCTAATTTGGTCATCAAAGCCAAAATTGACTCCACCTCATTGACATTCGAAGAGTCACTTAGACTAAAAAATAGTCTGACCATTTTGCTTCTTAACAAGTAGATTTTGTATCTAGTCTTCCATTAGGATAGAGGTGTTATTGAGGAACGGGGAAGGGATTCCCAACTAAACCAAATATTCAACTTGTCCTTTCATGCCTTTTACCCCTTCCTTTAAGAGATTCATTAGATTCTTGCATTTCAAAGTAACCTTATTATAGCTTAGAATCTCACTAACCTTCCCTACAACTATCCTTCTATTGGTTACTCCATATACTTGAAGGGTCTCCTCTGTTGCATCATATTATTTTTGAATCAAAACCTATGATTCAGGAACCTTAGTTGAGATCAACAACATGATCTTTTTGATAGAAGACTCTACCCTTAAGCATAATTTTTGTGCATCAGATATGAATTTGAGTGCAGGTCTGAGCTGGATAATATTAGTAGAAATCCTTTGATAGTAAGAAACATAGAGTTCCCTCACCATTTTGACAATACCTATTGCCTTAGGCTATTGGGATAACTATTGGGCCATCTGGGTGACCTTATCTTTTATTAACTTGCACTTGACCTGCAAGTTAGCCTTTTCTTTTTCTACAACACTTAGCTTTTATTGAAGTTGTGATGCCTTTATTGCCTTATCACTACTCTATTTATCTAAGAGCTTCTTCTCTTACTCTAAAAGGTTGGTATATGCCTTGATTGAATCAATCTCCTTTTGGAGCATGGCTACTTTTTCTTTAGAAGTCCTCAAGACTTCATTAATATCACTCCCTT
The DNA here is from genome assembly GCA_037957365.1 of Torreya grandis. NCBI lineage: Eukaryota > Viridiplantae > Streptophyta > Pinopsida > Cupressales > Taxaceae > Torreya > Torreya grandis. The sequence continues at coordinate 1,684,987 of JARHVA010003433.1, forward strand.
TAAATCCCTGATGAGTTGGAAAATTTATTTGTCTTTAGCCTTAGTCTCTAGGCTTAGATGTCTTATTGTGTTTTGGGCTTGAGCTAAGCCTAATTTTGCCTTCTAGATCTAATTGGAGGTTTTCAAATAATATGTGACAACCACAGTAGTAGTCTCATTCATTAGATCTAATTTATCCTATAGCCTAAACTAGGTCATGTCCATTGCCACCGTGCTCATCATATACTCTTCAGGATGCATTTACTTGAGTGGATTACTCTCAGTAGAAACCATGTGAGCGATGATGAAGTAATTTTGCTTGTGGTCATAAAAAGACCACATTTGCTTTATGGCCATAAACTTCATTCCTTGTATTTTTTTTCCTTTCTTGTATCTTTTGCCTTCCTTGGCAAGTCAGATTGAGCATGGAATTACAGAGGAGAGGGCATAATACCACCCCTAAAAGGAGACCCATGGGGTAAACCATAAGGTACACTAATATATTATTGAGGTTGATCTTGTAAGGGAGATGGGCTTGTCAAGACCTTAGGAGAAAAGGTTGACAAAATCAACTTTTGGGAGGTGAGAGTGAAGGGAGTGTCAAGTGGCATTATCGATTAAGTAGGTATAGCTAAGAAAGTCAATGGTGCCAAGCCATATGATAGGGGTGGTGTTACTAGAGTCTGGGTTGAAGGTGGAATTGGAGATGAGGTAAGTTATGTCTCTTTTTCTTTGTCTCCCTCCTGAAATGTTACTCTTCACTTCTTCTTCTTCTCAGGGCTCTTTGAGGTATCCTCTTCTATGATTGGGAATATCACTAGCTGAGATGAGTCTGATACTTCTTATATAGGAGATTTTACCTAAGTAAGATCTAAATGGGATGTCATTGTAGGGGCTTCCATGGGTAATTGGGTGATCATTTACTTCACCACTTCACTGAGTGAAAGTGGCTAGGATAAAGTGGTACGTGCCACTGTAGATGCTTCTACCTATTAAGGATCTATTTGGGGCTCTAGGATATCACTGAGATTTAGACTATAAATTAGAGAGGCATGAGATTCATCCTAGAGGTTCTCTTATTTGGTATCTATCGGTACAACCTTAAAATTTTGAGATAACTCATCAATCTCTTGCATATACCTCCAGTCCATCCTAACTAAAACCTATCTCAAACCCTTAGTCATGGAATTTGATGGGTCAAAATAATGAATGGGTTGATAAAAGTACTCCCATGGGGTAGCTACAAAGTCTTGTAGCTCTACATACAAGTCAAGTGTATCTCTCCTTGAGGACCTTTTATCTTCAAAAAAAATTTGCTCTCATGCCTGAAAGGAGTATGGACCTTGATTTTGGCAATCTAAGAGGTCATGAATCCATCTAGGTCATATTTACATAAACATTGAATTAAAACTAACCCATAAGTAACTAGCTTTCTATTAAGGATAAATTTTACTTGCCTAATTACAATAGTAATGCCACATCTAGATAGTGGTATGTCATGGAAGGTCTTCTTATTCCTTCCCACTCCAAAATTAGAGTCAATAACTACTAACAGATGCACCACTTCCAAGCCTACTACCCTATTGGTTAAAACTTTGGGAAGCATAAAAGGCTCCTCCCAAAAACCATAGACTTTGATGAAATAATGATGAACCCTAAACAAGTAATCACAGGGGTAACAAGGATCAAAAAAGATGGCCCTAACCAAGTCATTCATTCTACCATTTATCCCTTATAGATCCAATTCCCCCATCAGTGGTGCCATAAATCATTCAACAAACTCATAGGTGTCTGATGTTTCTAACAACACGTGAGCCCATGTAGACACAAGGATAACCTTATGGCGATTGACTAATTTTAAGCCCCATAGAGTCAAATTCATATGATGCTAGAAAAATTGTGTATTTTGATATAGAATGAGGTGGAATAGATATGAGGAATACTTGAAGGTGTGATGAATGCCAAAATTAGCTAGCTATTGGTTTATATTGTAAGCAATGTGTTCTATAAAATTGAACATGTATGCTTGTGACTTAGAAATGGTCCTTAGACAGAACATAACTACCAGTCATGTACCATTGATTTGTTATCCTCCCCAAAAATGAAGGTGAGCATCAAACATACATCTTGGGATTCTAGGGATAACCTTCCCTTCTCAAAGATTGGGGATATATTTTGAGTACTATCTTCTGGCAGATGGAGCTCCTTATTTATGAATAATTGCTTCTAGTGAACTTGGGACCAACAATGCCTCAGCTTTGTTATGTCATAGAAGATAGTAGAATGATCATGCTACAAACCTAGCATATCATGGATAGCTTGGGGAGATATCACTGCCTTGATCATTCCTCATTAAAAAGTTGAGATTGCCAGGTCAAAAATTTATGAGCACAACTCCACCAATTCAGGGTATGGGTACATTGTGGGTACCAAGTATTGAGCCAACCTTGAGGTCCAAACCCTCATGAGAAAGTTTTTTGGGTGTATTTTGATTTAGAATTTTGGCATGTGCCACCTCTCTAAGCATCTTAGTCTTTTTTGATAAAATAGGGTCAAAATCTTGTCTGCATAGTCGAGGATGAGAGAAGAATCCTTGGAGACAACTTTGTGCACTAGTCTTGTTCTTGGGTATATGGTATTGGGATACGTAGGAGCTGAGGTGTATGAATTTTATGTAGTTGATGTGGATGTCATTCTCTTAAACCTTATCTCTAAAAAAACTTAGTCACTTTATATGGACGTAGATTCTTTCTTCTTCCTCAGCTCTAAGTAAAACTTTGCTTTTTGGGGAAGAATAATGAGGCCCACATTCTCATTATAACTATGTTGGCGTGCGAGTGAGAATTAATGACTTCCCTTGATGGTTATTCATGTCTCATTAAAACTTATGCAAGGTTCTAAAATCTTTGAGATCCTAGTTTAAAATTCAAAATTAACATTAAAGACAAGCCAAGGGATAGTAGAGAGTCCTTAATGCTAACATGCGGAAAGAAAAATAAAAGAGGAGAGGTGGGTGAACAACCTCAAAATAAGAAAATAGAAAAAAAACTAGCCTAACTATGATACTTTGGTTACTTGATCCTTATGTGAAGAGTTTAAGGAAAATCCCATTAACAAGAATACCTAGAGACTCTCCCTCCTGAGTCTCCAATTCGTAAGAGTTGCACTACTTACAAGCAATTATCTTGATGGGGCTTGTCCACAAAGAGTCAAACTTATCATGATTTTTGGGTTTAGCCACTCTTACATCCTATTTTAAGACCCAGGGTCTAATTTTAAAATTAGGTTCTAAAGTTCTTTGGTCAAACCAACATTTGATAGTTGCTTGTCAACTTATCATTGACTCATGTGTTGATTCTCTTTTCTCTTAGAGCTCCAACAACTCTACCAATCTAACTTGCATTGGACCATTTTATTCCACTTTTATTTGATTTATTAGCTGCAAGGCTAGAACCTTGACAGAAATAGACATTACTACCATTTTTCTGTATACCAACTCGTATGGAAAGGCTTTTATCACCTGCTTGGGTGTTATCTTATCTGCTCATAAAGCATTTTTTATGTGTTTATGCCATCCTATTTTGTGTTCATTTCCCATTCTCTTTATGAGTCTAATCAGGTTCTTGATAGTTAAATCTACCAAAACATTCCCTTATAGATAATAATTTGATGAAGTCTTCAGGTATATACCATTTTTTATCACAAAATCAGATACTTTAGACCCTAATAATGCCTTACAATTATCAGATATAATAGTGCAAGGAGGTCCAAACCTAGCCATAATTTTTTGTAGGAGATCTAGAATCACGTTCTCTATTACTTCTTTTAAGGGTATCACTTTTGTCTAACTTATGAAATAGTCTGTTGCATCAAGGATCCACTTGTGTCCCATACTTGAAGCTAGATTAATCATCCTAGTAAAATCCAAACCCCATTGCGTAAAAGGATCTTTAATAATTATAGGATTGAGTGGCAACGTAGTGTTTCTCCTCTTACCGATGTAAAACTGACAAGAGTAACACCTACTAACCATCGTATGACAATCAAAAAACATAGTGGGCCAAAAATACCTTGCTTAGAGTAGCTTAATAGCTATGGTTCTTTTAGAAAAATGGCCTCCAGATGATCCATAATGTAGTTCATGTAAAACCCTTCTAGTTTCTTCCCCATCTATGCATTTGATTAGGATTCCATCGAATTTCCTTTTGAAAAGAAAAGAGTTTATCAAAACAAAACTGGAACCCTACTATCAATAATATCTTCTTTTTTTATAATGTAGATGACTAGGGTTTTATCTAGTCTTTATGAAATTAACCCTATCAGTCACCCAAGACTCTAATTCACATCCTTGGATATGGAGTAAATTTTTTTCAATTTCTATTTCCTCTATTGGAATTTCAGAATCTTGTGCAAAGTATTGACATAAGCCCCTTCCTATTACTAATTTAGTGGACTTAACTTCGATATCATACTCTAATATCTTAGTTATATGATTGGATCTATTTTTAGTGATTTTCCCCTCCATTATGTATTCCCTAACACTTGAATGTGTTAAGAATATTGTAATCTTGTTGATGGTAACTAAGTGTGTAATTTTTTTGAGTCCTTTAACAATAACATAAGTTGACATCTCAACAAAATTATACCTTAATTCATAGTCTTAGAGAGTCCTACAGAAGAAGGTAATTGGATGTTTTATTTTTTACATGTCTTTTTGGGTTAGTATTGATGCTATTTTATGTTCTCCTCAATAGACATACATGATGAAATATTTTAAGAAATCAGGGTTGCACAAGACTAGGGTAGATGCAATTGCTCTTTTTACACTCTCAAAAGCATGTCACCCCTTAGCTACCCATTTAAAACTAATATACTAATTTATCATTAGGGTGATGGGTCTAACCACTCTAGGAAATTCTAATATGAATCTACTTATAAATATAATCTTCCCAAGGAAAGATTGTACTGCCTTTTTGTTTACTAGTAGGCATAAATCTAGTATTGTCTTGATCATTTATGGATCTATCAAGATCCCTTATTTTGAGATAATGTGTTTGATTAATTTCCCTTGAGGTAATCCAAACACACATTTATTTGAGTTCAAAGAGATCCCATATTCCTAGAACTTTTGAAAAATAGCCTCTATTTGATCAAAATGATCTTAGGTTGACTTAGTAAAGACGATGAGATCATCAAGATAAATCAAAATCAATTTATTTATTAATTCCCCAACAATGATGCCCATAGCTCTTTGGAATTTAGCCCCTACATTTAAGAGTTTGAATGGAATTTTGGAATAAGTGAAGGTTCCTCACTTTGTTGTGAAAGTGGTCTTGTGTTGATCTTATTTTGCTAAGCATATTTGATTATAACTTGAGAATCCATATAATAATGAAAACTTCTCTGATCCCACTATAGTCTATAGGATCCACTCCATTGATGGTAAGGGTTAGTGGTACTTATGAGAGGATTTATTAAGATCCTTGAAGTCCACATAGAGTCTAATCTCTCCATTATTTTTCTTCACTAGGACCAAGTTGGAAACCCAAATGGAGTGCTTGATGGGGAAGATAATCCTTGACTCTAATACTTTTTTGAGCTCTTCTTCCATGAGAGACTTTATCCTTGGATTGACTAATCTTTATTTTTGATAAATAAGATTTGATCCTTCAATTAGGTTAATAGTATGTTGGACAATCTCTTTCTTATAACCGTGGAGATCCTTGTATGTCCACATCATTACCTTATCATATTTTTGACATAAATATATCAATCTTACTTTTTCCTTTTGAGTGGTCACCTTCCCAACTTTCAATTTCCTCCCACTTGAGACCTCAAGTTCAGAGTAGTCTTTTTTACTTGCCACAAAATTTCTTTTGTCCATTTTTGTATCATTAGGATAAAAAAATCTCTCCAAGGCTATCAACCCTTTTGGGGTCTTATTGGACCATAATTGTATGATTTGATCACCATATGCCTCTTCAATTTTAGGGTGTAATTAGTCCATGAACTCTCCTAAATGTTTTATAAATAAAATTATCTATTTCTCATTCTTGAAGACTTGCCAATTATCTGCATTATTTGGGATAGCAGGTCAGATGACCACTTTGACGACTTCTTTATTGGTTAGTATATCCTTGGTCAAATAAAACTAGGATCTGATTTGGGCCATTCTATCTGCTTCCACATTTTGAGTCCTTGGAATGAATTTGATGTTGAAAGCACTAGAAATTTTGATCAAGTCCCAAACTCTATGGTGGTAAGACCTCATCTTTCAGTTTTTTTCTACAATAATTTCCTTACTCTGTTTCACCACAAGACTAGAGTCCTAAAAAACTCTTAAATTATTTATCCCTTCCTTTTGTCCAAGGTTTAGGTCATGTACTAAAGCTTCATATTCTAATTCATTATTAGTGTAGCTGAACTAAAAATGCAATGTCCTAAGGATCTTCTTGTCTTTTGGGGAAGTAAGGCATATACCTACCCCTAAGCCATTTTTACTTCTTGTTCCATCAAAATTTAGAGTCCATATTAAAGAAATCTCTATGGGGATTTTTTTTGTCTAACCTTCCATTATGTTAGGGATTTTAGGATTCTCAACATAGATGACATAGGTTCCTAGGCCAATAGAGTCAAATTTTCCAAAAGGATCATCCAATGTCAAAGCTGACAAATCGTTCTCACCTTCATGTTCACCAACTTCTTCTATTGATTCCTCTATACAATTTCTTTCTTATTTTGAGATCATCATGTGGGAGGATTCAAAATTTTATCCCATTTGGTCTGTAATGTGTTCTTTTCATAAGGGATCTGATAATACTTTCATCTTATAACCATACTCGGTTCTTAGAATCAGATGTGACCAATCAAGGGACATATATCCTCTATTTTTTTCTCTAAAGTATCTAGATAAGCATAATCCAAAGATATGAGGGATGTCTATAACCACTATATATTTTAGAATAGTCACATTTGGGAAAGAATAGAGCTGTAATGAAAGTCCCCTAATGATCTTGATAGTATGTATTGAGTTCCCATCAAGCTGCATGACTCCCTTAGTCAATGGCTCATATTTTATTGTTAAAGCATTGGCTATTACCTTGGGCATGATTGTATTGCTTGCACCTGAGTCTATCATATAGTTATGAAGTAAATTTTTACCCACTATAAGATTCATATATAATGGCATAGGTTTAGGCTTCCTTACTTCTTTTTTAGCATTCATTAGGATTACTAATTGTTGTGGTTGAGGTATTGTTGGTTACTCTTTCCCCCCTTTTGATGGAGCTTCCTTTGTGGTACCATATTTTGGGTTAATATTATCCTTTAGTGATAATTAAAATAGTTACTTTTGTTCAATAATGGTTAACATGTCCCATAATGAGGCATTAGCAGGATCTTTCTTCAGTTGTTCAACTACTTTGATGGGTCCCAACTGTTTTACTTTAGAGTATTATGGATACCTTGTTATTTCAACTACCATGCTAGTGATCCCTTGATTCTAGGAAGTCCCTAGAATTTTATACCTTATCTAAGGAACCTAAGGGATTGAAGATATAATACTTCTTCTTGATTCTATATAATAAGCAAGGACATCATCTGTAGGCTCAATCATCCACCTCTTTGATCGTGTATAATAATCTGATTGAACTAGGTTCTTGGAAGTTGAAGCTTCATAAATGAATATGGACTCTTCATCCTCAATCCAGAGAAAAATGCATGTTCAAGGGAAATTTATCCTTCTTATTTAAGTGACATACCCTACATTTGAGCCACTATAACCACATTCTAGACTCCAGGGGATTGATATGGTGTAGTTGAATTAATTTCATAACTTCCTAATCTCCTTTGTTGTACCACTCTTTGTTGTAGATTTTCCATAGGATAATCTATTGGCATGTGAGACTAATTACAAGGAAAACATAATGAATTTGTCTCCATTACCACATTATTCTGACTGGGGACCAATTCTCTTCTTGAATTTGGTAGAGTCATCTAAAATGATGAGGGTACGGGGACAATCAAGTTACGCAATTGTGAAGAAGCTAACCTTTGAGTCCCTTGGTACTAATTAGGTTGGTAAGGGGGTCTATTTAATTAGAAATCCTAATAAGGAGGGTGTTGGTTTGAATCTTGATTCCTCTTAAGATTAATAATTTCATTTGAGAATGTTTTAAGGATGTTTCTAACATCATTCGTCTCTGATAAGGCAGTTGATGTAGTTGTGACTGGTGCTTCCTGATATGAAGGAAATGTATGTAGAGAAGTATTGGCTTGGGAATAATGGGAGGTCATTTTTGAGTTGAGAGGGACAATTCAAGGAACATCAACATAGGAATCCTTGGAGGTAATTTACCAGTGTCTATCAGATTGTTTTCTGCTCTTACAGTAAGTTCGTAAGCATCAAGAAGAGTATACCCTCCTAGTGATTGAATCATGATACATATATCAAAATTAAAATATTTGATATAGAAAACAATTTCCATACCCGTAGGTAGTCAAGCTGAGATTGGGATCCTTTGCCATGTGTTTTGAAATCTAGTGTTGATATTGGTCATTGCTTCTTGCGGGGCTCTCTTTATAGTGATTAATTATTATAAGAGAGATGATATATCTACCTTTTCATTGAATATATCATATAATGTAGTTCCTAATTGGTCCCAATTTAAAATAGAATTTGGCACTAAAGATCTATACCAGTCAAGAGCTCTCCCTTTCAAAGAGGTAGAGAGTAGTCTCAAGGCTACATTTTGTTATGTGATAAAGTAGATAGTACATATATCAGCCATGTCTTGAAGATGCTCTACTAGAGTTTTAAAATCCTCTCCAATGAATTTAGGTAATGCTTTTAGAGCATTAGCTAGAATGGGATATTATGTATTGGGAGGCATAGGTAGGATAAGTGGACTTCCACCATTCTAATTGACAAAGTTTCTAAGTAGATCCTAAATAGCCATTTGTCATCCCAAAATAGCTTGCTGAGTTAGCCTCCTTCTTGAAGTAATTGCCAAAGGTGGTGTTAAGATTCTTAGGTTTACTATGGATTGAGATCTTTTAATTGGCCCATGATTTTACCTACTTGAAGGATGTCCACTTATTTAGTTTTAGATGAAATTTGGTTTTGTCCCACTGAGCATGCTAGAAAAATTGTTGATGTTTAATTTTGTATTTAAACACCAAAGTCATGGAAGTTTTAAAAATGTGGGACTTGACCCTCAAAATAACTTCTATATTTTAAAGAATCTAGATATTCTCTTGGTGTTTGGTGTAAAGGGGAAGAGAACAACACATAAAATAAGTATCTAAACTACTAAGGCAATACACCAAGGTTGGATTCTTTTATTGGCAGAGCAAAGTGAAGAGTACTAACAAACTTTACTGAAAAGGATTAAAGAGTGAAAAGCATGATCAATAATTCTAGTAATAACTTATAGACTAACTAAAGGCTCGTATGAGAAAAAAGTAACTTGGATCAGCTTCTAGCCTAACAACACTGTATTAGTTTCAACATTTTTTCTTGAAAAGATTAAAGAGTATGCAACATGATTAATAATCTCAGTATTTATGTGAAACTTAAAAAATGCATTAAAAAAATGAGAATCAATACTAAAAGATGACCATATTACATAGAACATCACTCTCTCTTCATTTATGAATAAAGTACATAAGGAAGAATGCATAGAATATGATTTTACATTTCTGAAGAGAAGCACCTGCTAAGGTAGTCAAATGTTTTCAAAACTAGCTCCTAAAACTCTATATTAGTATAGCTACTAAAAATATATATTAGTCCCCCATAAAAACTCCATTTGATCTACTAATTATAGCCCAAATAAAACCATTATGAACATAATCATTTTCTTAGGGTCTAACCACTTATCTGTAAAATTTGGATCTGAGAAACTGCAAACCATTGGAACTGAACAACTTGGAGCTTACTTTTGCTATTTTTGTTAACTATCCATCTCATTCCATTTTAAATGTTGATCCAAATCAATTTAATCATGTAACCTCTAAACATGGACATGTGGGGGATTATACAGCCTTTTAGAAATGTAGAGACCCTTTTTTGATCCTTTCTTGGATTTTAGTGCTAATGGTTTTTGGAGGTTCAACACCTTTGGATCAAAGATCCCAATCTGAGCCATTGATCCCCTTCCTACCATTTATGGGATACACATTAAAACCCTTCACAAGATGAGAAATCTCTGATATTTGCTTTAGATTTAAGGAGCATGGTGGTGACACATGTATACCATCCACATGTATCTTTTCCTATGGCCTTATGATTCAAAGCAGAAGGGCATTTACCCACGCGTCGATCTCAAGCTAAATGAAGGATTGTCAAGACTCCTTTTTATTTTGGGGAAGTACCGATGTGACAAGTGGGTTTGATCCATATTATTCAAGCCTTGAAACCTTTTTCTAAGCTTCACCAAAAGTTAACCCCATAAGGCTTATCACTTACCATTCGATCATTATTGGGACTTTTATTTTGATAAAAGGAACACTGCTATACCACATGTTTATCATGCATAATTTGAAGGCTCCTTTTCATTTCTTTGAGAAAAATAAATGACAAAATAACACGTGGATACCCCTCACATGTTTCTTCTATATTTAGGATTTTTGGCCTCAAAACTTTAGGACATTGAATGGTACATAACCAAAAAGAAGTATGAGAGTCTCAAGAAAAATAAAACCATGTATAAAATAATTCTATAGTTATGGTGACTCACTAGGGGATCTGTGCCTACATGGAAGAATCATCAACCTTGATCAACCAAAAAGAAACCCAAAATTGTGATTGGCATCGATGTTCCCTTAGATCTTCTATAGTGACATTTGGTACCTAGCCCATTCTACCTCTATCTGGTATTATTACTTTTGTAGATCTTGAAAAGCTCTATCTAGCTCTATGACCTCATTATGTGAAAAATATTAGAGACCTTGCAGCATGCAATGCAACTAGTACTCTAGCTTGGTCATTGGAGCCAAAAATGACTCCACCTCATTAACATCTGAAGAGTCACTCAAAGACTAAAAAATAGTCTGATCATTTTGCTTCTTGACTGGTAGATTTTGTATCTAGTCTTCCATTAGGATAGTGGTGTCATTGGGGAAAGGGGAAGGGAGTCCCAATTGAACCAAACCTTCAACTTATCCTTTCATGCCTTTTACCCCTTCCTTCAAGAGATTTAGTAGATTATTGAATTTCAAAGTGGCCTTATTACAACTTAGAATCTTACTGACCTTACCTATGACTATCCTTGTATTAGTTACTCCAACTACCTGAAGGGTCTCCTCTATTACATCATATAATTTATAAATCAACACCTATGATTTAAGAAACTTAGTTGAGATCAAAACAATATCTTCTCAATGGAGGTCTCTACCCTTAAGCATATTTTTTGTGCATCAAATATGAATCTAAGTATAGGTCTAAGCTGGGTAACATCAGTATAAATCCTTTGATAGCAAGAAACCCCTCACCATTTTGATAATACCTATTTCCTTAGGTTGTTGGGATAACTATTGGACCATTTGGGTGACCTTATCCTTTAATAACTTGGACCTAACCTACAAGTTAGTCTTTTCTTTCTATACAACACTTAGCTTTTGATAAAGTTATGATGCCTCTACTACCGTGTCACTACTCTATTTCTCTAAGATCTTCTCTTGTTCTAAAAGGTTGGTAAATGCCTTGATTGAATCAAGCTCCTTTTGGAGCACAACTAATTTTTCTTTTGAAGTCCTCAAGACTTCCTTGGATATCACTCCTTTCAAATCCTTGATGAGTTGGGAAATTTCTTTGTCTTTAGCCTTAAGTTCTAGGCTTAGATGGCTTACTATGTTTTGGGCTTGAGCTAACCCTGATTTTGCCTTCTAGAGTTGATTAGAGGTTTTTAAATAATCTATGGCAACCACAATAGTAGTCTCGCTCATTAACTTTAATTTATCATGTGGTCTAAACTAGGTCATGTCCATTTCCACCATGCTCATCCTATAATCTTTGGGCCACATTTTCTTGAGTGGCTTGCTTACATTAGGAACCATGTGAGTGATGATGAGGGAACACTACTTATGGTCATAAAAAGACCACATTTGTTTTATGGCCATAGACTTCATCTCCTTATATTTCTAATTTTCCTTTTTTGTTTCTCTTGGCTTCCTTACCAAGTCAAACTAAGCATAGAATTCTAGACGAGAGGCCACAATACCACCCATAAAAGGAAACCCATGGGGTAAACCATAAGGTACACTAATAGATTATTGGGTTTGATCTTACAAGGGAGATGGTCTTGTCAAGACCCTAAGAGAAAAGGTTAGAAAACTAAACTATTGGGAGGTAAGAGTGAAGGGAGTATCAGGTGGCATTATCGATTAAGTAGGTATAGCTAAGAAGGCCAATGGTGATAAGCCATGTGATGGGGGTGGCATTAACAAAGTCTAGGTGGAAGGTGGAATTGGACATGAGGCAAGCTATGTCTCTTTTTCTTCACCTCCATCTTGAAATTTTACTCTTTGTTGCTTCTTCTTAGGGATCTTGGATGGATCCTCTTCTATGGTTGGGGATATCACTTGATACTTCTTGTATAGGAGATGTTGCCTGAGTAAGATCTAAAGGGGTCATCATTATAAGGGTTTCTATGGGTGACTGGGTGATCATTTATTTCTCCACTTCACTAAGTGGAATTGTTGAGGATGAAGTGGTACATGCTACCATAGATGATTTTATCTATTAAGGCTCTATTTAGGGCTCTAGGATATCACTAAGATCTAGAATGAAAACTAGAGAGGTGTGAGATTCATCCCAGAGGGTCTCCCATTTGGTATCTATTAATACAGCCTCAAAATTTTAGGATAACTTACTGATCTCTTGCCTATCCCTCTAATAGGTGGCTATTTTCTCTTGAATCTAATCCATCTTGACTAAAACATGTCTCAAACCCTTAGTCATGGCCTTTGATGGGTCAAAAATATGAGTGGGTTGATAAAAAAGACTCCCATATGGTAGTTGGGAAGTCTTATAGCTCTACATATAAGTCAGGTGTATCTCTCCTTAGGGACCTTCTATCTTCAAAAAACTACTTTCTCTCATGCCTAAAAGGAGTATGGACCTTGATTTTTGAAATCTAAGAGGTCATGAATCCATCTCGGTCATATTTCAATAAATCTTGAATTAAAACTAACCCATAACCCACTAGCTTTCTACTAAGGATAAAGTCTACTTACCTCCTTATGATAGTAATGTTGCATCTAAACAATAGTATGTCATGGAAGACCTTCTTCCTTCTAGCCTTAAACTTAGAGTTAATAACTACTAACTAATGCACCACTTCCAAACCTACTACTCTACTAGTTAAAACTTTGGGAAGCATAAAAGGCTCCTCCCCAAAACCATGGACTTTGATGAAAGAATGATGGGCCCCAAAAAGGTAATCATAGGGGTGATGGGGATTAGACAAGATGACCCTGACCAATTCATTCATTCTACCATTTCTCCCTTCTAGATCGAGCTCCCCCATCAATGGTGCCACAAATCATTTATCAAACTCATAGGTGTCTGATGTTTCTGACAACACATGAGTTCATACAGACACAAGGATAACCTTGTGGGGATCAACTGCTTCTAATTCCCATAGAGTCAAACCTATATAATGTTAGAAAAATTGGGTATTTTGATATAAAATGAGGTGGAACAGATATGAATAATACCTAAAGGTGGGATGAATGCTAAAATTAGCCAGCTATTGGCTCATGGTGTAAGTAATATGTTCTGAAAAATTGAACCTATATGCTTATGACCTAGAACTAGTCCTTAGATGAAAAATGGCTACCAACTACTAGCCATGTACCATTGAGTTGCTATCCTCCCCAAAAATTAAGGTGAGCATCCAATATACATCCTAGGAGTCTAGGGACAACCTGCCCTTCTCAAAGGGCATGGATGGAGTTTGAGTACTATCTTCTGGTAAATAGAGCTCCTTATTTATGAATAATTTCTTCTAGTGAACCTGGGACCAAATATGCCTCAGCTTTGATATGTTGTAGAAGCTATCAAAAGGATCATTCTGTAGACCTAGCATGTCATAGATAACTTGGGGAGTGATCACTACCTTGATCATTCTTTGTTGAAAATCTAAGCTTGTTAGGTCAAAAATCTATGAGCACAACTCCACCAATTTAGGGTATGGGTGCACCGTGGGTACCAAGTATTGAGCCAACCCTAAGTTATAAATTCTCATGAGAAATTTTTTGGGTGTCTTTTGATTTAGCATTTTGGCATGTGCCACTTCTGTAACGGTCTTAGTCTTTTTTTATAAAATAGGGTCAAAAATCTCATTTACATAGTCGAGGACGAGAGAAGAATCCCTGGAGATACCTTTGAGCACTATTCTTATTCTTTGGTATATGGTTTTGGGTTGCATAAGAGACGAAGTGTATGAATTTGATACATTTTATGTATATGCCATTCTCCTAAACCTTGTCTCTTAAAACACTTTAACACTCTATATGGACCTAGATGCTTGCTTCTTGCTCGACTCTGAGTAAAAATTTACTTTTTGATGAAGAATAATGAGGCCCACATTCTCATTATAACTTCACTAGCATGCAAGTGAGAATTAATGACTTTCCTTGATGGTTATTCATGTCTCATTAAAACTTATGCAAGGCACCAAAATCTTTGAGATCTTAGTTCAAAATTCAAAATTAACATTAAAGACAAGCCAAGAGATACTAGAGAGTCCTTAATGCTAACATGCATGAAGAAAATCAAAAAAGGAGAGGTGGGCAAACAACCTCAAAACAATAAAATAGAAAGGAAACTAGCCTAATTATGATACATTGGTCACTTGATGCCTATGTGAAGAGTTTAAGGAAAACACCATTAATGAGAATATCTAAAGACTCTCCCTCCTGAGTCTCCAATTCATAAGCATTGTGTTGCTTACAAACAATTATCTTAAAGGGGCATGTTCACAAAGAGTCAAACTTATCATGATTTCTGGGCTTAGCTACTCTTATGTCCCATTTTAAGACCCAAGATCCAATTTTAAAATTAGGCTCTAAATTTCTTTGGTTAAACCAACATTTGATAGTTTCTTTCTAAGTTATCATTGACACGTGTGATGATTCTCTTTTCTCTTAGAGCTCTAATAATTCTACCCTAGCTTGCATTAGACTATTTTATTCTACTTCTATTTGATATATCAATTGTAAGGTTGGAACCTCGATAGAAATAGACATTACTACCATTTTTCTATATAAAAACTCATATGGAAAGGTCTTTATCACTTTCTTGGGTGTTATTAGATCTACCCATAAATCCTTTTTTATGTGTTTGTGCCATCATCTTTTGTGTTCATTTCCCATTCTCTTTATGAGTCTAATTAGGTTCTTGTTAGTCAACTCTACCAAACCATTCCCTTGCAGATAATAATTTGATGAAGTCTTCAGGTATATACCATTTTTATCATAAAATCAGACACTTTGGACCCTAAGAACACCTTATCCTTGTCAGATATAATAGTGTGAGGAGGTCCAAACCTGGTCATAATTTATTGCAGGAGATCTATAGTCATCTTCTCTATTGCTTCTTTTAAGATTACTGCTTCTGTCCACCTTGTGAAATAGTTTGTTGCAGTAAGGATCCACTTGTGTCCTATGCTTGAAGCTAAATTAATCATCCCAATAAGATCCAAACCCCATTATGCAAAAATCTTTTCAAAAATTATAGGGCTGAGTGGCAACATAACATTTCTCCTAAAACCGATGTAAAACTAATAAGATTGACACTTACTAACCATCATATGACAATTAGAAAACATAACAAGCCAAAAATACCTTGCTTATAATATCTTGATAGCTTTGGTCCTTGTAAAAAAATGGCCTCCAGATGCTCCATAATTTAGTTCATGCAAAAACATTTCAGTTTCTTCCCCCACTATGCATCTGAGTATGATTCCATCAAAGTTCCTTTTGAAAAGAAAAGAGTCTATTAGAACAAATCTAGAACCCTGTTATCATTAGTATCTTCTTTTCTTGTAAGGTAGATGACTGGGGTATTGTCCAGTCTTTATGAAATTAACCCTATCAGTCACCCAAGACTCTAATTCATCTCCTTGGATATGGAGTATAGTTTATTTAATTTCTATTTCCTCTGTTGGAGTTTTAGAATATTACACAAGGTATTGGCATAAGCCCTTTGCTCTTACTAATTTAGTGGGCTTAACTTCAATAACATACTCTAATATCTTAGTTAGATAATTGGCTCTCTTTTCAATGATTTTTCCCTCTATTATCTATTCCCTAACACTTGAATATGTTACGAATATTATAATCTTATTGCTAGTAAGTAAGTGTCTAAATGTTTTGAGTCCTTTAACAATAGCATAAGCTTGTCTCTCAACAAAATTATACCTTAATTCATAGTCTTGGAGAATCCTAGAGAAGAAGTAAATCAAATATTCTCTTTGTTCCATGTCTTTTTGGGTTAGTAGTGATGCTATGCTATGTTCTCCTCCATAGACATACATGATGATTTTTTTTGAGAAATCAGGGTTGTATAGGATCAGGGTAGATGCAATTACCCTTTTTACACTCTCAAAATCTTGTCACACCTCAGTCATCCATTTAAAAATGAGATCCTTCTTTAGCATTAAGGTGATGGGTCTAACCACTCCAACAAAGTTTGAAATGAATCTAATTACAAAGTTAATCTTCCCAAGGAAATATTGTACTGCATTTTTGTTTAATGGTAGGGATAAATCCAGTATTGCCTTGATCCTTTTTGGATCTATCGAGATCATTTATTTTTAGACAATGTGTCTAAGTAATTTCCTTTGAGGTACTCCAAACACACATTTATTTTGGTTTAAAGAGATCCCATATTCCTGGAACTTTTGAAAAATAACATCTAGTTGATCAAAATGATCTTCGACTTAGTAAAGATGGTGAGATCATCAAGATAAATCAAAATCAATTTATTTATTAATTCCCCAACAACAATGCCCATAGTTCTTTGGAACGTAGCCCCTACATTTAAGAGTTTGAATGGCATTTTGGAATAAGTGAGGGTTCCTCACTTTGTTGTGAAAGTGGTCTTGTGTTGATCTTCTTCTGCTAACCATATCTGATTATAACTCGAGAAGCCATTTAATAAGGAAAAATTCTCTGATCCCACCATGGTTTGTAGGATATAATCCATTAAGGGTAAGGGTTACTGGTCCTTAAGAGAGTCTTTATTGAGATCCTTGAAGTCCACATAGAGTCTAATCTTTCCATTTTTTTTTCTCACTGGGTCCAAGTTAGAAACCCAAGTGGAGTGCTTGATGGGGAAGATAATCCTTGACTTTAGTAAATTTTTGAGCTCTTCTACCATGAGAGACTCTATCCTTGGATTGACTGGTCTTTTTTTTTATGAACAAGAGTTGATCCTTCAATTAGGTCAATAGTATGCTGGACAATCTCTTTCTTATAACCATGGAGATCCTTGTATGTACACACCATTACCTTATCATATTTGTGACATAAAGCCATCAATCTTTCCTTTTATTTTTGAGTGGTCACCTTCCCAATTTTTAATTTCCTCTTGCTTGAGACCTCGAGTTCAGATTAGTCTTCTTTACTTGCCACAAACATTTTTTATCCATTTTCACATCATCATGATCAAATAATCTTTCCAAGGTTATCAACCCTTTTGGGAGCTTATTGGACTACAATTGTATGATCTAATCACCATATGCCTCATCAATTTTAGGCTATAATTGGTCTATGAACTCTTCTAAATATTGTAGAAATAAAATTATTTATTGATCATTCTTGAAGACTTGCCAATTATTTGCATTATCTATGACAATAGGTTAGAGGACCACTTTGATGACTTCCTTGTTGGTTAGTAGATCCTTGGTCAAATCAAACTGGGATCTGATTTAGGCCATTCTATCTACTTCTATGTTCTAAGTCCTTGGAATGAATTCAATGTTGAAAGCATCAAACCTTTTGATCAAGTCCCAAACTCTATGGTGATAAGACCTCATCTTTAGGTTTTTTGCTATAGTAGTTTCCCTGATCTATTTGACCACTAGCTCAGAGTCCCTGAAGACTCTTAAATTTTTTATCCCTTCCTTTTGGGAAAGGATTAGTCCATGCACTAGAGCTTCATATTCTTCTTCATTATTAGTGTAGTTGAATTAAAAATGCAACTCCCTAAGGATATTCTTTTCTTTTGGGGAAGTAAGGCATATACCTGCCCCTAAGCCATTTTCAGCTCTTGCTCCATCAACATTTAGAGTCCATATTAAATAACTCTTTATGGGGATTTCTTTTTCCTTTGTCTGACCTTCCATTATGTCATGGATTTTGATATTCTCATCATGGATGACATAGGTTCCTAGGCCAGTGGAGTCAAATTTTCCAAAAGGATCATCCAATGTCAAAGTTGACAAATAGTTCTCACCTTCATGTTCACCAACTTCTTCTATTGATTCATCTATATAATTTATTTCTTCTCTTGAGATCATCATGTGGGAGGCTTCAAAATTGATCCTATTTGGTTCATGATATGTTCTTTGCATTAGGGCTCTGATAACACTTTCATCTTAGAACCATACATGGTTCTTAGAATCAGATGTGACCAATCAAGGGGCATATATCCTCCAAGTTTTATCATAGAGTCTCTAGATAAGCATAATCTGAAGATAGGAAGGATGTCTATAACCACTATATCTTATGGAACAATCATGTTTGGGAAAGAATAGATTTGTAATGAAAGTCCCCTAATGATCCTAATAGTTTGTACCAACTTCCCATCAAGCTACATGACTCCCTTAGTCAATGGATCATATTTTATTTTTAAGGCATTGACTATTAACTTGGGCATGACTATAGTGCTTATACCTAAGTCTATCATAGAGTTGTGAAGCAAATTTTTACCCACTATAAGATTCATATATAAGGGGTTAGGTTTAGGCTTCCTTCTTTTTTGGCATTCATCAAGACTACTAATTATTTTGGTTCAGGTATTATAGGTTACTCTTTCGCCCCTTTTGATGGAGCTTCCTTCGTGGTACCAAATTTTGGGTTATTATGGTCCTTTAGTGATTCCTATAATAGTTCCTTTTGTTCAGGAATGGCTAATATATCTCATAATTAGGCACTAGTATGATCTTTCTTCAATTGTTCAACTACATTGATGGGTCCCAATGGTTATACTTTAGAGTATTATGGATACCTTGTTCTTTCAGATACCATGCTAGGGATCCCTTGATTCTAGGAAGTCCCTATAATTTCCTACCTTATATGAAGAACCTAAGGGATTGGAGGTACAAGACTTCTTGATTCTATATAATAAGTAGGGATATATGTAGGCTTAATCATCTGCCTCTTTGATCACATATAGTAATATAATTAAACTAGGTTCTTGGAAGTTGAAGCTTCATTAATGACTATAGACTCTTCATCCTCAATCCATGAGAACAATGCATGTTTAGGGGAAATGTCTCATTCTTTTTCAAGTGACATACCCTACATTTGAGCCACCATAGCCACATTCTAGACTCCAGGGGATTGATATGGTGTAGTTGAATTAATTTCATAACTTCTTAATCTCCTTTGTTCTGCCACTCTTTGTTGTAGATTTCCCATAAGAAAATATCTTGGCATGTGAGAGTCATTAAAAGGAAAACACCATGTATTTGTCTCCATTAAGACATTATGATGATTACGGACCAATTCTCTTCTTAAATTTTGTGGAGTCATCTGAAATGGTGAGCGTATGGGGACAATCTAGTTAGGTAATTGTGAAGAAGCTAACATTTGAGTCCCTTGGTACTAATTCAGTTGGTAAGGGGGTCTATTTCCTTGGAAAACCTGATAAGGAGGGCATTGGTGTGAATCTTGGTTCCTCTTAAGATTAATAATTTCATTTGAGAATGTTCTAAGGATGTTTGTAACATCATTCATCTCTGATAAGGCAGATGATATAGTTGTGACTGGTGCTTCCTAAGATGAAGGAATGGTATATAGAGAAGTACTAGCCTAAGAAATACTAGGATGTCCTTATTGAGTTAGAAGGGCCAATTCGGGGAACATCAACACAGGAGGCCTTGGCGGTAATTTCTCAATGTCTATCAGATTATTTTTTGCTCTTACAATGAGTTGATAAGCATTGAGAAGAGTCTTACCTCTTAGTGATTGAATCATGATAGAGATATCAGAATTAAAATATTTTAGATAGAAAATAATTTCCATCCCTGTAGGTGGTCAAGCCAAGATTGGGATCTTTTGCCATGTCTTCTAAATTCTAGCTCATAGTCATTGCTTCTTGGGGAGATCTATTAATAGTGATTAATTGTTATAGGAGAGATGATCTATCTTCCTTTTCATTAAATATATCATATAATGCAGTTCCCAATTCATCCCAATTTGTAATAGAATTTGGTGCTAAATATTTATACCAGTCAAGAGCTCTCCCTTTCAAAGAGGCAATGAGTAGTCTCAGGGCTACATTTTGTTCTGTGATAAAGTGGATAGTACATATATCAGCCATGTATTGAAGATGCTCTATTGGAGTTTTGAAATCCTCTCTAGTGAATTTAGGTAATGCTTATAGGGCATTAGCTAGAATGGGATCCCATGTATTGGGAGGCATAGGTATGATAATTAGACTTCCACCATTTCAATTAATAAAGTTTCTAAGTGCATCTTGAATAGCCATTTGTCCTCCCAAAATACCTTGCTAAGTCAGCATCCTTCTTGAAGTAGTTACCAAAGGTGGTACTAAGAGTCCTAGGTTTACCATGGATTGATATCTTATAATCGACCCATGATTTTACCTATTTGAAGGATGTCTGCTCATGCACTTCTAGATGAAATTTTGTTCTATCCCACTAGGTGTGCCATAAAAACTGTTGATGTTTAATTTTATAATTAATCACCAAAGTCATGGGAAGTTTCAAAGATGTGGGACTTGACCTTCAAAACAACATCCAAATTTTAAAGAAGTTGGCTCTTCTCTTAGGGTTTGGTGTAAAGGGGAAGAAAACACCACATAAAAGAAGTATCTAAACTACTAAGGTGATACACCAAGGTTAGATTCCTTTACTGGCAAAGTATAGTGAAGAGTACTAACAAACTTTACTGAAAAGGATTAAAGATCGCAAAGCATGATCAATAATTTTAGTAATGAATTATATACTAACCAAAAGCTCGTATGAGAAACAAGTAACTTACATTAGCTTCTAGCCTAACACTATATTAGTTTCAACATTTTCTCTTGAAAAGATTAAAGAGTATGAAACATGATTAATAATCTCAGTATTTATGTCAAACTGACAACATGCGTATAACAAAAAATGATAATCAATACTAAAAGTTGACTATATTGCATAGAACATCACGCTCTCTTCATATATGAACAAAGTACATAAGGTAAAATGCATAGAATATGATCTTCAATTTTTGAAGAGAAGCAACTGCTAAGGCAGTCAAATGCTTTCAAAATTAGATCCTAAAACTCTATATTAGTCTAGATACTAAAACTTTGTATTAGTCCCCCCCTTAAAACTCCCTTTTATATACTACTTATAGCCCAAATAAAACCATCATGAACGTAACCATTTACCTGGGGTCTAACTGCTTGTCCATAAAGTCTAGATCTAAGAAATTACAAGCCATTGGAATTAAACAAACTGAGACTTACTTCTACTATTTCTATTAATTGTCCATCTCATTTCATTTTAGATGTTTATCTATGCCACTTTAATCATGTATCCTCCAAACATGGACATATGGGGGATTATGCAACCTTTTAGAAATGCATATACCTTTTTTTTTGCTCTTTTCTTAGCTTTTAGTGATAACACTTTTTAGAGGTTTAACACCTTTGGATCAAATATCCCAATCTAAGTTGTTGATCCCCTTCCTGCCATCTACGGGATACATGTGAAAACCCTTCAAAAGCTAAGAAGTCTTTGATATTTGCTTCAAATTTAAGGAGCATGCTGGTGACACATGTATACCATCCATATGCATATTCTCCTATGGCCTTGTGATTCAAAGCAAAAGGGTATTTACCCATGTGCCATTCTCATGATAAATGGATGCTTGTCAAGACTCATTTTTATTTTGTGGAAGCACCAAGGTGACAAGTGGCTTTGATCCATGTGCTTTGAGCCTCAAAACCTTTTTCCAAGATTCACCAAAAGTGGCCCCCATAAGGCTTAGCACTTAACATTTGATCATTGTTGGGACTTCTATTTTGATAAAAGGAATGCCACTTCACCACATATCCATCATGCATAAGATGAAGACTCCTTTTCATTCCTTTGAGCAAAAGCAGTGCCAAAACAACACATGGATACCCCTCGCATGTTTCTTCTATACTTAGGACTTTTGGCCTTAAAAATTTAGGATGTTGAATGGTACATAACCAAAAAGAAATATGAGAGTCTCAAGAAAACCAAAACAATGTAAAAAATAATTCTACAGTTTCAAAGTTAGAGTTAGCCTCATATCTTCTAGAAATTAGTTCACACTTTCTTTTCTTGTTACTTCTATGCTTAAAATAGTAAAAATAATCTAATTAGGGTATTTTTAGTTAATCAATTAGTTTCACTATTTCTATTTTATGCACACATGACCAAATCATAAAAACGTAAACAAGCACTTTAACATTTTGTCTACCCTAGGCCAACCTACTTGGATTTCATCACCAAGGGGGAAGCTAACTTGATGCTCTGGTCAAGTATAAAGCATGGTTAATAGTATATTATAGATAAGAACTTGACACACTTATTGTTGTGGTGTGTGAAGTGAGGGGGTAGGCCCCAATACCAAGCCTGTATCATTGCCACTATAGTCCATTTCAGCCCAAACTACTTGAAACTATCCTTATATTACTATCTAGTACCTTGCTTATAGCCAAATTTCAATCACATTTAAAATCATATCTTAATAATATAATAAAAAATATAGTTGACCAACTAGTTATATCTAATTTTCAAGTTTATTACTTGCTCTTTACTCAATTATGTGTGCAAAAACTTACATTATCAAGTATTAGTGCAAGGTTTTGTTTTGTGTGCCTCAATTGGATTGGCTAGCATTGATCTAATTGAATGCATGTTTCCTTTTAGCTCTTACTTTCCTATATTATCTGAAAAAATTGTCTTATTTTAGCTCATAACTTGTTATCATCTTCCTCTTTCTCCCTATCTACTATACTAGATCGACTCAGTCAACCTTGTATCTTTTTTAGCCCTTGTTCACTATATCAGATCGACCCAGTTAACCTTATACAATTTACAACTCCTTTTACATCTTTTTCTTTCCTCTGTTCACTATATTGGATTGACCCAATCAACCTTATACAGTTTACAGGCCTTGTTTTTTATACTAGATCGACCCAGTTGACCCTGTACTATCTTTTGCTTTCCCTGTTTGTCAATCTAATTCCTTATCCTTCAAATTTTGCATTTTATTCATCTCTCTTCCATCATAATGAAATATCTTATTAGAATATTCTTAGACAACTTGAATCCATTTAAATACTATATGGTATGTTCATTTCTTCCTCTCTTTCCTTCCAAAAGAGCACCATGACTCTTGGGGCACCTATTCTCCTCCTTCATCTATGAACTACAATATGATGCAAATAACACCTCAAGATGAATTTTCTGGATCTGATCCTTTCTATACTTACTAAAAAACATCTCAAAATCTTCAAACTAATATTAGAGTGATTAATACAAGTTTACTTAACATTCCCACTAGTAATCATTCTTCTAGCAATCTTCCCCCTAATACCAATATGGCTAGTGCTCCTAAAAACACCTACCCACCTCCTGATACAATCCAACTTTTAGCCCAAGTTATTCAACAAATGAACATTATGCAAAACTATAATACCAACCAAATGATGAAACTTCAACAACACTTAATCAACATGCTTAATCAACCTCCAATTATTCATCCTCAAGCTAATCTTAATTATATTCTTTCACCTCTTAGGGATGCCTCAAGTAATGTTATTACTCAACCCATAATGAATAATAAGATGCTTCAAACCAATCAAAATGACCCTTTATCCCCCTTCATTATTTCCATTGATATTGGCAACATATCTCCAACTATGAAATATGATGGGACTAAGGACCCTGCCTCATTTATTAAAGCCTTTGGCAACCTTTACAAAGAGTGGATCTAAACTAATACATTCACCACTACTAAAATGTTACTCAAAAATTTTACCAGTGATGTATTAGAATGGTATAATTAACTCCCCCAACATTCTATTTGGCAACTTGAAGATTTGATTAATCCTTTGGTTAAAGAGTTTCAACACAACGATCTTACCAAAAATTGTCTTAACCATTTCATCAACACTAAGCGATCTCTAGCTTAATCAGCTCATGAATTTATCAAAAGATGGAAATATTTAGCTCATAAATTTGATCATAACATGAATGATGATAACTTATTCAAACTATTTATCATGGTTGTAACTCCTACTCTTCAATATAATGTTCAAACCTTTACTCCCCAAACACTTAATAAATATCTTGATCAAGCTAAGCATCAAGACTTTATTATTAATAAATTTGAACATAATACTAAACTACTTAAATGATCTTTCTAAGCATATAATTCTATCACTAGTAATGCTCCACAAACCAAACAAGGAGTTACCAAAATTGATATTCCTTCACCTTCTCATCCACCTCTTTCCATTCAGAAAATGAAATAATTTTTATTGCCCTCAAAACCTTTCATATATCCCAATGCTCCTCCTAAGTGGTATGACCCTAATCTCTTTTGTTGGTTCCATACCGACATTGGGCACTCTCATTAATCTTAAAGAGGGCTCAATAAATTTGTTATCTCCTATATTCTTGGTGATTCATTCAATCATGAATCTCTGATCAATATTTTCCATCAAGAATACACTACTTCTTCCCAAAAATGATAAACTTTCAAAACTTCTACCTCTAATAACCAAAAATATTCTTCTAATAATCAAGTAAATGTCAAGAATGTTTGTGTCATC
Source organism: Torreya grandis (assembly GCA_037957365.1). Lineage (NCBI taxonomy): Eukaryota > Viridiplantae > Streptophyta > Pinopsida > Cupressales > Taxaceae > Torreya > Torreya grandis. Next base: position 1,710,017 of record JARHVA010003433.1, read on the forward strand.
AATGCTGATTATGATCAATATTATAACAACTCTCAATATGTCAACACTGCCAAGGTCAAGTATCATTGTAAGCCATCTCACAAAGATCCCATTACCAAGCCTAAAAAGCCATATTTAGAATAACAACTTCTTAAAGATACTACCACCTCTAATGTTAATTCAGAAGAACCTAAGGAACAACTTCCTCCTTTCAATCCTCCAACCACATCTATACCTTCCAAAGCTCATGTTGGTTCTTTTAAATCTCATTGGAATTTTCTTGAAGAACTCAACTCTATGCCTTGTAAGATTCCTCTTATAGAGTTTATTTTCACTTAATCCTATCATCATAAATTTCTTATGCAACAACTTCAATAAATTGAAGATCCATCCTCCATCGATGAATAACCACCTTCTATTGATTCTCAACCTACTAATGTCAACACCATTGAAACCTTGTGTCCTTCTTCCAAAACTTCTATTGAATTCCTTGAGGAGGACATGATCAACAATGAAATTATTTTTTGTGCTGATGATCCACCACTCTTTATTAAAGTAGCCATTAATACCACTCTTATTCAAAAAATTCTAGTTGATGAGGGCTATGGTATTAATGTAACATCCTTGTGGCTTATACAACAACTTGGTTATAATAAGGATCATCTCAAGAAAACTCATCTTACTTGTGATGGTTTTGATAAGACTAATCAAAATCCACTTGGTTGTATTTGGATTCCATTAACCATAGGACCTAAGACCTTTCAAACCAAGCTTATGGTCATTAATCTTCCTTTATCTTACAATATTCTTCTTGGTCATCCATGGACCCATTGAATGAGGGCCATTACTTCTTATGGTATTCAATGTATTAAATTATTGCATAATGGAAAATGGTACAAGCATGAAGTTGATCCCAATCCATGGAGTATCCAACATCCTAATCCTAAACTTCAATACCATATTCCTATAAATCCTAAGATTAACAATGCTCCTTTACCCAAGTTCATCAACATGAGTTGTGATCTACAAGTTATTCTTATGGATTTCAATGATAATGAGCGTAATGAATTCCAACACACTTGCAATACTACCAAGTTACCTCCATATATTTTGCAATGGCTTTCTCCTCTATTACCAAGAGATCATATTGTTCCTCTTATTGTTGAGATTATTGAATTCCCCCCTCCATGCAATGCTAATGAGCCTTATTTACTAGAAGATGCATTCATTTGCAATGATTTTGGAGTGGATAAATTATTTCAAGATCTTCTCATCATGTCTCCTCGTACATTCAACAATATTTGTATTTCACATTCTAAAACTCTCACCAATTCTCAAGCTTATATGATTTATCCAACATATGATGACAACTATATCATGGCTCAAGCTCAATATAGATATTTGGATGTCTAGCATTACCAAAAAACTTTATCCCAAATCAATGATTTTAATCAGGATGTGTATACCATTTCTGTGGATCATACCTTAGATCTTGAGAGTCATGTGCCTCTTACCAATCCTCTTCTTATTGATACTCCTTGGGTGGTAGAACAAATTATGCCTTCCAAATCTCTAGAAGCTCCTACACCTTTGGATCCAATCATTGTATCCAATCCTTCTACCATCATTAAATCCACTAATATACCAATCTCTTCTATTTCATCTATTTCTTTTTCTCCTAAAATTACACTAGATGCCAAGGCAACCAATGTCTGTCAGATTCATTCTGAGTATGATAACCATGGCAATAAAATTACGTATTTTTAAGTATATGTCTAATATTATGGTCCTCTTTTTACCTTTCCTAGTGACAAAGCTATTCTTGAGTTACTTCATGCTCAGGAACCTCAACTTATTTGGCAACACCATAAACTTGGAAACTTTAAAACTAAAACTCCTTGATTCAACAACTTTGTTTCTATCATTTATCCTAAAACAAATCCAATTTCAGCATTACCTAATGCACCATACCACTTTCAAGATGGTAATGCCATGTTTACTGAAGAAACCACTCTCATCGAATATGGTACCCCATCTTGTCCTTGACTGATTACAATTTTTTGAGAGCTTTCACCTACTAAACATGATAATTTTAGATTATTATTTGATAAATATCATGAAGCTTTTGCTTGGTCATATAAGGACATGCCTGGAATTAACTTTAGCATTGTGGTGCATAATATCATTACTTATCCTGATGCCAAGCTCATGCATTAGAAGCAAATAAAATTTCCACCTGAAGTTTCAACCTTATGTCATAAGGAAATTATCAAATTACTCGATGCTAAATTTATTAAACTGATGGATTATTTTGAATAGGTTTCCAACATTGTCTTCATTCAAAATAACTTCACTATGGTTATTTACATTTTTATTTATTTTTGTAACCTTAATCTTGATTTTTCCAAAGACAACTTCCCTTTACCTTCAATATATGCCATTGTCAATTCTATGTCTAGTTACAAAATGTTATCTCTTATGGATGGTTTTTCAGGATACAATCAAATTCATATCGCTCTTGAAGACCAACATAAGACTAATTTCACTATAGAATGGGGCACCTATTGCTATTTCAAATTGTCCTTCAATCTCAAGAATGTCAGAGCCACTTACCAACATGAAATGACTCACATATTTCATGATCTCATGCACAAAATTGTTGAAACCCATGTGGATGATCTCATTGTTAAATCTAAGTATCGTAAGAATCATATTTCTATCATCTTTTACCATGTCCTTAAATATAAAGTTAGACTTAATCCTTAAAAATGTGTCTTTGAAGTCACATTTGGAAAATTATTAGGATTCTTAATCTCTCTCCATGGCATTGACATTGATCCCACCAAAATTAGTGTTATCCTTAACATGCCCATTCCTCATTCTATTCCTAACATTTGTACTTATTTATGCAAGCCTGGGGTAATTAGATGTTTCATCCCTAAAATGGCATATCAGATTCACTCCATCAATTACCTTCTCAAGAAAAGTACTGATTTAAAATGGATGGATCCATGTCAAGAATCCTTTGATAACATGAAAGAGTCTTTGATTCATCCACATACACTTCATCCTCCTTCCAATGATAAACCTTTGATTCTATATACTTCTTCCACACCTATTTTAGTTGGGGTGATGCTTGCTCAATAAGATGATATGGGAAGAGAGTATGCTATCTACTACATTAGCTGAGGCCTCATCAACTATGAAACACATTATACCAAAATTGAGCATGACTACCTCATTATTTATTTTATAACTGAAAAGCTTTATCACTACATGTATTACCAAAATACTTATGTCATTGTTCATTCTTACCCCCTTCGTCATTTCTTCTCTAAAGCCTTTCTTCCTAGAGATAGAATTTGCAAATGGATGATCCTCCTTATGGAATTTGATCTTCACATCATCACTCAAAAAGTTATTAAAGGACAAGTCATAGATGATCAACTCATTTTAGCTCCCATTCCAACCACTTCTTCCCTTCAAGATGACCTTCTAGATGACAATATCCTTTACATTGAATGTCTTAATCAAGCTATCTCTCTTAAATATTATTTTTATAGCTTTATCATTGATCTTGAAGCCAATAATCTTGAAGAATCTTTCACTCCTTATGGTAATACTAAACCAAAGGTCGTTATTGAGGAACTCCCTAAAATCAATGTTGACTTGCATGAGGATACTTAGACCCTTCACTTTGATGGGGTTAAATGCCTCCAAGGAGATAGGGCAAGTTGAATTCTCATAAGTCCTCTTAGTAAGATCATTCCTTTAGTTTTTTTTTTCACTTTTGATGTCACCAATAATATGGTTGAGTACAAATATCTTATCTTAGGCATGAGAGCTGATTTTAATTTAGGATTCAATACCTTCATGTTTTAGGTGATTCTCAACTTATTTATCAACAAGTTAATGGTGACTATCAATGTAAAAGTGAGAACCTTCTTACCTATCATCAAATTACAACCACTATTGCTAAATATTTTATCTCTTTCACTATTTAGGCTATTCTTAGAGATCAAAATTCCATTGTTGATTCTCTTGCCTCTTTAGCTTCTCTATTTCATCCACATCAAGTACTTTTAGATCCTTCCTCTCTTATATAAATAAGAAAATATTTGTCTTCAACTCAACCACCAGATTCGCTTATCTGTCATATTGAGGATGTTACCATTAGACAAATCCATTGGTATAAAGACATCATTAAATTATTATAACACCAAACTTTTCTTCCTAATTTAGACTCTAGTGAAAAGATGCACATTCGTAAACAAGCTTTCAAGTATGTATTCGACACAACATCCTTTACTATCATAATGATGAAGGTACCTTGCTCCATTGTGTTAAGAAAGATGAAGTTCCTCCTCTTCTTAAATAAAAACATGGGGGCATTTGTGGTGGTCACTGTAGCAGACATGCTACAACATACAAATGCCTACGTATGGGTTACTTTTAGCCTACTCTTAAAAAGGATGCAATTGAATATGCTAAAAAGTGTACTCCTTATCATATTCAAGATGATCTTATCCATTCACCTCATTATAAATTTAAAAATATCAAGTCTTCATGGCCATTTTCCACATGGGGATTCGATCTCATTGGTAAACTTCCTCGCTCCCAAAATGGTCATGTCTTTATCATCACTAATACTAAATATTTTACCAAGTGGGTAGAAGTCATGCCTCGCATTAACGTCACTAGTCTTAACATTTCAAAATTTATTCTTAACAAAATTATTTACCTCTTTAGTGTTCCCCATACCATTCTTTCTAATAATGGTGGTAATCTTAAAAACAAATAGGTTAGACAACTTTGCAACAAATTCAAGATCATTCACAAGTTTTCCATGCCTTATCATCCACAATGCAATGGTCAAAATGAGGCCACTAATTAAATTTTCAATAAAATTCTCCAAAATACAATTCATGAAACCCACATGGACTATCATATTCATCTTTACCCTACACTTTGGGCCTATCAGACTAGCATATGCATTGTCACTAGGGCAATTCTATTTTTTCTAGTTTATGGTTCTAAGTCAGTCCTTCCTTTAGAAGTTGAGATACTCTCTATTTGTATATATCTTCATGGAATTATTCTTGATGAGTAATTATGTGAATCTCACCTTCATGCCCTGGATCTTCTTGATGAATGCCATCTTTCTACCTTGTAACATAATCATCAATATAAGGCTTGCATCGACATACAACATAAAAAATGTGTTAAAATCCACACTTTTAATGTTAGTGATATTGTTATTAATTTATAATACACCTATGATAAAAAAGGTAAATATTCCCAAAAATAGTAGGGCCCATATTTAGTTAAAGACATTCTTGGTCTAAGCACTTACCGTCTTTAAACCAATAAAGGCCATATTTTCAAAGAGCCCACAAACGCTCAATTCCTTAAAAAGTACTTTGCCTGAATATTTACTTCTTGTCATGTTTTCTATCTCTATCTATCTAAAAAAATTTGTAGGTTATTTAAGCATGGGTCTCTCCCTCTACATCAATTTCCTTCCTTTTGCAAACCTTTAGTCCTCCTTTTTGGTCTTTCGGTTTCTTGATGTGCCATAGTCTTCTTTATCTTCTTGCATTTTATCTTGTTTTTCACACCCCTTGGGTTTTTATTTTATGAGTTGATTTTTAAGACTATGAGTGGGACCCGACCATCATCTTTTATCTATGTTCTATTTCATTTTTGCTTCTTGCCAATGCTGTTTGGCATCCTTTGGGTTTTTATTTTGTGAGCTGCTTTATAAGACCACAAATAGGACCCGATCATTCTCATAAAATTACCACCTTTTCATGTTCTTGATCCTTGTTCTCAAAATTTAGCTTTTGCTTCTTTTTTTAGATGAAATTTCAACAACAATCTATGCTAACATGTTTTCCTTCATTTTATTCTTTCTTATGATAAGGAATCACACTTTACTATTATTGTACCCCTTTTTGCCCTTTGTCACATTTTTTGGAATTTGAAGTAATTAAATTTTTTCTATGTGTCATTCCTCTTGATTCCCCATTTCTTTCACTCCTCATTGGATAAAATAAGGTCAAAGTCAAGATAGCACTTTTTTTTTTCATCTTGATTTACAAGACTCTTAGACCCCATGCTCTTTGATGGTCTCTCTCTTAGCAACCTTGTCCCAAGTATTCAAATGAAAGTCATCTTTAGCACCCATGTTTGGTCTTCTGAATCTATATGGAGGAGAAATAGAAAAATCCATCAAGAATGTTAAAATCCAAATCTTTTAAACAAATGGAAATAATATCTAAAAGGCAACATATAGATTTCAAAAGCCAAAATCACCTAAAAGACACGATTCAAAGAACATCTCCTTCTTCTAATTGAAGATAAAACTCCATAGTTGGCCTCACAATATAGATGAAGTCCTTTGGGGTGCAGTAGGCTAGTAGATTAGAAGAGGAGAATAAAAGAAAAATTTGGTGCTACCTACTTTCTCATGTGAATACCTAATCTTTGTAGTAGACCGACGGCTCTGTAAGGAGTCCTAAAGAATGGGTAACACATTGTGGGGAGGTAGGTCCATTTTACTTTTCATGCATTTAGCCTTCATGAGATGATCTATATACTTCATTTATTGATATAATACTTGTGTCACTAAGATAAGTTCTTCATAGTCTTTATGGTTGGCAGTTCTCTTGTTTTGACAAACCTAATTTGAGAGTTTTAACTTTGATAAAGAGTTCCTATATCTTGGTTTTTCCTTCATTCTCCCCTCCACCCATTTCATTTCCCCCCTTGATATAAAAATTGTGATTCCAAATATGTTATCCCTTCTTCTTTAGTTACTTCTTCTTCACCAGAGAAGCATGCTAGCACTACTTTGTTTCAATTTTATCTATCCTTAAAGTGAAATAACATGTTTGAGCAACTATGGATTCTTCTTTCTTTACACCATGATTTTACATTTACTAAACTTATTTTACTTTCATTTTACCATTTATCATTATTTTTATATCCTTCTATTACAAACACTTGAGTTCATACTCTTTTTTCATTATTGAGTGTGGTTGGCTTGTTACTTCTCACTCGACAATTTTGTTTTCCCTTTTATGCATCTTTTTTTCCATTGATGATTGAGATGTGGATTGTTACTGCTCATTCATCAATGTTGTTTTACCATTTATTTTTATCTTTTTACCATTGATTTTTTTATGTTTTATCATCCTCTTTGATAAGTATCCTTGGTTTGATTTGGTGAGTTTGCCTTTCTTACTTAAGGATAGCTTGTTTGAGTTTTTCGATATTTAGTAGCCTTGGATTTTTGGTTACCCGATTTACTCTTATTGTTTGACTTGGTCATTTGGTCTAACATAGCCCCTATCACCCTAGCTTGAAATTTTTTTCAAGCACGTCCCATCCTCATAGCACCAACTATCTTGGCTATTCTTGCATTTGTTTGTTTTTTCTCTTTAGTTTTGCATTCTTGGGTTTGTCAAAAGTAGTCTTTACACCCTACACAATCAAAACTCAAAACACAATAGATAGCCATCCCAAGATTAAAGTAAGTCAAGGTATGAATTGAATTTAATTTTTATTTACTTTTTAGATTAATTTCCCTTTTAGTCATTTAATTTTAGTTATTTTTGCTTTAAAACACTACAAATTTTTTTTAGCATCAATATTGTGTGTTACTATGTTCTTTCTTGAAGCAACATCCCCTGTTTCACCTTAGTGACACATGATGAGATTCAAGTGGGGCATATGTATATACATAATATTTATAACTTTTATCAAATACTAACACTTTACATCTTACAGGAACTCATCGATAATCAATCTCTCTAAGTGCACACCTTAAGGGGTGCATTGAGAAAGGGGTGGGTAGACCTTTGGTGCTTCATAGGATTGTTGTCCCTTTTTGACACACTATTACCAATCCAAATAGATCTCAAATCCATTGCTTAAGCTACTTATCCTCCCTTGAGTATTCCTCTAGTATTTTCCTCTTTTTATTCTTCCTTTCTTGTCTTAAACTCTTTTTTGATTGTTAGTTGTACTGGGTTGACTGGGTCAACCTAGTACAATTTAGGGGTATTATTTACTTTCTTAGCTTGTTATCCCTTTGACTGACCTATCTTAGACATAGTAAATTGTCCTTGAAAACACATTGGGTTGATTGGGTTGACCCTATACAACCAATGTTTTCAGAAGGATTTAGGGTAAGATTCACCTATATACACAAGATCATTTTAGTCATTCATATGTGCAATCAAGAGTTATTATTATCTTATGCTTATTCATAATCTACTCTTATACCATTATAATTAAGGAGACTTAGCTTAGGTTTCTTATTTAGAGAATCTAGTATTGTGGATGAGTCTTGGATGCTTTGGCCTTTCTTAGTGATCCTTACAAACCACAACAACTTCTTACGAATCCCATTTGGCCAAGGGAGAGATTGAGTCTCGACACGTTCACATTATGGTAAGTATATTCTAACTTTGTTCTCCTCTCTTTTAGTAGATGTAAGTAGCATAAGTGTTGGGTCAAATAATACTATCTTTCATATTTTATGTATTAGGGTATTACTCATACTTACTTTAATTGAATTTCCCTATACATGTTTGTTTTATTATTTCTAAACCCCCACTTTGTGCCACAAGCTTTGGTGTGCACTAGATTAGATTTTAATTTATTGCTATTAGAATAGATTGAATGGTTTAAACCTTAGGAATCTATTAGGGTTGTGCGATTGTGTTAGACTTTAGGTTTTAGGACCCTTCTTATCATGATGTGTTATGACAAGTGATCCCCTAATCAGGTCTAGTGTATCCCCATATTGGTAATGCTCCCTCTTAGGAAGTGTATCTCCAATAGAAAGTGTAGGTATGCTCTATCTTCTCTGAGCCAAGATTGATTTATAGACATGATGCATTTCTAATTTCATACAAGTGCTACCTATTTACACACATCTTGAAGAAAGAGTTTACTTTTCAATGGGATAAGGAGTGTCAATCAATATTTTCAAAGTTCAAAACATACTTGTCCAACCTTCTAGTCTTGATATTGCCAACACCTAGACAACCATTAATTCTTTATATTTTAATGATTGAACATGCACTGGGGGCACTCTTGGCCCAATATAATGATCAATAAAAGGAACATGTAGTTTATTATTTAAGCCACACATTGGTGGATTATGAGCATAATTACATGCCTATTGAGAAGTCATGTTTAGCTATGGTATTTACCTCCCAAAAGTTGTGACACTATATGTTGAATAACAAGACTATTGTTATTGCTAAAGTGGATCCCCTCAAATTTTTATTATCCAAAGCAGCTCTAATAGGATGCATGGCCAAATGGGTCATGATCTTAAAAGAATTTGATGTTGAGTATCAAAAACAAAAAGCTATCAAGGGATAGGTTATTATAGATCAACTTGCATAAGCCCTTATTATAGACACTCAACCACTCAGATTTGACTTTCTAAATGATTCTATTATGACGATAAAATAAGTACAACATGAACCTGAGTAATGGAAGCTATACTTTGATGGTTACTTCACTTCTCGTGGATCTAGGGTCAAGATTTTATTGATTACACTATAAGGGGATCTGATTTTTAAAACATTTCACATCAATTTTTATTGTACCAATAATATCGCTGAATATAAAGCACTTATTGCAACACTTAATCTTGTTGTGCAATGGGATATCTATCACTTAGTGGTCTATGGGGATTCTCAATTGATTATCAATCAAACCACAAATTAGTATTAGACTAGAGATGACAAGCTTCTACCCTAAAAGCATATTGTGGATAATCTCAAGACTCATTTCAAATCCTTACAATTGTAACAAGTACCACGAGCCAATAACAGATCTATCGATGCAATAGTAATAATTGGGTCCATAATATAAATTGATATTAGTGCTAAAGAGTATCAATTTTTCATTAAAAATCTTCTATTGCATGCTCATGTCTTTCCATATTTAGAAAGTGTATACACCATTGCTGGTCCCAATGCCTGACCTGAACTTCCTTGGTTTCAAGACATTTATAATTATTTTCATGACCAAGTCTCTCCATTGACCTTTCAAATAATCATAAAAAACTTTTCCTTCATCGCATATCCTCTTTGGAAACATGCCTTACATAAAGGCTATGATGGAATGTTACTTTGTTGTTTATCTTTGGGAGAATCCAAGTTAGTGCCTAAGGAGGTTCATGAAATAATGTGTGGGGCCCACACCAATGGTTTAGTCTTAGCTAAAAATCTCCTTAGAACATGTTACTATTGGTCCAAGATGGAAATAGATGCTTGTAACTATGTTAGGAAGTGTGTTACTTGTGAACAACAAGGTAATTTGATACATGCACCTTTCTTACCACTAAAGCCAATTACTACACCATGGCCATTTTATACATGGAGTCTCGATCTCATCGAGAAAAATTAACCCAACATATTTTGATGGCCATAAACATATTCTCGCTACTACCAAGTATTTTACTAAGTGGATTGAGGCCATTCCGCTCACTTACATGATTGGGAAGTAGATTGCCAAGTTCATTCATTACCATATCATCTGTCGATATGGTATCCCAACCCATATTATATCCAATAATGATGGATCATTTGTAAACTGAGATGTTAAAGAAGTTTCTATAAAATTTAAAATCAAGCACAAAAAATCCACACCAGATAACTTGCAAGGAAACAATCAAATCAAGGCATCAAACAAAACTATTGTTATAATATAGAATAATATTTTCAATGACGTTGAACGTAATTGACACTTATAAAATTTTCTTACCCTTTGGCCTTATCACAATTATCATCAAACCCTTATAGGAGCCACTACACTCCCTTGTTTATGGCACATAATCTATTATCCCAATTGAGATCGAGCTACCTTCACTGTAAGTATCCTTGAAGAATACTGAAGATGATGAAGATTATAGAGTTTCCATGTTGCAAGAGTAAGAACTCATTGATGGCAAGTATTTGGATATTCTAAACAACTTTCAAACCTATCAGAATATATTGTGTAAAATCTATAACAAGCACATTCTCCCTCAGGAGTTTGAAATTGGTGATTTGGTCTTGAAAGAGAATCAAAAGAATACTAATGCTTAATGTAAGAAGAAGGGTAAGATCTATCCCAATTGGATTGACACATATGTTATCATAATAAATTATGGATTAGGGGCATACTAGCTGGCTATTTCAAGTGGCAAAAAACTCCAAGAGCCCATGAACATCATACATCTCAAGTAGTTTTATGCTTGACAACTTTTGACCCATTGTCTAAAAGACCCCTAACTTGGGGGTAACTTGTGCTAAATTCATTTTATCAAATGATTATATCCTAGACCATATTATCTTGGACCATATTCATTTTGTCTTGACCTACCCTCCACCATTCTCATGAGAACCATATTCTTTTACGACTCTAGACTATTGAAACTATAGACCATTGGTAGTTTGGATTGTTTATATTCTAATAGACTCTTTTCATCCCACCCTAGACTATTCTCTATTGGACCCTATTCATTTTTGTCTTGTTCTATCCTAGACCATTATTCTATGAACCATATTCTTATCATACCCTAGACCGTTATGACTTGGATATTTCTATCCGTTGACCAATTATCATCATGATTATGACTCATAGGTATTTTGAACACACTCATCACTAATTTTACAAAGCAATTCAGCTTGAATAATATTTTGCAGCTTCTTCTTATAGACAAGTGAATACAAATACATCAACACATGGTTTTTGTCTGTTGAATGGTTCTTCAAATTATCTAGCACTTCATACTATTCTATTATTATTTTGATTTTATTTAGTAGGCATTGTTGCCTTAGTAGGATCACAGGGGCTATTGCAACCAAATTTAGATGCTATTGAAACTTATACTCTTGGATGTGCATATACTTGATTAATTGGTTCCCTGTGCCATTGTTTATACTCACAATCCCTATTATAGCTAGTTCAGTTGTAGTTTGAACTCTTTCCTATAGATGTGTATATCTTGAGGTAGGTAATTCCTTGAGCCTTTTTTTAATATTTCATTTTTATTTCTTATCCTAAAAACATAAAAACAATAGAGATTGATGGACAAATTAAATAGAAACATTGTCTTGCACTTTTATTCACTCTAAACCCATGATCTCACCATTTTATGAGCAATTTATAAGTTAAAACTCTCTCATCATTTTGCAAGTAATAATTTGAATGCTCTCACCATTTTGTAAGCCCATTTCCTTATTTCTTCCACAACATCAATCATATTTTTTTTATCATCACTTTTCGTATATCCCATTTCTTGAGAGAACTAAAATTAGCTTAAAGTTCATGTTGGACCTTGCATCCATGTAACTATGTAGGCAACATCCACTTGTCTCATACAACTGGAGTTAGCTCAGTCACCCCTTTTCTTTTTTTCCTCCCATCTTGTCTTATGTTGTTTCCCTACCACTTGGGGGAAACTTTGTCTCTTTTATTCTTATTCTATTGTACTAGTCATATTATTTCTTAGATTAAGGGTCACCCTATCATAGAGATTAACACCTCCATTACACTTGCACAAATAATTGTTTTCTATTTTCACTAACATTTTATTTTGACTAACTCTTGTTTGTGTGTGTTTATTTGATTTTTCTTGTTATTCTATTATGTTTTGTGGTCTCTCCATTTATTTTGTTAGTGTTTTGTTCATTTTTATTCCCTTATTGTTTATTCTTGGTGTTTTCATCATTTGTGTTACTATTTTATCTTGTATTGTGTTGTTTTGTTCTTTTGTGTTCAAATATATTCTATAAATAATTTTGGTTTGGCTTTCATCTAGACTTGATTTGTTTATATTTGTATTTTGCTTGTTATTTTGTTTTGCTTTCTAAGTACATCTTGTTAACTTGATCTGGATATTGATTATTCATATTATTCTTTCATGTGGTTTATTAATTTATTCTTGCTTTGCTTTTATACATTCTTGTTCTTACGTAAATTCTAATTGTTCATATCTTGATTTTACATTAGGTTACATTTGTGTATTGTTTATCTTTATTTTATTTTAAATGTAAATCATTGTAACTTTGATTTTGGTAAATATTTTATCATTATCCTTAGTTATAAATATTCACATTCAAACCAACCCATCACAATCGAAATACAATGTTATTATAAGTCATCCATACTTATGATACATAAGTTGATTTTGCTATAATAAGCACCAAGTGCTTTAGATCCCAAGTCCAAAACTCAATGATGTTTCAAAGATCATTTTTTAATGCACTATACCTAACACAAGACTATATGCAAGACGTGTATCTCTTGGCATACACTATGAGTGCAATGAAATAGTAGTCCATCTTTCTTCTATTCTTCATTTCTCATTCCATTTTCTCCCACTTCTAGGTAAACTACATCAGCCTGAAGCCCATATAGATTATGTAAGCAACCCTTAGATACATGATGTATCGTGGGTCAACTCAGTCACCCTCATTCTTGCAATCATCTCTTTCATCACTTTGTGCATTATCGTGTGCTTGGTTTTTTGTGGTTGCTTCAGTCATAAGACCCTTACATATGTGTTTGTGCTCGATCATATTTAATCTATGAACTAGATTATATCCTTGAGTTGTGATTTCCAATTTTCCCTATGGGGGCACAATATTTTCACTAATCAACAATCAAATTAGCCTACTAGGGCACAAATAATTATTAGTATTCAAAATAAGTTGTACTAGGACAAATTTAATATATCAACCGATCAAATCCATTATATTAGGGCCCATTATTATCTCTTTTCTCTCAAGTAATGATCTCATTTTTTTATAATTCCAAGCTCTGTGATTTTTGCTCTCGTTTTGGTAATTTTAAAGTGTGCAAATTATCTTAGGATTGATCATTCCCTAAGCCCGTAGCTTTCATCCTCTTTTGGGTGTGTCAAAGTATATGGCTTATAGTTTAGGATTGCATCCTTCCCACTTTCCCCCCATCTTGGGGCCCATTATATTCTATTTTAATTTTGATCATTGGGATTCAATACGTGCAATCATTAGCTCATATAGATATATTCTCATCCATGGGTTAATTTCACTCTTGCTCTCTTTTTTGAGAGTCCATCCCTCTCTTTCATCCTTGTATGCCCTCTTGAAGGGGCATCATGGATCATTACCTTCCAGCTTATTCTTAACAACTCTTTCATTATTTGAAAAGACATTGCTTCGATTGAATATCTCACCAAACCTTCTCAAACATGAAAAAAATGTAGACATCCAATTCCTATCACCATTATCTTGAAATTGTCAATTTTACTCGAAATTATGCAAAAATGCACAATCTAGGCCAAAATCACTAAAATGCACTAATTGGTTCGAACTTGTCATATACAGATGTTGATTTAGGCTAATGTATCCCTGAATGGGGCAATGCATTTTATGTGATTATTATATTTTCTTGAAACACTTTGAGTCAAATTATGACCACGTAAAATGATGTTCTGGACCACTGAATTCTTCTAATTCAGAAGTGCATGTCATGTGCATGTGTTATTTCACATCCATAATACACTAAATGAGGTATTGATCTGTACGCAACTGACACCTTCTTCTAATTATACTCTAGTGAAATTATGACTCAGTAAATTGACATTTTGACCAGTATTGATTAAATAGACAACTAATTTCTAAAGAATTGTATAAATTTAATTAAACTCATTTAAGCAAATTGAATCAAATTAAGAGCTTAAGTGAAAAATCTATTAAAGTTATTGAAAATATATTAAATAAAAATTTATTATTCAATTCTGCATCATCTTATGACATCATCAATAGGGTGGCATTCATAAGCCATTAATGAAACAAATATCTAGTTTAAGCTCTTCCATGCCTCATTCTTCTAAACATTAATGTCCCATTCTTCCAAATATTAATGACTTGAGCCTCCAAAATTAAATTAATTCATGGATACACTCTTGATCTCAAGATGGATGGTCATGGTTGATTATGATCATTTCTAAAAATATATAAATACAAGGGTGTTCACTCATTCGTTCAAGCTATTTTTGTGTAATGTTATTATATTGAATTTGAAATAGAATAACTTCAACTATTGGCATACATTGATTAAATTCAAAATCCTAATTCATTGGTGCATTGAGAGATGATGGAGGAGCAAGCCACTCATCATTGACAAAGACTTGAAAAATAATCATGAGAAAATCATATTTTTTTACCACACTTGAGGAGAGACACACTTGGGAAGGTTTTATGGTTGTATTCCTTCTTTCAATAAATTTTGGATTTTATTTTCAAAACCCCATAAGTGAGCTGGATCAGTATGTTATGTCCTTTATGCTTATTTTGAGTTTACTCTACTAATGCATGGATTAATTTGCTTTGGATTCCTACTATACACTTGGTACAACAAAATATATTTTTATTTTGCAAACAATCATTTTAAAAAGTGTGGCAATGAACCCACCTTGTATGTTAAAGTGAATGATGAAAGATAAATTTTGATAGTATGCTTGTATGTAAATGACTTGATTTTAACCGAAAACTTGTCAATTGAATCATTTAAGGTAGCCATGAAAGATGATTTTGATATGACCGATTTGGGGCTTATGACATATTTTTTTGGCATAGAGGTGAATCAATCCAAAAAAGACATTTTTATATGTCAATCAAAGTATGTTAAAGCTTTGTGGAAGAGGTTCCAAATGTTAAATGTTAATTCAGCTCCTACACCGGTTGCAATGAGTTTAAAACTTAGTAAGGAAGGCACAAGTTCACTTGTTGATACAATCTTATTTAAGAGTTTAGTGGGAATTGCCATATATCTAATTGCCACAAGACCAAATATTATGTATGGGGTTAGTCTTATCTCAAGATTCATGGACAATCCAAAACAATCTCATTGGAAAGCTGAGAAAAGAATTCTAAAATATATA
The DNA here is from genome assembly GCA_037957365.1 of Torreya grandis. NCBI lineage: Eukaryota > Viridiplantae > Streptophyta > Pinopsida > Cupressales > Taxaceae > Torreya > Torreya grandis. Next base: position 1,725,936 of record JARHVA010003433.1, read on the forward strand.
GTTGGTACGAAGAATTTTAAAATAATGTATACACTTTCAGAGAACTTCACGCTGATTGGTGATACAGATAGTGATTGGGGAGGTAGCATGGATGATAGGAAAATCACTTCATGGTATATATTTTTTATCTTAGATCAGGGGCTATTTTTTAGGCATCAAAGAAGCAACCAATTGTGACATTTTCATCAGTAGAAACAAAATATGTTGCAGTGACATCGACAACTTGCTAGACAGTTTGGATGAAAATATATTGTGACAACAACTAAACCATTGTATTGTCCAAAACCCATGTTTTCCATAAATGTAATAAACATATTGATACTAGATATCATTTTATTCATGAATTGGTGGACAATGGGGTTATATATCTTGAGTTGCACACGTCCGAAGAACAATTAACAGACATGTTCACAAAGCCGCTTGCAAAGTACGTGTTTTAGCATCTTTCGGAAAACATAAGCATAGCTGATATACATGGCAGAGAAGATTAAGAGGGAGTGATGGCAGAGGTGGACTTACACCTCAGCAAACACTAATCTTCCCCGCCACGTCCTTCTATACATAACTGTCCTCTACGTCCACTTGCATTTTTAATTTATTATTTTTAACTAGCTTGCAGTGCTTATACGGTTTGCAATTAATGTATTCTCTCTCTAGTTGGGTCGAGAGATTCCCAGGCTATTTTTTCGAACTGCTCTGTTTTGTACAAAAGACATACTCTGTTTTTCCAGAATGTAGAAATGAATGCTTAAAAACTGCAGCGAAGCCCTGCAAATTTATATTCTGTAAGCTTGTATTCACGAGAGCAACGAAGCTCTGTTAGAGAATTAATAAAACTTAATTTCTGGGGAGTCTACTTTGTATGCATCGAATGAGTTTCACTTTGCTGTAGCCGTCACTTTCAAAGGAATAGAAATTACAGTTTGAATTTTATTTGTTGTAGCAGTCCACGCCTCACCTACAAATCATTGAGCATTATGTAAACTTAGTGCCTTTCAAATGCATCAATGTTTTTGCACGAGAATAAATTGGGAAAAATTATCCATAACACAAACAAAATGTTTACTGTTTACCAGTAAAACTAAACATCTACATCAACCTTCCTAAGTCATGATTGATGTATATACTCTTGCATTTAACGATTTTGTTTTTCAAATATCCCGCTTTCATGCCTATGTCCTTTATTACAAGGTTTTCGTCCTTTAATTGTTGTCTTCATGGGCTCTTGGATTCATTAATGAAATTTCGAAGGCTTGCCGTTCCGTTGTTTTAGGTGTAATTGGATTGGTCATATTCTGGCAGATTGCTCCTCCAAATGCTTCTCAGGCTCCAGGCCGTCCCAATTCATATCATTGAGAAATGAAGCAGGTGGTGACACTCCGAATCCAATTGGGAGTCAGCAGCGAAGTTCCTCTAGTGATCGCTCTTCTACTTTGAAGGCTTGTAGCAAAGTCGATGAGACCCTGCAGGATTCTCCTGGATCCGCAGGCCTATTGGCAGCGACTTCTTTGAAAGAAACCTGATTCTCATCCATGGGATGAAATATCTTCTTGCTCCTACAAAAGAAATTTTCTCACTAAACAAAAATTTAGTGCTTCAAGGTACATAGGACGAATGACAGAAGTTGAGAGATTACAGTTGAATGCCATAAACGCTATAGATTCCCTCCTCTCTCGAAGAGGAAAGAGAGCGCTTACCCCTCACCCTCCTCGAGGGCCCTTGGTGCTCAAGTCTAGTTTTCAGGGGGTTGTTGACTTAAATGTTTAGCATTTAGTGCTTAAGTCTAGATTCCCTAGCATAAGTGCAGTTGTTGTTGGTCTTTTGAATATCTGTCTACAGGTTATATAATCCTCTCACTAATAGGCTTATTGTGTCAAGAGATGTGATTTTTGATGAAGGGGGAGTTTATGGTCATCAAAAAGGTTATATGGAGAAGTCAAAATCTGTTTTAAATGAAGTTATTATGGATGATATTGATCATGGGCAGCCCACTAATATTTCTATTCCAAGTGCTATAAATCCACCAAGTAACACCTGATCTAGTTGTTCAATTCCAAGTGTAAGTCCAGATTCAAGTCCTAGTTCTACAAGGAAGGTAAGAAGATTGAGTAACATTTATCAAAGGAGTTCAAATCAAGCACATGAAGAAAATCCAAGAGGTGAGACACTAAATTTTGTTTTACTTACCAAGACTGATTTTGAACCATCATATGTTGAAGATGCATATACTAATGAAGTTTGGATGCAAGCAATGCAAGAAGAGATGGATTCTATTCACAGGAATGACACTTGGGAGCTTACAAAGCTTCCACATGACAAGAAGAAGATTGGCACCAAATGGGTCTACAAGACTAAGTGTAACAGTGATGGAAGTGTTGAAAGGCATAAGGTGAGATTAGTTGCTAAAGGCTTCATACAAAAGTATGGCATTAATTATGAAGAGACATTTGCACCAGTAGCAAGACAAGAGACCATTAGAATGTTGATTTCATTAGCAGCTCAAAAGAATTGGAGCATCTATCATATGGATGTGAAAAGTGCCTTCTTGAATGGGTATTTAGAAGAAGTATATGTGGAATAGCCACAAGGTTTTGAAGTGCAAGGAAAAGAAAATCATGTTTACAAGTTAAAGAAGGCTTTGTATGGCCTCAAACAAGCACCAAGAGCATGGTATGCTAGGATTGATGGATATTTTCAAGAGAATGGCTTTCAAAGAAGTAAGAGTGAACCTACCCTTTACTACAAACAAGAAGGTAATGATATTCTAATTGTAAATTTGTATGTTGATGACTTGTTGTATATGGGTAGCAGTTCTATGATGAAGGATGAATTCAAAGTTTCCATGATGAATGAATTTGAGATGAAAGATTTAGGCCTCATGAAATATTTTTTAAAAATGGAGGTTTATCAAAGGAAGAATAAATTTTTTCTTTGTCAAACAAAGTATGCTAAAGATATGTTGAAGAAATTTGATATGGTTGATTGTAAACCAGTCTCCACTCTAGTTGCTCATGGAGTTGTGTTGTGTATAGATGATGGCGCTGAAAGAGTTGATGAGATAGACTATAGAAGTATTGTTGGAAGCTTAATGTTTCTAACTCATACAAGCCCTGATATTGCTTACAGTTTCACTTGTTTCAAGGTACATGGCAGAGCCATCAGAAATACATATGAAGGCAGCCAAGAGAATTTTGAGGTATGTGAAAGGCACTCTAGATTTTGGTATTCATTACTACACTTCTAAAAGGTTCAATCTTGTTGGTTTTAGTGATTCTGATTGGGGAGGTAGTTTGGATGACCGAAAGTCAACATTTGGGAATTGTTTTTCTTTTGGTTCTGGTTTGATTACTTGGAGCTCAAAGAAGCAAAGTATAGTTGCCATTTCTTCTATAGAAACAGAGTATGTTGTAGTCACTTCAGCAGGTACATAAACATTATGGCTTAGAAAACTTATTGAAGAAATTGGAGAGATTCAAGTTCAATCCACAGTTATTTTTTGTGATAACATTAATGCTATTAAATTGGCCAATAATCCAATCCATCACAATAGGGCAAAACATTTTGATTTAAAGCATCATTTTATCCGAGATTTAGTGCAGATGAAGGTAGTAGAATTGAAATACATCAACACTAAAGAACAATTGACATATATCTTCACGAAAGCAGTTGCAACAGATCAATTTTTGACACTCAGAGATCAAATTGTGAGCTCGCTCAGCATCAAGGGGGAATATGTTGAAAAGTGATGTTGAAGTGCAATTCACTCAATGCTATTTTTAGACTATTAGTGTAAATTTAGTTTGCATGAACAATTTTTGTGGAGCAAAATTTAGACAGTTAGTTAATTTTTAGTTAATATAATTTTTAGAAAAAAATAAAGCCTTAAAAAGGCTAGAGTTAGTTTTTAGTTGATATTACATGCAAATTATTATTTAGATAAATTTAAAATATTTTATTCAATAATTAGAAAAGCATGTTCACATGCAATTATATTAATATATTGTAATTGATCTTTATTTTCAAGAAGAAGAATGAGAATGATTCCAAGTTTTTGAAGAAGAAGTATTTTTTATTTTTGCAATTCTTATTTCTTCTGTATTATGAATATTGCATATATTTCACTGTGATTTAATTTTATTTAAAATTCTACATAAGTGTCGTTGTTGTTGGTCTTTCGAAATATCTGTCTAGTAGTTTGATGTCTTTTGATCCAGGGTTTAACCTCATGTAATCATTTTGGTTTTTTCCTCTTTTTTATCGGGATAGGGACCCTGCTAACACTTTTCAGTTAAAGAAATGAAAACAAACAATCAATGAATCTGCAATGAAACATATTGAGAAAAGTTCAAGGACCTTGTTAAAATCATCATCCTGACATTCAAGAACCATGAATTTCATATAAAGATTTAAATCCATAAGTTTTTAAATTGCATTGCCATCCGGGGTATATTCCCGAACACAATACGTCCTGTTCTCACACCAAGACTTTAGCTAAATCTTCGCTGCGTACTTATGTGGAAATATTAGAGATGAATGAAAGTAGAAATGAAGGTTGAATTAAGAGTTATTAAGAGGGGACTCTGAAATGGGGCTAAGCCTAGTATTCCACGTCTTGCCTGCAGATGTTTGTCTTGATGTTTCTGTCTTCGATTTTTCAGCAGATATGGAAGAAGTCCAATTCCTCGCCAAATCTAACGCTTCTAATTCCTTACCATGATCCAATCTTTCCACCCAGGCTAGTAATTTATAAAACTGTTGTCCCCTTACACAATCTTCAGAGAAAGGCACGATTTTACGACTGTCTTTGTAGCCGCTCCGTTTGAAGGCAGCGCCTGCTTTCATCGCCAACGCAACCATATCCGAAGCTGCCAGACGGTGCTGTAAATATGCTAGAGGTAGAAGAAAATAAAGGTGATTCAATTGCAGGTTGTGCTCTGGACGAAGGGGGCTTAAATACTCATCAAATGCCAACGACTCGCAATCGCAAACGATGTAACGTCTTCTCTCTCTCAAAATGTCTGCTACCTGCACAGGCTTCACAAACTCCTGAAGGTTTCCATCCTCCACTATTAACTTTGCTGTAGAAGATCTTTGACAAGATACGCAGCTCCCCATGATGAAAAGGAACTCTGTGAAATAAGATACAGATGCTCACTTAATGTGTTCTGAATCTAACGCCATTCACTTACGTTTATTTATAGGGATTGATGAGAACACATTAAGCAGGCCACATATGTAAATCTTTCAACGAAGTCTTTGACGTCCGGGAAAATGTAACAATGAAAGGCGGATTGAAGACCATAACACGCCAAAAATTGAAGGACGGAGCATTCAATAATTGTCGATAGCGACGTTGAGGCAAGACAAACGCATCAATAACAAAGGAAAGTATCCGCGCGGACGAAGTTTGTTGCGGAAAGAAAGTCCAAACTTCACAATCTTCCCTACCAAATCACATCATTGTGTTTCATGGATTGAGTTCCAATGGATTGAAAATCCTAAAATTTTAGGCTTTCTTATTTTTCCCATATTTTAGATTACATATAATTGATAATAATTGTAAATAAATATAAATTAAAATATTTTATTCAATATTATTATAATAATTATTAGTAAAAAGATTTTAAAATTATTTGATAATCTAAATTTATAGAGGTTTTTTTCTCTCTTTTCTGATAACTAAAACCAAAACTTTGAATGATAATAAATAATGATTTATAATATTAATGAAAAATAGAGTTTCATTTTTAATTGTATTGAATATAAATTTTTATAAATTATATAAAGTTTTATAAAATTATTTATAAGTGTTAAAAAATTACATAAAAAAAGTAATCAATATAGTAAATTTTGATTGACTTTATAAGTAAACGTCGATATAAAAATAGACTCTAAAAATCAATTGTTTATAGCTATAGTTAGATAATTATTTAAAAATTGAAAATAATATCATAACCTCACTATGATGAAACACATCATGCCCTACAAGAAGAGCATTGACAAGGGTATTTTTATGAGCTTACATGCTACTTAGTGAACACAACTATTAGTGCGAACATCATTACTATTAAGGATAACTTTAACGTCACCTACACTTCTTTTACGACTAGTAACACAAGGTAGAATCTATTTGAAGTATTAATGAAACAACATGTAGGAACAATATGTTTATTTTTATTATCTTGATGACCATCACTACTATCACCATCTATAGGAGGAAGATTTTATGTGATGCATCCTTCCATACCTTGTTTCATATGGCATATTTTATGAAAATTGTCAACAATGTCTAATTAGTTTATGTGATGTGTCCCTCCACACCTTTTATCATATTGTAAACTTTAGGTAACTTGTCAACAATGTTCAATTAGTTTATGTGATTTGTCTTTCCACACCTTTTGTTATATTAAATTTTTTTCGAACCTTGTTAACAATTTTCAATTATTATAAATTAGTATATATACTCATTGTGTTAAATTGAAATTTTGACATTTAAGTTGAATATGAAAATTTGAAATTTTAAAGAGTATGGTTAAACATAAATATATTCTATTCTAGATATTATTTTTAAATTATATAGCACCTCAGTTTTGTATACTTAGAAATGATGGACCTTGGTTATTCCTTTAAATTTTAGATTTGTTTTCCACCACTAAAAGGCTCACATTTGCTATATCTCAATGCTCAGTTCTTATCTCTCAGTATGATCAATATTATTCTGATAACCCATGCCTTATATCATCAAAATATTATAAACCTACTTATCATCTGTCTTTAGAAGCTATGGAGTTATACCTATTTTCTAGCTTCTCAGACACTTGCACCCCAATTGGACACCTACATCAAGGAAGTGTCATGTTCCAACACAAATGTCTAGTGCCCTAAAGTCATCAAATTTAAAAATGAAATGTATTTCAATGGTCAACCTAAGTGATTTATTATAAGACATTTCTTGAAAGAATTGGTATAAATACCTGATCAATCCTCATTCATTCCTCATCTATAAACTTCCTACCTCTCCCAAGGCCATGTACCAAAATCATTCAATTAAGCATTTAAGTGAGTAAAATTTCTCTATTTATTTCTATTTACATATCAATCATAGGGACAACATATCTATAGGTCTAATATAACGAATGAGCATTGCATGAGTCTTATTTGCCAAGTTACAAGCTAGGTCATTGTTGTACTTACTTTTTCACATATTTCATCCTTGTGTATACAAAAGAGAGTAAATTAGGGGAGAGCTACATCAGTCTAAGGTCCTATTTGGAGTACTAGCTAAGTAGGCAGTACCCTCTAATAGAAGAGTGTTTGGGGTTAAGTTTACATTGTGAGGCCACTAACCCATTTCCCAAAGTCACTATGAAGAAAAAAGAGATAGGGTTATGATGATTCAACAAGATCCATAGTCCATGAGTTAGATATGAAAAACACCAAAGTGATGGCAACATAAAACCCATAAAATTCCAAGAAATTGCTTCCAAATCTAGTAAGTATTATGCATTGGACACCAAGATTCAAGTCAGATAAAAGTGTCGATGCAACCATCCTAGGGTGATGTAAGTGTTTGAGGTCACAAAGGTAAAATTGTAGAATCTAACAATTGATCTGGAATCTAGATCTGGTCTATTTCCAGCCTATTCCATATCAAATCTACATGTGGAATGTAATCTAGCTAACATTTTATTTATTTATTTCAATATCAATAATTGGATGTACTTACTATTTTTAGCATTTATTAATATTTAAATTAATAATTCTATTTGTCTAAATTTACAATTAGTTGGTCTACTATAGATATATTTTATCACCCTTTTCCCATAGGCTATCACTATTGGTTTTAACACTAGATTCATTTATCTCAATTTTAGAGTTAAACATTAAGTGAACACGATTCATGTGAATGCAATTTTTTTTAATTACTAGTGTTTCTAGTGAGCTAGATTTTTATATTGTTACAATTTTTAGTTATTGATTACATTATTTTTTATGCAACTTAGGCATAGCCCTATATTGGGTTGTATGCCTAAATATTCATCTCCTACCACCTAAGATGTCTAAAACTAATTAAGGACCTAATCTTTTGGATCATGATGATACTAATGTTGAGAATGATACTAATGAAAATAATTAACATGAGAAAAAAGATCAAGAACAAGTGCAAGTTATTGCGTTGTTTCATGAGTATATTCACCAAAATCCTGAGGACCTTGATGAGCTCCTCAAAACTATATTGGAAATAAAAAATCAAAATGCATAACTAAAACATCCCTCCCTTTAGATATTTATTTGACTCATACATCTACCATGGTGTTACCAAATGCTTCAACTCAAATATTAGTTTAAATGCCTATTTTTACTCAAATCATGTTTACTTCCCTTATGGTGAAAACTCAACTTGCTAATCTAAATCCCAATGGGTCTATAGTAAAAAATATCCTTCAAGTTATAAATGCCTTGAATGACAAGGTCAAAAACATTGAATAAAAGGTTTGAATGTCTCCTCATGCTATTGTTTCACAAGATGTGTTGCATAATACTTTTACAACTGAGATATATTTACACCCTTTACTAACTGGTTTTGTTTCACCTAAATTTATATTTTATGATGGCAAGGGTGATCTTGAACAACATATTTGATCCTTATTTATGGCATGCCTCGATTTTACTTTAATTAATAAACATTTACCAAAATTATTTCCAAGAACCCTCAAGGACTATGTTTTGAGACGGTTCTATGATTTACCTCTCTAATCAATCAAGACATTCAAACCTCTTTCAAATTAGTTTTTAGCACATTTATCAATTAATGTTTCTTGAATATTAATCCCAAATTGCAAAAATAAAAAAAGAAACCAATGAACCTATCAATTAATATGTCTTGAGATACAAGATAATGTTGGCAAAAATGATCAATCCTATGGTCGATAAAGATATTTAAGACACATTAAAGTAGTGTTTGCGTGTTCCTTTACATGAGTCCATTGTTTTAAGAAAGTTTAAATATTTTGATGGCTTATGTTATGTTGTTTGAGACCATGAAATGAAGCTTATTTTATTGAATAAGCTTAAGGATGTAGAAAAACACTGAATATGTCTATGTCCAATACCGAGTTTACTATCAAACCAAGTTCTAAGGCAAAACCTACTTAGCCTAAAAAGGAATAAATCACCACTATTAATTCAGTGTCAAAAACTAATTAAGTCATCTTATCTAACACACCAAGGAAATAATTTACATTCTTACTTGAGTATCCTACTTCATTAATCTCATGGTTGTAGAATGTGATATTATATATCTCACTCTTTTTATAGTTTGATATAAGCATATCTTTACCTAAAGGGAATGATGTGAATACTTATTATGACTATCACCAAGGCCCTTAGAATTCTAAACACATATGTATTACCTTGAAGCATAAGATCCAAGACTTCATCGATAACCAAAAGATTACATTGGATGATCCTCGAAAGGAATCAAGTTCACAACCTGGTGATCACCAGAAGTAGAAAATATTTAACAATACCATTCTAATGAGGATCCAAATGTACAAATAGAATATAATGTTCATCCTAATTCATCACATTATGAGTATCTATTGGATGGGATTAGTGATACTTATACGTGGCATACACATTTTATTATTCAAAGATCCTATATTATTTTCAAAGATAGTGAGACTAAGGATGATGACTTAGATCTTCAATCATTATTCATTTGAGCATATATTATTCACTAGTCTATATGTAACATTATGATTGATAATAGTGAAAGCGATAATGCTTGTATAATGACATCATTTATGCATCTAGGTTATACAAAACATGATTTACTTCCTTTTGTATACATATAATATTTTTAAACTTTATCAATTACTGATGCTTTCTCTCTTGTAGGAACCTATCGAGTCTTAATCTCTCTAAATGCATGCCTTAAAGGGTGCACTGAGAAAGAGGTGAGATGACCATTGGTGATTTGTAGGATTGTTGTCCCTATACCACCACTTGATATGTACATAACCTTCTCTTATGTACTTACCTAAGCCTTTCCCCCTCTCTTTCACACTCCTACAAGCTTTAGCACCTACCTAAGCCTAAAACCCTTTTTGACAATTTGCATTACACTATCTACCTGGGCCGACCCTGTATACTAATTTTTAAAATCACATTACAATTCTAGGTTAGCTTTGGCTGACCTAGACTAGGATCTAACCTATTTTTATCAATTAACGATACATAGTTGATGGGGATGACCTTGTTGGATAAACATTCAAAAAAGTTTAGGTTTAGATTATGTTATATATACACATCCATTTCTACCATTTATTGAGAGATAAAAGAGAATAAACATAATAATATATTATGCATCTACTTATCTACTATTCTACTTGAGGAGCATAGCTTTGGGTTTCAATACTTTCTTTGGAGATATAGATCTTGTCTTGTGAAAAATTAGGATCCACTATAAGGTCTTTGGCTAAACCATAGTCCATTATCTATCTTCAATTTATTTAACATACACAACAACCTCTTACAAAACACTTTGGCCAAGGGAGAGATTGTGGATCAATGAGTTTATATTCAAAGGCAAGTATTCCTTACTTTGTTTCTCCTTTTTAAGAGTAGATATATTTAAATTTGTTCTTCTTTTCCATGCATTATTATTTTATATACATTGATGTGAGTATAGTTATTCTATGCATGTTTACTTTTTATGTTTATTGCCCCTACTTTGTACCACAAGCTTTGGTGAGAAATAGATTAGATTTTACTTTACTTGTCATCTAGTTTGTGAATATGTAAACATAAGACCTAGCTAGGGTTATTGAATATAATTTCTTGACTAGAGGCTTTAAAACACTCTCTAGTAATGTTATTATGGTAATATATCCCCTAGTTAGGTCTAGAAGATCCATCTTAGTCATGAACCCAAATATCTAATCTATCAATAATCAGAAGTGTAAGTAGGATTTATCTTTTATGAACTAGGTTTGATTAATAAATCACTTGTATTTCTCTTTGTGTACATTCTAGTGAACCCAACGTGAATCAAACCTTTGTAGGGTTTCTTTCACATTTTTATTTTATCATTATATTATATATTTCTATTTTTGTAGTATAGTATTGACCCTGTCAGTATAGTTCTAACATTTTATGCACATGTTTAACCCACAATTGATCCAAAATGACTTTATTCTATCTTTGCAGGTCTTCTCCAACTATAGATGACTAGATCGATCAATTCAACATAATGTTCTTCTTCAGTTCCATATTTACGTACATAGTCAAACCAATCATTTTTTTCACAATTCTCCTCTTTCATCATATAGGTCTACAAACATAGTCAAGCTAGTTGAATCTATTCGCAACTTATTTTTCAGCACACAAATTTTATAAATTATGTCAAACTAGTCAACTTTGTTAGAATAAAATTTTAATCAGTATTTGAGCATCAAAACATAAAATTTTACAATCTAAACATTTTCAAAGCCACCAAGGTTCATTATTACCTACTCTGTCATTTAGTTTTTCTTTTTGAGTACTATTTTTCACATGTTTATAATTTATAAAACTGTAACCCTATAGCCAACTAGGTCAACTAGCTTGACATAGTTACATATCCTATTTTGTATCTAGAAGACACAATCTACTTGTTTCACTGTGTTCTTCTAGATCTTGATTGTATAGAATAGTAGCGATTCAATTGATTATATTTTTCATTGTTTGCATGCAATGTCACTTGAATTGACTATGTATTCTTCAAAACCAAGGAATTAACTTCTTTTGGGTAGAAATTAATTCACTTTTCCTTTCAATTTCTTTCATGTTTAGAGTAAAAAACATAGATTAATTAGGTGGTTTTTAAAATTATCAATTTAGTCACACTATTTTTTCTCTTTTACACATACTTCCAAACCACTTTACACAAAAAATATTGAACATTTATCTTCCTAAGGCTTACCTACCTAGATTTCATCACCAAAAGGGATGCCAACTTGATTTTTTGGCCAAGTATAAATACATAGTTGATGTTATATATGGGCGAAGCATCCAACACCCTTATCACTATTGGATTAGGAAGTGAGGGGGTAGGCTCCAATACTAAACCAGTACCATCTCCAACACAGATATTTTTTTAGCCTAAACTTTCTGAAACCATTCTTAGATTAATTTTTAGTTCCTTATTATATCCAAATTCTAATAACATTACATTTAAACTTCATTATAAACTTAAATAACACTTAAGAATGATCAATTAGTTAGCATTTGATGCTTATTTTTTTATCATTTTATTTTATATTTCAAAACATACATTAGCCAACATTGGTGGAAGGTTTGTGTTGTGTGTTCCAATTAAATCAATCATGTTGATCCAATTCCTTGTCTTCTTAATTTAATTTTCTTAGATATTATTTTTCAAAACTTCATCTACCTTCATAACACCATCTTCTCTATTGACATAGTCTCCTACATATTATTTGAAATATCTACCTGTAGTACATAGTCGACCTCTTCGACCATGTATCTTTATGCTCTTATTAAGTCCCTTATCTAAGAAGTACATAGTTGACATATATTACCGTGTCCTCTTGTTCTTTTTTATGTTCCCTACTTTATAGAACACAATCAACTAGTTCGATTCTATATCCTGTTTCTTGATTTTTCTTTTCATCACTTTGTTAGCCTCCTTTTCTCATCATGAACTACCTATTTGAGGATAACACAAAGTTAAATCTAATAAACATGATGAGTCTTATCCACCCTAATAAGTTTCCCCAAAAATAACTTGTGGATTCCACTAAAGATGACAGTAATGTTTACATTGCCACTAGCACTTCCAATTATAAGACTCCTCCTCATTCATCCTAAGTTTTTAATCTTTTATTCTTTTTAGAATATGAGTTTGCATCAGAGCACACACTTGAAATTCTCTTATTCATTAACTAGTTTCCTCAACATATATGAAAGGACCCTTTAACCATATATAATCTGACGATAGGTGCTCAAGTAGAAGAAACCTCTTTCACCCTCTACTACCTTCTCTCATAGATTTGGAGGTGACACTTTATTTTATTCTCAACCATTCCTTTCTATTTTAAATCCTTCCCACACCATGAATTCTTCTTGTATGACCTCTTCAACCTTCATGCCAAGTATCTCCATTAACATGGTAGGTTCAACCTCTAGTGGTCCTTTTCCAAAGACCCTATTCCTTAATCATGCCACCAATGCATCTTTTACTATAAATGCTAATCATGCTACTAGTGCTTCCTATTATTCAAATGCCAACAACTCCACTAGTGCATCTTTTACTAAAAATTCTAATCATGATACTAGTGCTTCATTTTCTACCAATGCTTCTCACACTACTAATGTAGTAAATACTACTAGTCATAGTACAACCCAAGCCACTAATACTAATACTTCGCATGCTACACACACTAATCAAAATGCTACACAAATTCATTAAAATTTATTATAAACACTCAATCAAATGAATAATTTTAAAACCAATAATGCAAATCAAATGATGTAGATGCAAAATCATCTCATTCACCTTCGAAACCAACTCCAACAAGTTTCATGGTGAGAGCAAAATCTAAATTCCTACACCCCCCTTAGGGATTCCCATGTTAACCTCATTCATCAACCACCTTGTATGCAATAAAAAATGCATCATGTCTATAAATCAATCCTAGCTTGAAGAAGATAGAGCATACCTACACTTTTGATTGAGGACACATTTGTTAAGAAAGGGCATGACCAATATGGGGGATCTGCTAGACTCGATTAGGGGATCACTTGTCACAATACACCATGATAGAAAGGGTTCTAAAGCCTATAGTCTAACACAATCATGCAAAAACCTAAAAGAGTCCTAAGTTTAATGTTCAATCTATTCTAATAACAAGAAAGTAAATCTAATCTAGTGCACACCAAAGCTTCTGGTACAACATGAGGGGTTAGTAAAGCAATCAAAACATGTATAAGAGAATCTCAATTAAGCTAGGTATGAGTAAGAACCTAATACATGGAACATGAAGAGTAATATTATTTGAGCCAATACTTATGCTACTTCTATCTCGTTGTCTTCCTTTTGATTCTATTGCTTATTAAGTTTTTAGGTTATACTTCCAACTGTTATTTTTGGTTTATTTTAAATGCGATCATTATTTTATGCTACATTATATTAGATCTAACTTATGCCCTTGTTTTAACTATTTTAAGTTATTATTATTATTATTTTTAAAAGTATTGTTAAATGGGTATTTTTTGATAGGGACTCTACCCTAGTACAAAAGAATTATGGACAAAGACAAAATAGTTTACAAAGAAGAATAAAAATCTAGTAAATGGCTACATCACAACCACAAAATTACTAAAATAATTTTCTATTGAAAGGAATCCATATCACTGAATAGGTAAAATGTAGAAGTTTAAATTCATAGATAGAATATATGTTCAACAGAATATCTCTATGATGATATCAACATTCTTCTCCTTCCTTGATGAAATATGTAGCTTAGTCCTTTTCTATTACACTTATGTGACTTTTCATATGATTTTCAAAAAATTATAAAATTAAATATATGTTATGTATTGACTCTCAGAATATATGTTCCCTCTTAATATCGTATATATATATTTTCCATCATAATCTACAATGGGAAGAAACATCCATAGAATCCCCCAAAAAATGTGTCATAAGTTTTAACACAATTTAAATGCAACAAAGTAAATCTAATATATCAGATTAATCAAAATAATATATAAAGAAATATTCAATTCAATTAATATGTATAATTAATAAATAAATTATATATATATATATATATATATATATATATATATATATATATATACATACATACATATATACATATATATATATACATACATATACATATATATATATATATATATAAATTAAAAAATTGATATCTATAAAATATAGTAACACCAAAATGAATTGCATTTGTACAGAAAAACAATAGATATATAACATCCCATACTATACCAAATATAATACTATGGCATCGTCTATTGTGTATAATTATAGTATATCTATTTTGTCAACCTCCATTTTACATAAATAATTTAAGGTACGCTGTCTAACAAGATAATATAATAGAATTGGGCCCCCAAAATTCAGTTTTGATTAACGAAATGTTTTAGTTGGTAGATAGATTGCTTCTTTTACGGCAATTCCGCATCAAGTTTTTTTAACTGTCACTAATTCATCTCCAAATTATAGAAAATGTCTATATGCCGGGATGCAGTGGTACAGTTGGGGGCTTACCACCCAGTCGCTCCGGGTTCGAGCCCTGATTTCGGTCGATCGCTTCTCAAGTTGCAAAAATCGTATAATACAATAAAAAAATGAATCTACAATACACAAAAATTATCATAGAGAACATTCGATGGCTAGCAAAGTGAAATGTGAGAGGCGGGATGAAGTGAACAATGGAGATGTGTGAGCATAGGTAGACATCAATTGGCGAGTGGTGGTTCGCGGTGAGCGGAAAGGGGCCAGACGACATCGTGAAGAAGACTAGGGCTTTGTCCATCAAAGATACTTGGGAGGGTTGCGATGGCAATCTGCAAAGAGGGAGAGATTCGAACTCACGACTGGAGAATATTTTCCACCCTGAATTCCTTAATGCGTCGAACCCTTTCCATTTTTGTTCCGATTGTTGCAGGGGGGAACATTCTACTTTCACTCCCTTCCTCCTCTCAGAGCTTAGTTTCGTTGGTCTCCCTATGGTTATGATAGAACTGGAAAGGAGTTTGATCTGGATGATCAAGGGTTTCTCCATGAATGGTTAAGGAGAGTAAGAGGGAGCCCTCAGGCTCGGTTACTTATAAAGAGGAAAAATCAACGCCTGTATCCTTCGGAGATGTGGCAGTATTTTTTTCAACTATATCTTTTTAGTTGGCAATTGACTACGAGGGTATTCACGCTATAGAACAGGACAAGGGCAGTCGGTCCTTGGTATGCCAGATTCTGTGAAAGCGGCCTCTTGGGCCAAGATCTACGTCCCTGCGGTTGCATTGATTGGCAATGGCTTCTTTGAATTTTAATTCAATTGTCGAGAAGATAAGGATTTTGTTTGGTATAATTGTCACTCGTTTTTTTTTTCCAATTTGTTTTCTTACTCCTCTGGACACCGTTATAAATCTTCTTTTGGTGTTTGTTAATATAGTTTTAGTCTGTGTGCGTCTGCATCCCCTATTTTTGTGTTGTGACATCCTGTTAGAATCAAGAGAGCATACAAAAAACAAAAACTCAAACAAATAAATAAGCACTGAACACAATTGCTACTGCAATTTCTTGAAAGAAAGAGATTCTATTGATCTTCAATTTTCCTTGCAATAATTAGAAAAACAAACTCAAGACTAATTTTAGTCTTTACATGCAAACTAACTCTCTAACAAATGCTTAAACAGTTTAACTGTTTGTTAACTAACTGAATGTAAACTAACTGATTGCTTAACTGCAGCTAACTGCTTGCATGCATAAGGAGTGGAGAAATTAACTCCAGTTCAACTTGACTTTCTAACACTCCCCCTTAATTTCTACCACTTACAATTTTAGCATTTACAATGCCTAAATTTTGTCTCAAATAATCAAAAGTCTCTTTTGCTAATGCCTTTGTAAATATATCTGCCAGTTGATCTTCAGATTTGCAAAAGTCCAGATGGATTTCTCCATTGTTCACTAACTCTCTGATAAAGTGAAATCTTGTATCGATGTGCTTGCTCCTCTTGTGAAACACATGATTTTTTTATAATGAGATTGCTGATTTGTTATCACAAAAAATTGGTGTAGACTCCTTCTGTGCTTGTAATAAATTTTTCAATATTCTTCTCATCGAAGTTGCTTGACATGCTGCTGATGTGGCTGCAACATACTCTGCTTCAGCTGATGAAAGTGTCACCATAGGTTGCTTTTTGGATGCCCATGTGACCAAACCTGTGCCTAAAAGAGAGGCATGTCCAGAAGTACTCTTCCTATCATCAACGCTACCTGCAAAATCACTATGTGTAAAACCAATCAAACTTAAATCGTTAGTTGTGAAATATAAAATTCCATAATCTGTAGTTCCTGTCACATATCTTAATATCCTTTTTCCAACTTGCCAATGTGAGTCTTTTGGTGACTCCATGAATCTTGAGATTAAACTAACTCCATAACTGATATCTGGTCTTGTAGCTGTAAGATACATCAAACTGCCAACTATTCTTTTGAATATTGTAGGATCAACATTAGACCCTTGATCTTCTTTGCTAAGTTTAGTCCCTATAGCAACTGGTGTAGGTGCTAGTTTACAATTTAGCATCTTAAATCTTCTTAACACATCCTTTGCATATTTAGTTTGACAGATAAAAATTTCTTTCTCTGATTGTACAACTTCTATGCCCAAAAAATACTTCATCAATCTCAAATCTATCATTTCAAATTCTTTCTTCATTGCTGATTTAAAAGTGTCTACAGACAAATTTTTAGTAAAAACCAAATCATCAACATATAAACACAATCAAAATCTGACTTTCTTTGTTGATTTTTGTGTACAAAGTAGGTTCACTATCGCTTCTGCTGAATCCATTATTTAACATATAAGAATCAATCCTGCTATACCATGCTCTTGGTGCTTAATTGAGACTATAAAGAGCCTTATTCAATTTGTAAACTTTTTCTTCATGTCCTTGTACTTCATAACCTGTGGGTTGTTTCACATATACTTCTTCATCTAGAAAATCATTCAAGAAAGCTGATTTTACATCCATTTGATATACATACCAATTATTTTGAGTAGCAATTGATAAAACCATTCTAACAGTATCCAATCTAGCAACTAGTGCAAATGTTTCATTATAGTCAACTCCATGTTCTTGTGCAAAACCTTTTGCTACTAACCTTGCCTTGTTCTTTTCAACATTTCCATCTGCATCAAATTTAGTCTTATAAACCCATTTGACTCCTATACAATCCTTACCTTCAGGTAAAATAGTTAGATCCCATGTTTGATTTCATTCAATAGCATTCATCTCTTCATCCATTGCTTTTAGCCAATGTTCCTCATTAAACTGCTTCTTTATAATACAGAGGGTCATGTGTGAAAAGAGCAAAATTTGAAACCAAATCCAATTTCTCTTCTTCTTGATTATAAATCTCACTCAAACTTCTCATTTTCTTACCTTTCAATCTTGCTCTTAAAGTAGCAAGAGTTGGATCTGATTCATCATTTACTTGTGAATTTGGAGTAGGGTGACATGCATGACTAGATGATTCACCTTGTTCAAACCTCCTAGGCGTTCTTATTGGAGTGATTGTGCCTACTTGTGGAGAGGATTGTCCACCTTGCAAATTTTGTTCTTCAAAAACTTCTTCATCCTGTGGAATTGGTGCTCCAACTGTGATGGTGCTACCATCCCATGCTTCTGCTTCCTTAAATTCAACATCTCTACTAGTAATCACTTGCTTTGAAATAGGGTTATACAACTTATAAGATTTTGATTCTTCACTATAGCCAATAACAATGCATTTTTCACCTCTATCATCAAGCTTTCTTCTCAATTTAGATGGTATAAGAGAATATGCAACACAACTAAAAATTCTGAAATGATATACACTATATTTCTTACCACTCCACGCTTCTTGTGGAACATGATCTCTAACACTCTTTGTTGGGCTTCTATTCAGAATATTCATTGCACATGCTACTGCTTCTGCCCAATATTCATTTGACAAGTGTTTGGCTTTCAACATGCTTCTTGCCATTTCCATGATTGTTCTATTCTTTCTTTCTGCTACACCATTCTGTTGTGGTGTGTATCTTGTAGTCAATTGCCTTTTAATGCCATGATACCTGCAAAAATTTTGAAATGCATTAGACATATATTCACCTCCTCTATCTAATCTAAGTACTTTGATATAACGACCACTCTGCTTTTCAACCATTGGCTTAAATTCTTTAAACTTTCCAAAGGCTTCAGACTTATTCTTGAGAAAGCATATCCATGTCTTTCTGCTAAAGTCATCAATGAAGGTTAGAAAATAAGTACTACCTCCAAATGATGGAGTTTGCATTGGTCCACATAAATCACTATGGACTAACTCCAATGTTACCTTTGCTCTATATGAGCCTCTTACTGGAAAGCTCTCTCTATTGCTATTTTGCCAGAATACAACTGTCACATGAACTTCCTGGCTGTTCTATTGGTGGTAAACCCTTCACCATATTTTTCTTCTGTAACAAATTTAAACCTACAAAATGTAAATATCCATACCTTAAGTGCCATAGCCATGATTGGTCTAGCTGCATGTTTTTGAAGTGGGCTTGCTCTTCTCCTTTGATGCACTGAATATGAAGAGGGAACATCCAATTCTTGGTCATCTCCACTTTTCCTATCAACCTGTCACTTGGAAACTTGTCCAATATTGTGCAAACATTATCCATAAAAGATATTCTGTAACCTTTCTGTACTAACTAACCAACACTCAAAAGATTATGTTTTAGTCTAGGTACAAAATAAACATCAGGTATAAACCTTCTTTCACCATTCTTTGCCAAAACATTTATGACACCTTTACCCATGACATCTACTGTGATATCATTTCCTAATTTCACTTTTGATTTTACAGAATCATCAAGACTAGCAAAAAATTCTTTATTCCCTGTCATATGATTACTGCATCCACTATCTTGGAACCAAATATCTCTAGCTTTTTCTTGAGTAACATTACAAGTAAGAAATAAGCTTCCAAGATTAGAACTAGATTCACCTATGTAATTAGCATTCTGCTTGTACACATATCCTTGTTTATTTCTACAGTCACTTGCATAATGACCATATTTCTTGCAGTAATAACATTGAACATTAGATTTATCAAACCTCTGTGAACCGTGTTGGAAGTGATTGTTGCCACGTCCTCTACTGCTGTAGTTTTGATTACTGTTTTCACCTTTATCTAAATTGTTCCTTCCATATCGGCCTCTACCGCTTCCTCTGAAGTTTGACCTGGCTCTTTCTCTTCCTCTGCCAACTGATCCCTGTGACTTGAAGGCATTCTCAAGAGAAGTGTTATTCCTATTCATTTTGGATTCATGTGTTAACAAAGAACCCATTAATTCATCTATAGAATAATTGTT
Source organism: Torreya grandis (assembly GCA_037957365.1). NCBI lineage: Eukaryota > Viridiplantae > Streptophyta > Pinopsida > Cupressales > Taxaceae > Torreya > Torreya grandis. The sequence continues at coordinate 1,746,095 of JARHVA010003433.1, forward strand.
TCAAATCCTTGGTTTCCTCAATAGCTACAATAATTGCATCAAATTTATTGGGTAAACATCTGAGTATCTTCTTTATGATCTTCTGATTTGTCATAGTTTCTCCATTAGATATAATTTGATTCACTATATTTAACACTTGACCCATAAATTGGTCTATAGATTCTGATTCATTCATTTGCAAATTTTCAAAAGTTCTCCTAAGAGATTGCAATTTGACAATTTTTACCTTTGTATTACCTCTATAGGTAGTTTCCAAGATTTTCCATACCTCTTTGGATCTTGTTGCTACTGCAACTCTAAAAAATATAGATTCATCCAATTCCTGTTGTATGAGAAATAAAGCTTTTGCATCTTTTTTTCTGTTCTCCTTAAGCTGGTCCTTTTGTGCTTGATTTAATGCCAGATGCGCTGCCTCGTCCTGCAGTTCTACAAAACCACTCTCTACCAAATCCCACACATCTTGTGAGCAAAATAAAGTTTTCATCTTAATTGCCTAGAAATCATAATTCTTACCATTGAAAATGGGAATTTGAGGCTGTGAAATACTGTTCGCTGCCATTCCTCACGCTGGAATGGCTTTCTAGTTGCTATTTTTAAAACACAGTCGCCGACGTCGATTACACTGCTGCGGTTGGTTGGATAATACTGCCGATGTCGGTATTGAAGTCGGCCGATGTCGGTTTACTCTACCGATGTCGGTCTCTGCGCTCCCTGCTGGCTCTTCCTACGCTTTTCCTTCACGTGTTGGACTTCAATTGCTTCGCTCTCCTTTCTTCTTGGCGGCTCCTTGCTAGCTGTTTTCCTAACCAGGTTTTGATACCAATTTGTTAAAATCAAGAGAGCATACAAAAAACAAGAACTCAAACAAATAAATAAGAACTGAACACAATTGCTACAACAGTTTCTTGAAAGAAAGAGATTCTATTGATCTTCAATTTTCCTTGCTTACAATGTGCGCCCAAGCGTCTTTAAATAGATTTGAATCCAAACAATAATTAGAAAAACAAATTCAAGACTAATTTTAGTCTTTACATGCAAACTAACTCTCTAACAAATTCTCAAATAGTTTAACTAACTGTTTGCTAACTAACAGAATGTAAACTAACTAATTGCTTAACTACAGCTAACTGATTGCATGCATGAAGAGTGGAGAAATTAACTCCAGTTCAACTTGACTTTCTAACACATCCTTGTCTAATTCAGCGGAGGGTCTCAGATATTGGCAAATTCATCAAAATTGAAGACAACCTGTCTTGCACACCAAGAAACTTCCGTGGGTCTGTGCAGTGGCTAATATTTCAAAACCCTTACCACATTCTATCAAACTGTTGTCTTCACTGGACTCTTGGATTCATTACTGACATTTCGAAGGCTTACCGTTCCGTTGATTTAGATGTAACAGGATTGGACATATTCTGGCAGATTGCTCCTCCAAATGTTTCCCAGGCTCTGGGCCGTCCCAATTCATATCATGGGGAAAATAAAGCAGGTGTTGGCACTCCGAATCCAAGTGGGAATCAGCATCGAAGTTCCTCTATTGATTCCTCTTCTCCTTCGAAGGTTTGTAACAAGGTCGCTGACACCCTATTGGGCTCTCCTGTGCTCTCCTTGCATTGTAGGCCCATTGGCAGCGACATCTTTAAACTGACATGTTCTCTCTTCGCCAGCCAAAACTATGCCCTTATATTCTACAAACCTTATTGTTGTGTCTCAGTCATACAAACCTAAAATACTCGGATTAGCTTGCCGGCATCGATAGTCAAACAACAGATTTGTGGTGGTCGTAAGCAGTGATTTACAATCTTTGGGACGTTTCTCCTTTGTCTGATCGAGATAAAGCTCAGGATTGGAAGGAACGAGATACCGAGAAATGTGACCCAAACCAAAATGTGACACAAACGGTTTTGGGAGAGGTTACATATAAAAACGAATTTTAGTATATATTCAAATTTTATATATAAAATCATTAAATTTGTATAAAAATAATAAATAATTTAGGTAATTTAAGAATATTTTAAATTTAATAATTGTAATAATATATAAATGAATTATTGTTTTAACTTTATCAAAATAAATTAATTATTTCTTTTAATTTCATCTTTAATTTAAAATGTTTAATATTTTAATATTTCATTTTATTTTTTCATATTTGTAATTAATTTTTCATTAAAAACTTACAATATATTTATATTTAAAAGAATAAATATAATTAACATATTTTTTAATAATAAATATAAATAATAATTATCTTATAAAATCTTATTTTAAATATTTTAAAAACAAAACAAGTAAACAAACAGACAAAATTAATTATATTAAAAATATTGGTCTTTTACATATGTAAGGAAATTATAATGAATGCAGCGATTTTTTTTTAATTTTTTAAAGCATACAATAAAATTTAAAAAATCATTTTTGAAGCTTTATTTTTTTGGTAAGTATGTGAGTGTTTTTTAAAGTATGCAAAGAAATAAGATCCCAGTAAGGGTCGTTTAATAGTTTTCATTTAATTTTTCATTGTATTGTCATTACTGTGCAGAGTTGTCAAAATGATGAGAAGATCAAAACCTGTATGACGGGTTAAACACTGTCAAAAACATCATTACCGCTTTTATGACAGTGCCAACAATTGCATGATAGGTAAATGACCATCCAAAATGCCATTGTTGTCGCATCCCCGTTTCAGAACGTTATAACGTGAAACGTCGAATGAACATTATGTTTTTTTTTGGCAACAAATCTTTCAATTGAAAGAAAAGGCTTTGAAGAATTAGGTAGTATGTGAAAAGTTGGAAGTGGATTTTAAGGAACATGGTTTACAGTGTATTGAGAGAAAAAGCGCTGTCTTAGAGCACAAAGTTTTGGAGAATGTTTGGAAGAAACATGATCCCATCCATGTGATTCAAATATCTTCACTAAAGATCTGTTCTCTTACTCTTCCTAGAATTCTTCCCATTAAATTAAATTATGGTACTTCAAAACACATAAGACAAAAGTTGGGAAATTATAGTTAAACGTTGTAAATATCATTGATGAAGGCTCCTGATAGACTTTGGATTCCCTTCTCTCTTGAAAAGGAAAGAGAGCACTTACGCCATTGGCAAAAGCCTTCGGGAGAGTCCTATTTGAATGGAGTAGTTGACTTTCAAAATTGGCATTTAGTGCTGAAGTCTAATTTTCCTGGCATAAGTGTGGTGGTTATTGGTCTTTCGAAATATCACTTTGTTGTTTGAGGTCCTTAGATCCAAGTTTTAACCTGACGAAATCATTTTTTTGGTTTTTTGGTCTTTTTTTTGTTCTTTTTAATCGGGATGAGACCCTACTAATCCTTGTTAATTTATATAAAATAATAATAATAAATCTGCAATGATACGTATTGAGAAAAGTTCTAGTAAAATCATCATCCTCCTCTTCACATTCAAGAACCATGAATTTTACATAAAGATTTAAATCCATAAGTTTTTAAATTCCATTGCTATCTGGAAGTATTCATGTTCAGTCTGTTTCCCGAACACAATACTTCGTGTTCTCACACTAAGACTAAGATTCGCCAGAAATTGATAAAACCAGCACTAGCTAAATTTTCGCTGCGTAACTATGCGGAAACATTAGAGATGAAAGAAAGTAGAAATGAAGGTTGAATTAAGAGTTATCAAGAGGGGACTCTGAAATGGGGCTAAGCCTAGCACTCCACGTCTTGCCTGCAGATGTCTGTCTTGATGTTCCCGTCTTCGTTTTTTCAGCAGATATGGAAGAAGAGCAATTCCTCGCCAAATCTAACGCTTCTAATTCCTTACCACGATCCAATTTTTCCACTCCAGCGAGCAATTTATAAAATTGATGTCCCCTTACACAATCTTCAGAGAAAGGCACGATTTTACGACTGTCTTTGTAGCCGCTCCGTTTGAAGGCAGCGCCTGCTTTCATGGCCAACGCAACCATATCCGAAGCTGCCAGACGGTGCTGTAAATATGCAAGAGGTAGAAGAAAATAAAGGTGATTCAATTGCAGCTTGTACTCTGGACGAAGGGGGCTTAAATACTCATCAAATGCCAAGGATTCACAATCGCAAACGATGTAACGTCGTCTCTCTCTCAAAATGTCTGCTACCTTAACAGGCTTCACAAACTCTTGAAGGTTTCCATCCTCCACTATTAACTTTGCTGTAGAAGCAGATCTTTGACAAGATACGCAGCTCCCCATGATGAAAAGAAACTCTGGGATATTCAATTAATGTGGTCTGAGTCTAATGCCATTCAATTACGTTTATTTATAGGGATTGATGAGAACACATTAAGCAGGCCAAATATGTAAATCTTTCAACGAAGTCTTTGACGTCTCGGAAAATCTAACAATGAAAGGTGGATTAAAGACCACACAACGCCAAAAATTTGGACTTTTTTTTATTAAATTGAAGTGTTGGAAAAGCGGAAGTGGTTATCGAGTATAGTGGTCAACCGCGGCCTGGGAACTGTTACGGGTAGCTCGGGCAGAATTTCGACTCTTAGTCGATAAAACAATTACAGGTGACTGTTGTCGAATTCGGCCAAAGGTCGAAATGTAAGGACGGAGCATCCAATGATACAACGAAAAGATTTTGGAAGTACCTCTAAAACATAAATTCCAGCAAAGTTATCGACAAGGTATAGCGACGTTTAAGCAAGACTAACGCATCAATAACAAAGGAAAGTATCCGCGCGGACGAAGTTTGTTGCGGAAACAAAGTCCAACCTTCACAATCTTCCGTATCAAATTCATCTAGATTACATCATTATGGTCCATCATTCATTTGTTTATTATCAGGGCTCTATGGTATTAGGAATGTTGCCTATGGTATTAGGAATGTCGGAAGGGATGTGTTTACATATATTATATCTAATTAATTGAAAAGTAGAAAGGAGTTTTAAAAATACTAATTTTTTACATATTTATTAAGAAATATTAAAGTTTTTACAAATAAATAAGAAGAAGAATGCCATTAATTCTCGCTTTCCCTATTTTTCATAGATTAATATATATATTTTCTTTCATTCTAACATAACAATCAAAAGAGAATGAAGGGTAAATAGGTCAGTTAGAGAGCACACTCTTGAAATAGAAGTAAAGGTCAATCGCTGGTAGTCAATATTGGTAATATTTGTTATTATTTTATTAATAGTCATCCCTTGTACTTTTATGTATGGTTAGAGTCCATACTATTTTTATACACAATTGATGATGATTGCCCCATGAAACAAAAGGAATTGGAACATGTGTTGGGTTGGTAATATCCCATGGGGAACCGCAATATTTGTCAAAGGTAATAACAATATACATAGGAATGAAAGTTGGATTAAAATCCTTGTGGTAGACAATGTTTACTATTTCTCCAATGGCTCCATTAACTAACTATGCTTTCACCCATAGAATGGATCTCAACATAATCTTTCGTCCTTTACCTTGAAGTATAGTTTACTTGATTTGAGTGGAGTAATATGTCGTTTACTTTGTTCTGCTTTACATATTGCTATTAGAATATTTAATTATTCTAGCATTTGTTTGTTATGCATTGTTTCCAAATTATTAGTTGCATACAAATGAGTTGACACTTTGAAATGATCCAGTTCTATCGGATGTATAAAGTATAATGTTCTTGACATAAGCATATTCTAATCTTATTTTGTTGGATTTGCATTTATGATGTTCATCAATACATATCTAAATAATAGTGGATTTTTCTTGCATCCCTATTGCTTAAAAATTGTGTGTAATGTTACAATTTTGTCAAATGATTGCCAAAGTGTGTGGCCAAATGATTTTCCTGCATACTTTGGTATGTCATTTATGAGGGGAAGTTGGCCAAGGTCATCAAAAAGTATAATGGACAAACCTCCAATTTTTTTGTTACCAAGTTGAGGAAATGCCTCACATAATCAACTATCTTTATTTCTTAGCATCTTTGGCTCTATGAAGCTCATTTCATGAATGAACACGTACTTAATATGTATCATTTATTCTTGGAAAATTATTAGCGCTTGTCCTTCAAGTGACTTCATCTCATGGATAGAAATATGAAGGCTTTAATGTATTATTGAAGCATTTATGTTAAATATTTTAACTCCAATTGGAGCAAGAAAAAAAAGTGGAGAAATGGTTCTCTTTGCAATTCCATCCAAACTATGTTTGATACAACCAATCATGTAGGATTTATCTATGCATGTTGTTCCTTGTATAATAATTTTGAGTGGTGCATATTGCATGTTTCTTTGAGCATGTCTTAAAATAATTTTAAAGGGAAGTTACTAGTTACCTAATAATTTGGTTGGAAGTGTTTCAGTTATGCACTCTACATATGTAGTTTGGGTGATCGTACAATGATAATAGATATAAATTGGTGTGCTATCAAGGAGAGGCTGAGTAACACCTCAAAATGACTCTAGTTGTGACTAGTATGAAGTAATAGAGCCCAAGCATTTTAATGTCATTTATGTTATTATCACTTGATGGGTGCATGTGAGATAACATTTCCCACTCATGGATTTGTAGTTCAAATTGTACATGTTCTTAAATGTTAGTAACATCATTGTTTGAATTAAAAGATTGGTTTTTATTTAGGTATCACTTTAATATGCCATGGAACATACAAAATTTTGAACTATTGCCAATGTGAAATAATGCCATGCATAGTTTAACCAATGTTATTACAATGTTACAATATGATTTGTATATTAGCAGTTCTAACCAACAAAAATATTCATGTGATGATGAAAAAAGAGGTGACACAATATAAAAATGAGGAAATATGCAAATAATGGATTTAATTTGTTATGTTTTCACTACTCATATTTTCTATTATTGTTGAAAGACCATGTTCAAGCAGCTTCAATGAGTGGAAATGTATTTGGAAAAGAAGGGAAAATTGATGCAGGGGAATCTTATGAATGCCCAAAAGTGAACTTGAAAGTCAGTGTAATTTGAATTTAAGTCATTTAGAGGTTTTCTCACTTTTTTCCTAGATTGAATTTTTAAAGTTGTAAGGAGGGATTGCAAGTGTTCTAGGTGGTCTAAAGGAATGTTGATGTTATGTAATTATTGAATGATGATGTAATAGACCTTATGGTCTTACAAAAGGTCTTAAGATTGGTTTATATTCATGTGTCATGTTGTAAAGTGTGAGGTGGTAGTCTTAAGAGCCATCACCCTACGTGGGTCTTGAGAAAATATAGAAGAGTTTCTTTATCAAGAAACAATTACTAAACATGTCTTTAAGAGTCTAGTTCATATAAATGGAGTATATAGAGTGTATAGTCCATAGGAGGGCATGAAGAGGAGAAATAAGGGAAAACAAGAAGGGAAAAAGAAGAAGGTCTACCAAATAAAGTTGCATGTAGGACTGTGTAGGTCCATGTTTTGTGTAATGAACAAAATATTCATTTGATATACAATGGTAATGGACATGGTGAGTCTAATGAGTGTTAAACAATATTTACATGATAAAGAATTTTATTTCTAAATTGAGGATAAGGAAATCCATGGTTAGGCTTGTTCACTCTGCATATGTCTATAATGTTTGCATGATGGATGGTCTGATAAGGACTATGTCTTTCTAGATAAATGATCAAAAGGAACTAGGTAATTATTCCATATGTTTTTGAAGGACTTGTGAATGTATTTGTGATTTATATTGGTAATAAATAATATTAAAACCATCTGATGTTTGGTGTGTATATAAACTAACTTTTGATTCCTAAAATATTTATGGAGGAATGGACTGCATGCTAGTTTCTAAGGAAAGATGAATATTGAAATATCTACAAGATATTCTAAGTGTTTCTACAGGATCTTGGGTATTATTTGAGAATATATAAGTTCATGAGATAGAGAATAAAATGATGTTTCTAAAGAAATTATGGAAATAATCTATTTCTTGTAGAAGAGGTTTTATACTATGTACTAAGACTAGTAAGATTTTGAGTTATGTTGTATGGTATCTTGTTTGGGTCCCAAGTGATAAAGTAGGGTTTTAAGTGGTCTTAAGAGGTGGTGAGAAATTCATTTTAGGTTATAGATACTTTAATGTTGAAATAACAATGAAACCCTGTAGCACTCCTATTAGACAGAACACAGTTTAAAGGACTGAGATTTTAGGTTTATAAGTGATTTGGAGGTTGTGAGACTTTCATGATTGAATTAAAAAGTGGTGAGAAGGATATACATATGTTTTATAATCATTGGTTTGATTTTAAATGAATTTTGGTTCAAGTTATACAAATTTGTGCACTCTTAGGTCTGTACTGGAACCTAGAAAACTTAGATTAGGGTTTTTCCTATTGGAAGAGTTCCCACTAGCCAAAAAGGCCAAAATTTGGTTGATAGGACTGTTATATATATATATATATATATATATATATATATATATATATATATATATATATATATATATATATATATATATATATATATATATATATATTTGAGTTTTCAGGTTAGTACCCTAAATATTCTCTATAGAAGTGTGACTGTAGGTTTGATATGAGCCTAAATATGCCTAATTAAGGTTTAGGATGATAAATAAATAGGGCTATCCTAAACCTTAATTAGGCATATTTAGGCTCATATCAGACCTACAGTCACACTTCTATAGGGAATATTTAGGGTACTAACTTGAAAACTCAAATATATATATATATATATATATATATATATATATATATATATATATATATATATATATATATATATTTGAGTTTTCATGTTAGTACCCTAAATATTCCCTATAGAAGTGTGACTGTAGGTCTGATATGAGCCTAAATATGCCTAATTAAGGTTTAGGATGATAAATAAATAGGGCTTGCATAAATAATGATGTAAAATGGAAGGGGGTGAAGCTATAATACCCGAAAAAAAACTTTGAAAATAGTCTCAATGTGATTTGAAAGCTTGTTGATATCCTAAAACAAAGAAGTTTACCCAAATAGGGCTAGTAAGAGGTAAATCTAGAAAGGATCTTGTGAGGAGTAAGTGAGCAGATAGTTGAGTTAGTGGCATGATCTGGGTCATAAAAGGAGTGTTATAATAATATAAAAGGTTTTGGAAGTGATTGAAATCATTATGGTGTTTTGATGCCCTATTCAAAGATTACATTGGCATTGATCAATGAAGAGAGTTTCATGAAAGTTAAAAAGAACCCATAAAAAGAGTATGATACAAGTTATTGAATTAAATTGGATGGATTTTTGATAGTATGAAGGTCATTTAAAACTAGTGTAGTCCTATAAAACATTTTGAAGGTATACTATAACCATTATTGCTTGATTACCCTATAGGGAATGAGTGAATCAAGGATAATGACAGAGTTTTAGTAAATAAGTGAATTTAGTCTACATCATTTGGTATCAGAGCCATATAGATGCTCTAGGAAGGTATATACAAGTATATAAATTGAGGTTTAAATGGTTCATAGTGCATGTTGCAAGAAATTAAATGTAAGAGGCAAAAAGGTAGATGGCATGGAGTCTTGTTGAGAGATAGCAGATAAATAAGGTATGGCTTGTGTTTGATTTAGTGGTATGAATGTATGACTAATATAAAATAGTTAATGGTAAAGTGGCTGCCCTAAAATAGGAAGAGATATTAACAAGCTCAAGTGAACGAGACAAACTCATAAAGAGATCTTGAAAAGGAGAAGATAGTCTAGTGTGAAGGACAATAGGTGGAAAGGCCCAAGTGTGGTCTGATATATAGAGAAAGGTTCCAGGTGTGAACCAAAGAAGTGGTACAAGTGAGGCCAAAGATAAGAGATAGTATGTACCCAAGTGAGGCACTCAAAAGGAAGATGAAAGGAGAAGTAGAGAGAAAAGTGAAATATAGGGTTGAATATGAAGGCCACAAAGAGAGGATGATGAAAATGGAGATAAAGGAGATGAAAGAGGCATGGCCAAGATGGAAAGAGATTTATTGAGGATGTGGACTATATATAGTAATTATTATTAAATTTATATATTTAATGAAGCACATGGGGGTTTTAAATCCCACTTGAACAGTCTGTCATCATCTAGAATCTATCAAAAATCTCTTTTGGTTTCGCCATCATGTCTAGTCAACCTTGAGATGGATTAATACCCTTTTTAAAACCTTCAGTCTTAAAATGTTCAGGGGGACTCCCCTTTGTTTCCTACAAGATATAATAGATTCTAACAAATTTTTTATACTGATATTTTCATTTAGATTTGGAAATATAGAAATCAAGTGTAGTTTATTAATGAAGATATGTAATTTTTTTTAAATAACTAATAAAGTTGTCATCATTACTAATGTTACCCTTGAGATATATATTCAAATAGATAAGTTTCATCTCGATCTTCCATATATATAGATCCTCTTAGACCATTAGTAGAATGCTCCTTGTGCAGTCAACCATGACCTTGTTGGTCCCCCTCCTCACCACTCCTCTCTTGGGGGTTGTGGGTGTGGTAATAGGTGCCACCACTCTTGCAACCATAGGTTTCAAATTTGGAGGAACTCCTCTCCTTGCTCTCACTGGCCTTCTCCTCCTTGAGGATCTGAGAGAGGCAATAGAGATAATGGAGGTGGGGGGTGGATATGCCCTCCGCATGATAAATTCACGTGGTTGGTGTTGGCCATCTCTCCTCCACATTAGGATTCTTAAGTACAACATGATTTTGAAGCTAATAAATAGGATGTTGGATGGGACCCCCTTCCAATTGATGAAGATCCCCTGGCCTAGGATGGTTGGGAAGTATAGCCAAAGGAACTACCTCTGCCTCCTTTGTTGGCTACCATGTTTGCAATTACTGCTTAGTTGTTTCCTTATTATTTGTGTTTTTTAATTCTATTTTTTGATTGATATGAACTTGAGTTAGTTTAATTATGATTATTTGTTAGCTTGTGGGCTATTTTGAACTTTTGTTTCTTTTGAGGTTTCTGTATCTTGATGTGGATTTTAGGATATGACTTTTACACCTATTTTTTATATGATTATCATTATACTATAAGTTTCTTGTTAAATTTAAGTGTGATTTTCAATTTTTTTAAAAAATAATAAAAATAATAAAAACAATACAAATTATAATTCTTTATATAAGTAATTTAAAAATATTTCTCTATGTAAATAATTTCAATTTATTTTGAGGTTAAATTTTATAATAAACATAAACTTAAATTACTTAAATCTCTTTATATAAATAATTTTAATATAATATGATTTTCAAAGTTATTGTAAACATACACACACATTATCACAATTATTGCTTTATTTAATATTATGTTTTTATATATATTCAGAATTATTACTTTATCTACTAATTTGTTAATATAGAATTAATTTATTATTAATTTATTTTTATTTTAAAATTAAATTGTAATAAAATATAATTGATATTAATGTTTTATGCAAACTACATAAATAAATCTATCAAAACTTAAATTTGTGTAATTAAAAATAAAAATAAAAAAATATAATAATATATATGGGGAGAAGAATTATTAAAAGAATTGTTTTACTTATTGATTAAAAAAATCATTAAAATAAAAATAAAATAATAATTGTGATTATATATACAATATAATCACAATTATTATTTTATTTTTATTTTAACTTTAAATTTTATAAAAATGTAAATGCATCAAAGAGTTATAATTGATTTTGTTTTATCAAGAAGTAAAATAATTTTTTTAATATAGATAGATATAGATATATAATTGATTTTGTCTTATGAAGAAGTAAATAACTAGTTATATTTTAGTTTTTAAAAAATAATTTAATTTTGAACTAAGACATACATTTGTAAACTATGCACGTTTCACTGAATATATGATCTTAAAAAAAAAGTTTATGCGCTTTATGGAAGAAGTTTACAATACCTATTCTAAAAACACATGGCACGAAAAATTAAGAAAACAAGCCTTATTTGAAAAAATTGAAAATTTGAGCCTGATTTGAATTAAATCAAGACTGAAAAATAAATAATTATAATTATTTTATTTTTATAAATAAATGAAATAATTAAATTTCTAATTATTCATACTAAATTTTTAAATAAAAATTGCAATCATGTATTTATTGTTTAACAAATGCAATAAAAGAATCATAAAAAAGAAACTAAAAAAGATATTTATCAAATAATAGAATATTTATCAATCATTTATATTATACCCATATCAAATGAAAAAAATGAAACTAAAAAGTGTATTTGCAAACTGAAGCAATAAATAAATAAATAAAAATTCCTAACAATGTCATGGCTTAAATTATGTTTGTATTGTTCAATGTTTTAATTGTGCATTTTTTTATTTTTTAATATATATCTAATGATTTATGCTTAATTTTTAGTTTCCCATAAATATATTTGTAATTGAACATTCGATAAAAAACTTGCAACATAGATTGAAGTAATAAATCAAAAAAATCAGATTTCTTAATAATGCCATGGCCTAAAAATTGTTTATGTTACTCAATGTTGTAATGGTAGATATTTTATTATTCAACATATATCTTATTTTATTAATATTTTTCTTATTTCCCACAAATATATATGCACTTTAATATTTCATATTTTTATCTAGTATAAAAAATAACTAATTAATTAAGCTTCACATTTATAAAAATAAAAAGTTACAATTATTGTTTGTTTATGTTTGAGACAATACTTAAAATATTTGAAATAATTTTAAGTTGTAGTCTAATTCTTAATATATAAAATAGATCACATCAATAACTTAAATTCATAACCTAAAAGTTGCCCTCACATATTATCTAAGATACAACTAATCTATGATCAGATTTCAATGTAGCTACCATTTTCTTCTTTTTCTTTCTTTAAAAAAAAATATATATAATTCATTTTGAGTTGATTTCATCTAATAGAAATGCACAAGTCTTAATTGTCCCTTACTTACCAATTCTTAAATTATTCCAAACATTTAGAACCATCATACCTATAAAATAATTTCCAAGTTAAATTTTTTAATACAAAATTTCCAATTTTAGTTAATTCATCAAAGAAAATTTTACCATCAAATTAAATTCATGTACTAGACATTGTGTATCTTAATATAAAATTTTTCCTTCGAACATATAAGAAAAGTTTATCCACCCCAGGATCATAAATATTCAACCACCCATATCGAATGTTTTATTTTGATTTAAAAAAATAAATAAATAGAGACACTTACATATGTATATTTGCATGAATATATAACATTGCCATTTAAAATAAAATTAATAAAAAAATAAAAAACAAAATAGAGTTAAAACCCCTTTTTTTTTAAAATATAAAACATGAATATAGGACACTTTTTTAATGTTTCCATTCCAAAATCATCACACACACCTAATGGTGCCCCAATAACAGCTTAATACTCTTATAAAATTCGACTATCACAATCCTATAGAATAGCTTTAAAAATGCAATGATGTAAACCGCCCTAATTTGACTTGTCTATAATGATAATCACTTAAAATTACAATGATAGTAAGAAATTATATATATATATATATATATATATATATACTTACTTGAGGGTTTTCAATACCATTGCTTTCTCGATGCTTGAATACCAGATTACCAATTTATATGGGATGTATTTTTCATACCAACAATGGTACCTTATTAATTATATCTATTATAATCAAACTAATCTACAACATACGTGAGCATAAAAAATATGTAGCTTGCTTTTTTATTAGGAAAAATTTATACTAAACAACATAATGCTAACTCTGGTAAATGGAGATGCACATGTCAAATATTAATTTTGTAACTTGAGTTAATTTATGACCAAAAAAAAGTCCACCATCAAATTAAATTTATGTATAAAATATTTTGTAATCTCATATAAAATCTTCCTTCCAACATTTAACCAAACCATCTCACCCAAATTATATTTAATAAAATAAAAAACATATATATAAAAATTGATAACAATCTAATACTGAATATTTTATTTTGAAATGTTTATTATAATAAAAAATAGAGACAATTACACATATATATTTGTGAAAATATTAAATACATCTTCCCTAATCAAACTAATCTAAAACATGTGTACAAGCACAAAAAATTTATAACCCACTTTGTTATTAAAAACCATTTTGAGAAGATAACATAATGATAATTCACGCAAATGGAGATGTAAAAGTCTGATATAAATTTTACAACTCAGGATCATTTATGAAATAAAATTCCACCATCAAATTTAATTCATATGTATTACATCTTGCAACCTCATATAAAATCTACCTTCAAACATATAACTAAAATGTCTCACCCAAATTCTATTTTATAAAATAAAATAAATATAGAAATAATAGATAACAATCAATACTAAATTTTTTATTTCAAATTTTTTATTTTAATAAGAAATAGAGATAGTTACACATGTATCTAATAATAAATATAACATTTTAATTTTCCCATTCAATAATCATGTGGAAGTGATCACCCTACAACACAAAAAAATAATTTACTTTAGTGATAAGTTTATCACCAAGGAATTGAGCCTTAATATTGTTAGCAAAATTTGACATAAAAATCACGTGGAAGATATTTAAAAATACCCTAACATAAATTTCATCACCCTAAGCTAACCTACATGTTCCTATAATCAATTGAAATTATATATAATATGTATTTACTGACCTGAAGAATTTTCACAACACTGCTTGCATGATCTTTGAATGCTAGATTACCAATCTCCATGCCTTATATTTATCACACCAACAATGCTACATTTTTAAATACATCCATCCTAATTCTAACCATAAAATAACTTTTACGTATCAATAATATAAAACATTATAATGGGACAAAGAAAATTCATATATATATATATATATATATATATATATATATATATATATATATATATATATATATATATATACACACACACTAACACAAAGGTTTTTCATAGCACTGATTGCTCGATACTTGAGTGTTGGATTTCCAACCTCCCTGAGTTGTATTTATCCTATAAGTAATGCTGCATTATTAAAAATTGTGATCAACTTAATGAAAAATTACATTTAATGGATATTGATTCGGCACGTTGAAGTGACACTAGTAAGGTTTTAAAACAAGTTGGCAAGAGGGTCTTTCCAATTGGCCACCACTATTTATTGTTAATTATTAAAAACTTAATATTTTATTTTCAAATATGTTGTAACCATTCACTTATAATACTATTGATATTTATTTATGACATATTTATGGTTTCAATCACATACTTCCACATGCCTTATTAGTTGGCATGTTTCATTCAATCTAACCGAAGTTTGAATTCTTTCTAATAATAGTATCCTAGTGCAGGTATATGACCTTACTATTGGAAGACATGAATGAAATGGAATATTTTTAAGTGATGATGAATTTATGGTTTTTCCATGACAATATATACACCTCTAGTGAAATTTTTATATTGAGAATTCTAGAATTACAAAGACATTGACATCTTTGTTCAAGTATTAAATTACATAGAATTGATTACAATTGATAAATAAATATACATAAAAATCAGAGTATTTCATTATGTAATGTGGATTGACATTTACAATTTAATTGATCCAATATTCAATAATAGTCATAATTAAAATATTTTAAAAGGAGTGAACCATCTGAGTTTATACAAAGAGAGGGTTTTTTCCCCCTTATTTTTCCTAATAATTAAAACCAAAACTTGAATAGTAACAGATAAAAAATTATTATAATGATGAAAGATAGAGTTTGAAATTTAAAAATTAATATTATTTCAATTGTATTGATTAAAAATTATTATAAAATTAGTTATTTTCTAATTATTTATAAGAATGTTAAAAAAATACATAAAAGAATATAATTAATATTGTAAAATTTTATATTGATGTAAGAAGTAAATATTGATATGAAAATGCATTGGTTGTATACATGAATGCATATTAAAAAATATATACAAACTCTAAAAATAAAATGTCTATAGATAGAGCTTAGCCAAAAAGATAATAATCCTGAGGAAAGCATTAGTGAGGTGCATGCCTTTCAAAAATTCTAATGAAGAAATTACACCCTTAGGAATAGGAATAGGTGATGTCTATAAAAGTTAATGAAAAACTAGGATTAATCCTTATTAAATTAGATAAAGTCATGGTTCAACTAGGAAATTTTGAGGTTAAAGTAGTTGGAAAGCTAATTAATGTGCATATGCAATTTGAATTAGAACCTAAGATCCAATAATTCAAATATATTTAGGTCGTGGATATTCCCAAAGCCTATGGGATGTTTCTCAGCCAGGATTGGTCAAAATCATTAAATGAATACATGGTTACATATTTATACCACATGTGGTTGCTTTGGATAGGTGTATCCAATTAGATAATACTAGATATGAAACCTAAGATGAAGCACATGATAGTTGAATACAACATAGTCAATGAGAAAGTGAACCTAGTGTCCTTTAACTTAGGAATTAATATGTTGTATACAAACCCTGCTAAGGACAAATCTGATAATGACTCTGAGTTACTAGGTTTGTGGTTTATATATTTTGATGGGACACATTATAAATAAGAATTTGGGTTAGGAGTTCTACTAATAGACCTGCAAGGAAAGAGGCATCTAGCTTCTTATAGGTTATAATTCCCCTGCACTAGTAATCTGGAATAATATGAATCATTAAACCTTGAGTTTCAATTTGCATTGAAGCATAAGGATAAGGAGCTTAGAGTGTTTAGTGACTCTAAATTAGTTGTGAGCTAAGTTAAGAGAAAATTTCAATTCAAATTATCTTACCCTAGAAAATACAAACATAAGGCATGGGATTTAATCAAATTGTTCACCATTTTTAATATTATTCCCATTCTTCGAGAGAAAAAACAAATTGTTGATTCATTGGAAACTATTACTATTAATTTGACACCTCTAGATGAAATATAACTACTAGAATTTTTTATTGAGTTAGTCCCTTATCTTTATGTCCTAAACAATGTAGAAAATTTATAGGTATTTGAGTATGAACAACATATGATAGATTTCTTTAGCAATATAAGGGTGTTTAAAGCACAAATAATTAATGAAACAAAAAGGGATAATCCTAGGGAACAACCATTTTACCACGATGGTGCTATGGAGATCAAGGGAAATTAAATTCCAAAAGGGATGATCTCCCTAGAAAGGACTTTTGATGTTTAAAACCCTATGCAATTGACTAAAATTTTAAAATATGAGCATAAAAAATATCGAACCATTAACCTTGGCACTTTAAAAAATATCCAAAATATCAATATTGGTCTTGGTTAGGTAGATGCAGAGGTACAACAACTTCAAAATTTATTGTTGAGATATAAAGACATCATTGCCTGGGCCTATGGATATCTTAATGTATTCGACCCAAAGATAATAACCCACACCATTACTCTTAAGATAAATCATAAACCATTTAGGCAAAGACAAAGGCTTGTGAACCCAATTCTGGAACCATTTATACATAAATAAGCTCACAAACTTCTCTCATCCAAGATAATATTTCTAGTTCACCACTTCACTTAGGTAGCAAATTTGGTGTATGTTCGAAAGAAAAATGGAGAGATTAAAATATGCATAAACTTTCACAATATGAATAGAGCCTCTAAAAAAGACAATTATTTATTGCCTTCGATTGATGATTAATCCATATGGTGAGTGGATCTCAAATGATTTCCTTTTTTCATAGATTCTTTGGGTACAATCAGGTTTAGGTAAATTTAGAAGACAAAGCCAAGACTAAATTCACTATGAAATGGATCACTTTTGCTTACAAACAAATGTTATTTATTCTAATATATGTAGGGGTAAACTTTCAAAGGGACATGGACTTTGACTTTGAAGGGTTAATAATAAAATTCATTGTAATTTACATGGATGATTTAACAATGTTTTCTAAATGTAGGTCTGATCACTTGTGCCACTTGCAGAATTTTTTTGAATGGTTTAGAAGGTATGACATTTCCTTAAACCAAAAGAAGAGTGTGTTCAGTGTCATCGAAGGTAAACTCATTGGCCACATCATCATAAAATAAGTTATTTTTATAGACCTTGAATTTACTAATGTAATTTATAAATTTCCTCTACCTAAAAGTAAGAAAGAATTAAAATCCTTCTCTGGGAAAATTAACTTTGTCTGAAATATATTTTCTAGATATGTTGAGATCATTAAACCTTTAAATGATATGATCAAACAAGACACCAAATTAGAGTGGATGTTGAATCCAAGAAGGCCGTCCAAAACATCAATATGCCATCATGTAGGCACATATGTTAATCAACCCAGATTATGCCAAAGACTTTTATCTTTATCTTTTTATGTCTGAACATATCATTTCTATGGTTTTAATATAAAGGCTAGATAGAGAGGAA
This sequence comes from Torreya grandis, assembly GCA_037957365.1. NCBI lineage: Eukaryota > Viridiplantae > Streptophyta > Pinopsida > Cupressales > Taxaceae > Torreya > Torreya grandis. Next base: position 1,764,460 of record JARHVA010003433.1, read on the forward strand.
CATCTAATTTAATTTATGAGCATGAAACTAAAAGACGTAAAACTCAAGTATTCCATGTTGAATAAGCATGCATATGCTTTGGTCAAGGTAGTAAAAAAATATAGACACTACATCCTCAGAAGTAAAGTGCTTGAAAAATTCCCAAACCCAACCATCAAGCTCATGTCAGGGAAAAATGAATTAGGGGAACGTAAGGGTAGTGGAAGGTTAAACTCCAAGAATATTATTTATAAGTAAACCCTACCAAGTTGGTTAGAGTCCATCATCTCACTCAAATGATCACTGAGATTGATCCCCAAATCATAATGCACCAAGTCACCCACTATATTATTTATGAAAATCCACCCCATGGATTGAACTCAACACATAAAAGGGCTCTTACATTGAAAGTGTCTCAATACATTCTAAATAAAAGAGTTATGTATAGAAAATAATATGAAGGTATTTACCTTATATGCTTATTAAAATACAAATCCAAAGAGGTTATGGCTAGATTTTATGAGAAGCTAGGTAGTGGTCATGCCGTATAAAATGCAACTGTGCATGAGATACTGTGAGCTAGATACTATTATCCTACCATCTTTAAGGATGCCCATGCTCATATGTGATCATGCCATCAATGTCAACCATTTTCCAAGAGAGAATTCCATTCTAAAATACCTTTATAGATTTTTGCAAAGGAAATATATTTTGCACAATGGGGATTATATTTCGTAGGAGTCATCAATCCCAACTCCTCAGCATGCCATAAATTTAACCTCTCTACCATATATTATTGTACAAGGTGGACCAAATAAATAACAATGAATGATAGCACGACCAATGAAGTGATCAAGTTCTTAGAAGAAAATATAACCAACCTTTTTTAGCATGCCAATTTCCTTGGTCTACGATAATGGCCATGCATTCCAATCAACAAAGCTTACTGAATGGACCCATGAACATGGGATAATTTTGAGATACTCATCTAACTAATATATTCAAGGAAATGGGCTTGTGGAGTCAACCAACAAAAATATAATGAATGCAATCAATAAGTTGGAAAAATGAAAACCAAGGGAATGGCATTCACTATTGGAGTATGATTTCTAGGCTAACCACACTAGATATAAGCAGGCTTTGAAAAGCTCATCATTCTTTCTATTTTATAGTTTAGAACCTGTCTTCTAAATTATGCTCAATCTGTCCACCTATAAGTTCGTGAAGCAATACATGGAAGGCATTGAGAAGGTGAATTCAAGACTATTGGGCATGATCCAATAGAATAAGCTCAAGAATAAACCTTACTGAACTTCATCAAACATCAAATCACTTTCAAAAGATGGTTTGCCAAGAAGGCTAAGATGAAATCTTTCATGATTTTTGAGCTAGTAATACTGTGGGATAATATTAAGCATGAAATATAATAAGATGGGGGTGAATCAATAAATTATATATCTTTTACTTAATCTAATTTATTTTCTTTAACCACTTAATCACACATTTAAGATATGCAATAAAACTAAAACAATAACATGCACTACATGAGAGAGAGAGAGAGAGAGAGAGAGAGAGAGAGAGAGAGAGAGAGAGAGAGAGAGAGAGAGAGAGAGAGAGAGAGAGAGAGAGAGAGAGAGAGAGAGAGAGAGAGAGAGAGAGAGAGAGAGAGAGAGAGAGAGAGAGAGAGAGAGAGAGAGAGAGAGAGAGAGAGCAAATTTTTACATGGAAACCCAAAGTGAGAAAAACCATGGAGAACAATCTCAAGTATATGATTGAGCACCAACTCAAATTACAAAGTTTGCAAGCACCAACTTGCAGGAGCACCAACCCCTTTTTCGATCACCAACACAAAAACTATTTGTGAGCACCAACGCCTCTTGTGTATAAAAAACAACTATCTCTCAATATTGATTACTCAACAAATGATAGAACTCTACAATATCTCTTGCTTTTCTCTCTTCTTTTCTTATATAAAATAATTATAAAACTATGCTCTCTCTTGCCTATTACAAATGGATTATCAATTCTTTATTTATAGCTTTCCAAATGACCTTTGGCATTCACCCTTTGTGACCCTTCAATCCTCATGGAAAATGGCAGCAAACTTGTATGACCCTTTGTATCCTTTCATTTGAAAAGTCACATGGTGACCCTTCATAAACAAATGCATCTTTTCCTTTTTTGTCTTTATCTTTGTAAATTTTTGTATTCTTCAAAGTGTCCCTTCATGGAAAAATATGCCATACCCTCTTTTGTTTTTACATGGTGACTCTTGGAATTTCTCAAGATGACTCTTCATGAGAAAATGCATCCCATTCCTCTTATGTCTTTACCCTGTGACTCTTTGACTTCTCCATGGGCCCTCTTTTGACTTATATGCAACCAAAAATATATTAGTTATTATTAAATAAATATTAACACACATTATATAAGATATGAATATTAAAAAACACCATTAAATACAATGGGGCCTTTATCACCAATGCTAGACCTTTGACATCAATGACAATATTTCCAACAATCACCCCCTTTATCATTGATGGAAACCTCAAACTGAAACTACCACATCTTGAAACCTATACTGCACATGTTAACATGCACACACTACCATCCAAAAAACATATAGTAACTCCCCTTACTATAACAACATGTATATGTACCTATTTATGCACCTGTACCTATACCTATTCTTCTCCCCTTTGACATCAATAGCAAAGGGCCTATCGTGGAGCTAACAATTAGCTCCCCCTTAATTGATGCTAATATTCAATGGCAGGAAGTAAAATAAATTACTCCCAAATTCTTTCGTATATACTTAAATGTGTCTTTTGGTAGTGCCTTTGTGAAAATATCTACAATTTGTTCTATAGTACTGAGATATTCCATCTTAACCTATTGATATACAACCTACTCTCTCAAGAAGTGATATCTGATGGTAATATGTTTTTTCTTTAATGCATAAATATTAACATCACTTGTATTTTCACAAAAAATAGAAATAGGTTCATCACATTTTAGCTTGATATCTTCCAAAGTTTTCTTCATCCAAAGCACTTGAGTACAACACAATACTGCTGCAATATATTCTGCTTTAGTTGTAGAAAGTGATACTAAGTTTTGCTTCTTGCTTAGCCATGATACTAAGCTATCACCAAGGAAGAAATTACCAAAATCAGTTATATAAATTCTGCTGAGCCTATTCTCATAGATTTTAACTATTGTAAATAATAGAGCAAAGATAAAGAGAGAGAACATGAAAATGGAGTACATGAAAATAGAGAAAGATAAGTTTAACTTAAACTTACAAGGCAAATATATACATTAGAATAAATGTACATGGAGCATAAGATTAACTCAAAATTTTACCTCTATGTAGGTAAATGACATCATCCTAATAGAGGTAGATGTAGTATTGGATGGACCAACAGTTAGATCCAAATATGTAAACATTGGCCGTAATAAATAAAATGATGTAAATGCCAACTGTGATGATGAAGGAATCATCACCTCTTGTGACATAAAAAATGGTCCATATATAAATTATATTAATTTTTTATGTAAATTAATTGTTAGCTAAATTAAATTTGTAAATATAACTTAAATTTAACATCACATTTATATAAAATATACCTGCATCCATGTAGTGACTAATGTTTACATGCCAATTATGTGTGCCAAAAACTCATCACTCATAAGAATATGATCTAAACCATCTAAATCAACAATGCCATCACCATTACAAGGTCCTATGCATATAGCTCCACATGAACTACAAGGGTGGGTTCAGGGTTAGGTAGGTGGCATATTTGTAGCATCACTCCATGAAAGCCTACTTGTATGTTAAATTAGTGTATTGGTGGGTGAACTAAGATCATGGAGAGTGTCTATCTCCATGACCTATTAAACTATGGAGGGGATCTCAGGATCAAGAGGATTTTGGATATATATCTGTGTAGGCTGATTAGGTGCATGATGTGCACTAGGTTGATCCTACACAAAGCTTTTTCTTTGGCCCTAAAACTCACTAAAATCAAAATAATTAGGAATCTCATTGAAGACAAACTCACAGTAGAGTTTCCTCAAAAAATATAATGGGACCTCATGGTTGTTATAAGGTGGATAGTCAAAGACCATCCACCATCGATCCCAAAAATTGGCCATGATTAAGTTATGTACATAATGATGGATAGGAAAATCATTCACAATTATGGGAAATGGTGCATTGGTGGCTAGGTCAATGAATAGGGCACATATAGAGGATTTTAAAATTTATTTGTTCTTAACCTGAAAGGATGATAATTTGTCAGCATAATATGCCCATATATGAGGTCCATCGATCAATTTGACTCATTATAGAGTCAATTTGACCTAATAAGGTCTATAGAGAATTGCCTAGCTGGGTGCGATGGGGGTTGGTCAAAGTGGGATCCCTCATTCTGTCAATTAACTCTTCAATTTTAAAGTTTGTTTCCCATAATGTTGTCAATAAAAACCTCTTAATTTCTAGGGGTTTTTTGGGAATTGTAGGAGGCTTAGGTGGAGGGATAGGAGGAACAACTAGGTTTTATAGAGGGTTAGGAGGAGGAGCAGCTAGAGGGTTCTATGGAGGGTTGGCAAGATAGGCTATTAAAAAAATAAATTATAATTAAAAACTATGGTTAAATAATGAATATTATAAAAAATTAGGGTTAAATAGGAAAGATTTCAATCACTTACCTCTCTTATATGGTGGCATCATCATCTAACAAGTCTGTGGGATGAATCTGATAGCTTTTTGGTACTCTCTAGAGTTTTCTATGCAAAACATGATCATGGAAGCTATTGGAGAGTGAGGAAACTCGAATGCAAAATGAGGATTTTATATTTGGGCTTCTTTTTTTTTTTTTTGACACAAATAACATGATTGCGTTATTAATGTAATCACATTATAGTAGATATTAATAACATAATCATATTAATAACACGTTCACATTACTTTTTGATATAATGTGATCATGTTATTATATAACACAATCATGTTATGGCTCGGTAATCCCAAGCCTAGATTTAAATAATATGATCATGTTAATTAAATAACATGATCACACTAATTAAATAATGTTATTATTTTATTAATTAACATGATCATGTTATGGTTAATGTCCATAGAATTATCCCCCAACTCTATGCACTTACCACCACATGAAGTCTCTTATGAGTTTTTCAAGTTTTTTGTAGGCCAATTTAGAGGGGGGCCAACATGAAGAGTAATAAACACAAGTTACAATAAGGACTTTGGAACAAATTTGAAACTTTCATGCAAGAGATAGAGGCTTAGTAATCCATAATACAAGCTTATTTTCCACTCATTGAATAACATAGGTCTAAAATTCAACTCATGAGGCTTGGAAGGCAAAGGGAATGCCCAAGAATTTAAATGTTTAATAATGGGAAGTCCATTTCCATTGGCAAGTCCCTATCTAGGTAGGAATGGGACTATGTGATTATTTGTAGCATTTAGTTTTAGCGCATTAAATATTAGATCCTGAAGCTCTAAGAAACAATATGAAGACATTTCGTTGCATTGTGAATCATAGATTCTTCTTCTAATAAAATAATTAAGGAATCATTTTAAAAATGGCCATTAATAATCGAAATTGGATAAGGGTGAGGAAGATAAATTCCCTTGAAAATTCCTCTAGAGGCATAATTTCCCCAAAAATAGCCAAAAACCTTCGCATCAAGGATATAAATGGAGGGGCCTAAAGGGAAACCCTACCTGATGGAGCATAAGAATTTTTAAGAGTCGACATGACTAAGAGAAAACACCAAATAAGTGTAATGATAAAAACACTACACAAGTGGTAATGCGTGCTTAATGAATGGACATCAATATCTACTGATAATGCATCCAATAAGTTTGAGAACAATATATGCAAATGACACCAAAGTATCACACGAGTAATGGAAACTAATTGTACACATAAAAGAGAAAGTGTGGCCCATAAAAACCCCTCCAATACAATCAACAATGACCCCCTTGTATTTACAAGTAACACAACATGCTCAAATATATGGATATCCGATGATGGCCATTAATACTGAGAGAGGTAGAATAATTTTTAAAGGGAGTCTTGATAGAGTGAAAGAACTTAGGGATAAATCCAAAGGATTTGAGAATTGCTAGAATAAAAGTCCATTCAATCCTATCATAAGATTTTTCAAAATCAATCTTGATAAATAAGGCCTTTTTATTTGAAGTACAATCCCATTCCAATCCTTCTTAGACCACTGTGATGTTATATAATATGTATCTACCTTGAATGAATCACATTTTCTTAGGCCTTAAAAATAAAGGTATAAGATATATGATTCTAAAAGCTAAGGCCATGGATAAAATTTTATAGGAGACATTGAGTAGTGTTATATGTCTACAAATAGTAATTAACTTAGGATTCATAGCCTTTATTAATGAGATTTCCTAGAGATCCATTGGATATGGATTACAAATAATACTTATGCAAATTAGGTCCTACATAGTCCCATAGGGTTTGATAAAATTCATAAGGTAAACCATCAATGTTTGGGGCTTTATCTTGAGCCATACCTATTAGTACATTATGGAGTTACTCAATAGAGAGAGGTCTTTCAGATGCCATGCTTTGATTTGGTGTGAGATTGGATGGAATAATATCAAGTCACTTTTGTAAGGTAGTTTCCTATTCTTTAAAAGTGGACAAAATAAGAAAAACATACTCATGATGTTTGACAAGGTGTGAAGAATGTCTGAAAGAATAGTAATACGATCACCAGTTTAAATCAAAAATACTTTATAGCCTCAATTTTCAATACATAGTGACGAGCTCTAAGCTTAATTAAGAATTATTTGGAAACTTGGTCCCCAAATTTGAGCCAATGGATGCAGGCTTGAATTTGGGCACTTTGAGCTTGGTGATTTTTTTGTATCTTGATCTTCTATCATAACTCAACAACTTGATGTTGATAGGTTTCATCTAAGGGATAATTCTCAAGATCCTGAGCAACTCAATTGAATTCATTTATATGAGAAAAGTTGGCCCTTTTCTTGAATAAGCTTATTTTTTGCCAAACACTCTCAGAAAAGTGGCTGAGTGGGAATTGATAGCCTCTCACCAATCAATCCAACCACATCCATTATAGGGGTATGGGACAAATATCCAAAAGTCATTTCATATGAGACAGGGTTTGTTGGTGCTATAAATGAGAGGTGTGTAATGTCCCTTTCTTAGAGGCTCCTTTTTTTCGTCAAAAGCTCTGATACCACTATAATATCCCCAACCAATAAGGAATATGAAAAGACAAAAGCTCTAAACAAAAATATAATTTTGCAGAATAAATTCAAATAAATAAATAAACCACAATAAATATCTTAACTTGCTAATCAGTGATCTTATTTATTTGTCCAGATGATTACAGTAGATGTCCTCTATCATGCATATAAAGGAATATTCAAATATGGTCTTAAAACCCTGATCTTCTATAAATCTGGAAATGAAACTTGAATTCTGGAATGGCTCAGGTTTTTTGTGTCGACACACAGTCACCGACGTCAGTTATTATGCCATCATCGATCGATATACTACTGATGGCATAACAACCGACGTCGGCGACTGTGTGTTGACACAGAAAACCTGAGCCATTCCAGAATTCAGGTTTCATTTCCTGATTTGCAGAAGATCAAGGTTTTAAGACCATATTTGAATATTCCTTTATATGCATGATAGAGGACATCTACTGTAATCATCTGGACAAATAAATAAGATCACTGATTAGCAAGTTAAGAGACTTACTGTGGTTTATTTGTTTATTTGAATTTATTTTGTAAAATTGTATTTTTGTTCGGAGCTTTTGTCTTTTCATATTCCCTATTGGCTGGGGATATTACAGTGGTATCAGATCTTTTGACAGAAAAAGGAGCCCCTAAGAAAGGGACATTATAGTGGTATCAAAGCTTATGTTCAAGAAAGGATCCCCTAAGTTAGGGACATTACAGTGGTATTAGAGCTTTGTTAAAAAAAAGGAGCCTCTAAGAAAGGGACATACCAGTGGTATCAGAGCTATGTCTTGCCATCTTGTTGGGTAATTTGGGTAGACCAGAGCGAAATTCCTGCCATCCTGTTGGGTAGTTTGGGTAGATTGGTTTGGGCACTCAAGTTATAAAATAGTAGCCAATCATCATGAGTGACAGACGTGATGGTAGCCCACACTAGGGCCACATGCATAATGATGATCAGGACACTAAAGAAGTCTATCATGAGATGACACAGGCACTACAGGCACTCACTACTATGGTAAAGAGGATGAACACACCTGTTCGATAGAATGGGGGGCAAGAAGATAACAAGAGTGTTACTAGTAATTGGAGACCACAGCTGCCCATTCCAAGATGGTTGATAGGCTTACACGGCCTACATTTGTTAAGAATGGTTCAAAGGCCAACCTAGCAGTAGCACCTTTGGATTGAGAGGCTCTTAATGGTCTACACAGGAAAAAGCTTTGCTTATACTGCAAAGATCCATATGATGCCGATCACGGTTGTCATTTGAGGCCTAAGGGCAAGGCATATCGTGTAATATGGGCATATTGTGAGGATTCAAAATCAGAAGATTTCAAATAGCAGGATAGTTCTGAGGAGTCAGAGGTAGAGGCTTTAGAGCCAAAAGTAGAGGTAATGAAGGTGGCTCACCAGGATTCTGAGAGACATGTGGTCGATCTTAGTCATCAGGATTTGGACTCTCAGTTAGTTGCAAAAGATGAGGGAGCTGGAGATTGTGATGATGAGATAGTTTCAGCAGTAGCTTCTTCAGAGTTAGATGAGGATGAGTCCAATGCTAGCATTCAGAGTGTGGAGGTATACTCAGAGGTTAGTACACTGAGTGTTGGTGGTGAGTATGTTCCTACAGTGGTTGCTGAGGCACATGTTGTTGGAGCTGACACACATATTTAGGATTTGGGAGTACCTGGTCCTGATGAGTTTGGCATACCAGTGGAGTTGAGTTTCTAGATTGATTCTTCTCACACTGATGACAGTGTGGTATAGTTGGTTATGCCACCTTTACAAAGGGATCAGTTATGGAATGAGAGTTATGATAGACTTGGCATGGTGATAGGTGCTATGATTGACAGTTTGGCAGTGCATGACTTAGAGCAGGAGTTGATGAGATATGTTGATCACTATAGAGGTATAGTGTGTGGATTCTCCACACTTGGCGTAGTCCCATTTGGGATTTGTTACAGAGTTGGAGTGTGCCTTTCGCATAGCATGGTGGAATGTGTACACGGTATTTGTAATCTTGGAGTTTGGTTGAGTTTCATTCACCAGTTTGATTTTAGATTTCTCTTGGTTATATTTCTAAGGATATTATAGGAGCTTGCATTGATTGTCATTAGTATAGATCATGACTACATTTGGGATCCAGGTGGATTGTTTGGTTTGTTGTTCTGAGATTGCTTGGGGACAAGCAATTTCAGGAGGGGCAGATTGTCATGTCCCCTTTTTTAGTGGACATCGATAGACTTAATGATTAGCCTATTATGCAACCTTCGTAGGCTGATAGGATGGATAGAGGGTCATGATGGAGCTTGGCTTGGCTTTAATTTGCAGAATTTCTACATTTGGTTTTCATTCAGGCTTTTTTATACACACTTGGCCTGAGCTCCTATTATTTAGGGATATTTGACATATAGTGGAGCACCTTTATTTTGGTATGGTGATGTGCAAAATCACTTCCTGATTCACCAGCTTCAGACGGTTCGAGGATCCGACATGTATTGAGGGAGATATTAATATTTGATTGATTTAATCAAATATTAATTATTTGGTCTAATTTTAAGTTAGAAACCCTAATTCTAATTTAAGAAACCCTAATTAGGGAAAGCACATATTTTTGATGGTATAAGGGTTTCTCATGGAGGCCATTATGATTATACATTTGATTATTGATTTTGATATTGAAGAATTCTTCTGTGAAGACTGAGCCAAAGGTTCCAAGATTCCATCTGCATTGGAGAACGTCCACTCTTCAGTGTGTGTAATTCAGAGGCTGTGAAATATTAGCTGATCTATTGACGATTTGAGAGATAGCTTCATATAGAAGTTATCATAGAGTTTTACTGGTTTGGGAGATAACTTCACACAGAAGTTATCACAAGGATTTCAGGTATTTATTTCCTTATGTTTTGATTTAATAAATTATACAGATAGAAATCTTCTGTATTAGAGACATATATCTTCAGATTAGGGGTTGAAACAAATAGGGTGTGCTTTATTGGTGGCTGTACAAAGTCCATACAGATCTGTACAGATTCACACAGAGACCGACATCGGCAGGCAGAGATCCACAGCGACTGACATCGGTCGACTTATCACCGACGTCGGTAGGTTAACGACCCGAGTCGACCGATGACGATAGTATAACCGACGTTGATGACTGTGTTTTTGACATAGAAAGCTGAGCCATTCCAGATTCAAGGTTTATTTCCAGATTTGCAAAAGCCCAGGGTTTTAAGACAAAATATTTCATATTATTTTATTTGTATGACAGAGACTCAATTATGTAATCGTCTAGAAGAACAAGTGATAGGATCTTTGATTTGCTATTGAGAGATTATATTGTGATTTATTTATTTATTTGAAATTATTTTTGGCAAAAATTGTATCTTTGTTCAGAGCTGTTTGTATTGCTATATTCCCTATTTGAAGGGGACATTATAGTGGTATCAGAGCTTTGTTAAAAAAAAGGATCCCCTAAGAAAGGGACATTACAAGGTGTTGAGATAAAATTGGTTATTAAAAATATTATCTAGAGGGGTAAATCATTCAATGAAAAATTTAATGGGTTGGTGGTCATCCTTTATCCATTAATTTGGCCTAGTCATTATTGATTTTGGGTGATATTTGGCCTCACTTTAAATATTGGAATGAATTGTAGTGAAGTAGATCTTAATTGTTTTATCAGTTGAATCAAGTAGACAACAAGGTCTAGATAATTAATTAAAAAGCAAACAAACAAAGAAACATGAATGATCTTATCAATTGAACCTCTAGTGGTAGTACTCACCACTCTCAAAGTAAAAGATGTTAAACTACTCAGTCCTTGGATTGAAACAAGATTAATTCTAAAATTAATAAGGGGACATTCTATCCCATGTTTTGTTATCTCCCTTTGTCCTCTCTGAATTACTTGGCTCCATGGGTATATTCTGAATGGGTCACAAATTGGGATCAATAGAAATTAACACTAGAAGGAGGGCTTCTTGATTCTTAGTTGCCTATTTAAAAGTTACCTAGACCTCAATGCAAGAATCAAAAGGTCCATATTTAAGTTTTTACCCTTCTTATTTCACTTTTTGAGGCATAATAAGAACACAACAATTAGAAATAGGCCTGTTATACATATGATTTAATTTTTTTGATTGTCCCTAATTCTCTAAATTTTGTGGTTATCACCATGTCCTCGCTTGTTGAATCAACCATTAATTTCGTTGGCACTCAACATGAATTTCCAAAGGGCCCCTTTGTGTTTCTTCCTAGATTTTCAAGAAATCACCATATAACTATGGAAGAACACCTCGTTGCCTATAAGTCTTTTATGCATGTTTGAAATGTCCAATTTGAAAATGTTGCTTGCAGGTTGTTTCCTTTTAATTTGGAGGAAGAATCATCTGACTAGTTTATGCATTTGAATCCCAATTTTATTAACAATTGGAATGATTTTGGACATTTAATTTTGCTTCGGTTTAGTCTAGGGATTGACCCTCATGATTTATTGAAGGAATTTGTTATGACTATGAAATAACCTCATGAGCTAACTAGAGATTCCACTTTTAGATTTCGTAAGAGTCATAACAAAGTCCATATCAATCTTATACCTCTTAAATTGGTTGTTTTAGATTTGTATTTAAGTGATTTGAATCCTTTAATTGCAATATTTTTGAGAATATTTGTAGCGGATACTTGGACCATGGATTTCATAGAACCCATTTAGGTAGAAGATGAGTTATTTTGCCTCCATCTAAGGCAAATAGAAGAGTTGTTTGATTTCTAAAAGATTGTAATAGTAGATTAAAAAATTCATCCTCCTACCATAGTCCAAGGAAAAACCTTTCACTTGTAACCAATGGATCATCATGATGCTCTCATTAACTATGATATGCTTATGGAGGATGAAGATAGCTATGATGATGATGAATTCATTCAAATTTCAGAATTAGAAGAGCTCACTTAGCATCTCCATGAGGAGGAAGGATATGTTCATGCAGTAGATGATATATGTTCCAAGGAATTGGTATGCCTTGAACCTCTTGATCAAATGTTTACAACCCCTGATATTCAAGTAATTGAATCTCTTATTTTCTTTTGGTAATATTTTGAGGTAAATGCTTCTAATGCATATACTCTCTTCAATTCTGAGACTAGGAAACCTAAATTTTTTGAACATATGCTTGGTAATAGTCTTATAATTTTAACAAAGAAACTCAAGGAATTTTTTAGTGAATACAAGGATGTCCTTTCCCTCATAAGGAAACTAACTAAAATAACCTTGTTACTACATACAAGTGGAAATCACATTGCACTGGGTTTCTAGACCCACGTTCTAAATTTTGTTGGGCTTATTTCTTGTTTATATTAGTGTACATAATTTCCCATTTTCCACACATTATTTCTAAGTTATCTCTTTCTTTATTTATTTCTTTATATTTTTAATTTTTGGTAGCTCCCTATTTTTATATATGTTTTTTTTAGATTAGTTTCCCTATTTTGGTTTTTGCATCAACATTTTTTTATTCCTTATCCTAGGCATGGCTTTGAAAATGATGAGTCTTATCCTGAAAACAAAATCTTTAAGCGAAGAGTTAGACCTTATAAATTTCCTTTCCTTGTGTTATTGGGCCAAAGGACCTCAAGTGGTTTATGGAAATATGAAATTTGTTCAAGCTTTAGAAGTTAGAAAGTTAAAATTCATGTTTGAATAATTGTATAGGTTGCTTCAATTTTATTTTACACATTTTCTAAATGATTGGAGGCCTATGATTTTAAACAGAACATGTGGATTCTAGAAAGGTTTCATTTCTTGTCTAAAGCCATCAATTGCATTTAATTAAATATCTGAAGCAAAATGGAAACATTGATTTAGTTTGGATTTATTTTGGCAGTCATGAACTTGCTAAGTCTATCATTATACCCAATGGGGATTGGTTCTCAATCCTCATTGGACATACTTATAAAATAATTTCATGATAAAGTTTTGAAGGAAATAAAATAATAATGCAAGATCTAAAGTCTTCTTCAAAAGGGTGATATTGGCAATCTCCATTGTAGCCTTTCTAGACTAGTTAGTAGTGGAGTAAGGACATTACTGGGACCATAACTATCTCTGTCAAGGCTATAGATGCTTCGCTGGTAGTAGATCAATGCCCATGCCATCCCCCTTAAGCTAATTTTTCTAATAGTTTCCCTTTCAGGAGTTTTCTGTCAAAAATAGGTTTGAATAATTTTATGTGAATTCAAGAGCTATAAAGGAATTTATCAATTTCACACATTGATGGCCTTTAATAACATTAAATTTTAGTATGTTACATGTTGAAGTAGACTTAAATTCCTTTATCTTTTTGATTTTGTCTAAAGGAATTATTTGTAATTCATAATTGTGTTCAAGTGTGAAGGTTTGTAGTTTGACTTTTAGAGTAATCTAACTAGAAATTCTAGATTTTGAATGCTTTTACAACATTCTCCTCGCAGAGGTCACCATTTGTTGCTGTGTCAAAAAATATGCTCCATTTTTAGTAAAAAATGAGGATCCTCTTTTAGTGAGCTCTAAAGTTTGCTCACTTGCATTGAACTCGAGTTCCTTGCACTTGAGTCACTAAAGCTAATTGAATCAGAGTCATTTAATTTTAAATATGAGCTCGTGCCTTAGCCAATTTTCTTTGTTTATTTCAAACTATTCCTTAAGTCTTTTCTTCTTGGACCCTTCCACATGTCAACATTAGTTTGTTTTAGAGTTTGGGTCCAAAGTCTAACAGTTTCTAAGTCTTTTAAAGACTCCAAGCTTTAAGATCATGCCACATCAAGCTTGGGGATTTGGAGGGATTAACTTCAGGTCTAATAGCTTACTGTCCCCATAGTCCCAAAATTTTAGGGTCCTGAGAAGCCTCCATTTGGTGACATCCTGGAAGCCTAAGACCTTGGGGGCAAGACTGATTACACCAACAAGTCCAAAGACCTAACTTAATGAGGGTTATCACATGACACCTTGATGATGTTAGTATTCTTAGGAGCTTAAAGTTGATGGGTGTCTACCCATCACTAGATTGTAAACCTTTAAACCTCTAGACCTATAAGAGCATGCCACATGACACTTAAATGAGATTATACTTGATGATCATTTTGAATGTCAAAACTATCAGGACATTATTTTATTTTGAAAGGATGTTTGGTCTGAATTAATAGTTTATATACATATGCTTATAAGAAGGGCCTATGCTCAAATTGAGTTGAATCATGCAAATGTTCATGACCAAATATCAAAATATGTTGTTTATTTCTTACATTTGATTAAAATCAGTTATGAATTTTGCATTCATGATTTAGATCATCTTAATGTTTTTGCCTTGCCTTTTCTTTAAACAAACTAATTTGGATTTTTGATTAAATAAAATGACTAAGTTGTTTCATAGTTTTATCTTTTACTTAGTTTTTTTTATGTTCTCTTAAAAGACATGTCTTTCAACCCAAAGCCTCAGATCCTCAGAGGCATTAAATTTTTAGGCAAAATTTGATTATCCTATAGTCCTAAGGCCTCAAGAAGTTTCTAGTAGAACCTTATCAAAATCCTGGGAGCTCAAAACCATTATCCCATTAGCCTAAATCATGAAGAGTCTGAGGAGCTGAGGAAGTGACATGTGATGACCATTGAAGCCAAAGGCATTAAGATCCTGAGAGAATGAAAAGAAGCCATGTGTCCATGTAAAATACAAAAGTGAGTGACAAAGCTAAAGTTTATGGATGCCAATAAGCTACCAGGTGGTAAAACTAGAACCCACTAAGGCCAAGCCAAAAACATAATGAAAGAAAAGGAAAGATGCTTCGAGAAAGAGCCATGTGGCAATACTGATGTTAGTAATACACTAGCTTATAATTGATGCCTTGTTCGGTTGTCAAGACCATCAAAACTCAAGATGGGATGTCCATTCAGTTCGATGGTAGAGGAGAAAGTTGCAGAGGCCCATTTAAGACAAAAAATAGTTAATAAGATAAATATTTGCTTTCATGAGATGTGGTATCTTAACTGCTAGGGCATGGGTCTGATTCAAATCTATCAAAATCTTAGCTACATTTCCAAATCATCATTCAATATTTGTAACCACTTCATTAGGGGGCTGAGTTAGAATTTAAAGCCATGAGCTTCACAAATGATCTATTTAAAGATGTTGGATTGCCATTGTTAAGGGTCGACACTTTAGGCATCAAACTATTGTTGGAATAGGTCTAGATTTCACTAAATTTTCCCCATGCACTTGGCCTTAGTTGTTTTCTAGAATATATTTATTATAACATAATGCTTGTAAAATGTTGAATACAAATTTTATTATGTTTTGTTTATTTAATGTCTCTAGCCTTTTAATTTAATTGGTTAATTTGAACTAAGACAGTTAATATGTTTATTTGCAGATGATTTCCTTGGTTAGGATGTGGATTATCTATTTTAATTGGTCTATTGGATTTGTTCATGTTTTACTTTAGTCTTTTCCCAGTCATTATGTGAAATAGTTACAAACTATCAATTAGAATATCTTTAGAATGAGTTCAATGGATAAATGACTTTCATATTAGTGTCCTTACAAGCTTGCCTAACGAATGGCCAACGTTTGTGAAATTACTAAACCTAGTAAATAGTGGTATAATTGTGGTCAGGCATGCTTTCATTTCATTGGCATCAAGAGGCTTGTTTAGACCAAAAACAACTTCTCTTTTTTTTCTGTATGCTTCCCTCTCTTTTTATTTATTTTGGGTGATACTTGGCCTTAGTTTAGATATTAAAATGAATTGTAGTGGAGTAAATATTAAATGTTTTATTGTTTGAATCAAGTAGATAATAAGTTTTAGATAATTAATTAACAAGCAAGAAAACAAACAACTATGAATGATCATATTAATTGAACCTCTAATTGTAGAACTCATTTCTTTTAGAGTAAAATAGGTTAAACTGATTGATCCTTGGATTAAACTAGCATCAATCCTAAAATAAATGAGGGGATAATCCCATGTGTTTTTATTTCCCTTTGTCCTATGTAAATTACCTGTCTCTAGGGGCATATTCTGAGTGGATCACAAATTGAGACCTACAACTAGTTTCTCGAATTCGTTGCTTTGGTTTCTCCATTCTATTGCTCTACATTTGCATACTTGTATTCATCATTCCACACACACATGTTATTGGGAGAACTACATTTGAGTTTGAGCCCTCTTTGAAGTATTATCAATGTAGTATAGTGCTTGGTCTTTCAATGAGGATAGGCCAATTTCATCCCAAATTAATCCCTTTTACTAGATTTTGCCACCGACCCCCCCCCCCCCCACATTTGATTTTGATTTGATTTATGTACAAGAAAATAGGTTTTTATCATTGTAGGTATTTTAAACTATATTATGGATATGAAGACATGTCCATGAACCTAATTAATGCATTTTTACGTGGTGAAATCATCAATTATGTGTTAAAGTCAACTGAGATAAGTTTACGATCAATAGACCCAAGAGTACTACACCATTGTCCACCTATAATAGACATGTCCAAATAAATTTTCTATTTTTGCTTCAAATATATCATCTCTATATTTATGTATTCTATGTTTATGTCTATTTACAATATGTCATAGTCAACTGAGACATGTCTTCGATCAATAGATTTTGGTGCACTATGCCACCATCCACTTTCAACAAACTTGTCCATATTTTATTTCTAGTTTTGTGCCTAATATTGAGCCTGCACAGCCATTTTAATTCAATTTTTCACAATCTAATAGTTATAAAAACCAATGAATATCCATGCTCGAGTTAAGTATATTTCTTCTTAATACTTTCTTGAAATAACAACTTTCTATATTTAACAATTTATCAACATCTGAATAGTTAATATTGAATATCTTTCTTATTCTTATATTTCTAGTTTTACACCTATATATAGTCCAATATAACTATTTCATATTGTGTTTTATCATAAATAGGGTAAAACATATTCGTGAACCCATAATTTTTTATTTGAACATTGTTTACCTTGTTTTGATTTTTTTAATCTAGGGTTTTAGCTAAATTTTGATTTTCAAAAATAAAAGAGATTTTCTCTTTCATCTTGGGGATTCAAAATTCATGTTTAATTACACAAAAATCCTTGTTTTTCATTGTTTTTCAATTTCTTTTCTTTTTTTTCTTCCTAGAATACACGTTCTTATAGTTTTAAAATTCATAGGAGTTGTCATTTTGGGCAAAGCGATTATGGATTTTACCTACATTATGGTGTAAGGGATATTGCTCTAATACTCAAGCCATTAGACAATAATATATATGGATTTTAGTTTCCATATACCTCATAGTATATCATAAATGCATAGGTTTTATTTTTAATCCATAGGAAGCCTTGAAACACTTATTCTTGTTTTGTACTCATAAGTGATTATCCCCAAGAAGTTATTCTCAATGCACCTTAGAGATAAGATAGTGTGGCTATGAGAATGGTGGAATACTTTATAGTTAGTGCCTTTGCCACCATATTTACTATTTACAACTAGGATAATATAACTTGGAGCCTACAAAGCGACCACACCTTGCCTAGTTTCACCCATTGATAGCATTGTTTTTCATTGTATGATTGATTTTTTGTTAGCATTGGGCATGATATTTGTCGTATTTAATATTGTAGACTAATAAATCTAAAATAGACTCTCAATATGTATCTAAATATGAAATTCCAAAATGTGTTCATCCTTTAGATGTAATGTTTTCTAGTAATGCTACACTTTATGCTTATGATAATTAATGGACTCATGATCATACTTGTGCAATCTCTGATGCTTCTCACATTAGTCAAGAAAATTATAGATATGATTATGATTATGAAAATCAACATGAATGGTATAATAGTGAAGAATATAATGAAGAATAAAATAATCTAACTAATATATAAATTACACAACCCATTCTTCCCTTATACTCTTATTTTTGAAAAGAAAAACAAAAAGAGCATATTGATAATGAATATGTTCTCTCCCTTAATCTCTCAAAAGGATTAAAATATAAAAAATATCTAAATAACGCCTTATTTACCCTCTAACTTGGCTCTTGCATCCCATCACATCAATCAATATACATTCCAAACACATAGCCTTTATATAGAAATGCTAAAAGATACAAATTAATGTGTTGTCCCATCTCTTTCTCTAAAAAATGTAGATGATGTAGATGCATATATTTCCCATTCTTCTCTAAACATAGTTAATGATACACTAATTTATTATTATCTTTCTACTCCCGTGGAAGTAATGAATAATGCTATAATTTTATCATCCTATTGTGAAATGTCATAAGATGATAATGAAGGGGAATTAAAAATCCAAAGTAACATTATGGATCTAGATTTATAAAGCAACGATTTTGAAATATTTTGTAATAAAGATAGTGATCCTAAACCCATTCAGTGGTAGTTTCATGATAATACCAATTGTGGATATTCTTCTTTCTCTCCTAAGTCACTAGAACTTGATAAATAACAATGTCACGTTTATAATTATATACATGTTCAAAATGATAAGTCAAGCAATGATATTTGAGTTTGTACCAATGTTTCCTTAGAAAGTAATACCCAACCATGTAATGACAATTGCCATGATCCTCTTATACTAATGTAAAAAGTGGATGATCAATTGTAACCCATTAGTGAGCCTTTTAAAAAAATATTATTCCTACTAGTCATATTGTATTCATGATGCATTCCATTGGAGATCTCCAAAATAAAGTTATTAATCTCACTTTAAAAACTAGATAATGTTGTGCAAACATCAAAGATAATGTTATCCTAGTACAACCCCTTACACTAGTTGTATATGAACATCCATATAAAAAGTATTTTGTTATTCCTACACTACCATTGTGTGATGGTTATGGATATCCTTTCAAGCATTTAACACAATATACACTTTATTTTAGAGATTAGGATAATGATGGATGTATCTCACTCAAATTTTTCCATATAAATTTTATAAGAAAAGCTTAATACTATGTCTATAGTTTACCTAATGGTTCATTGTCCAACATCAAAAAATTATTAGATGCATTATTATATGATTATCATAAACACATGGTACCTAAGCTCACATTACAACATATACATAGTTTGCACAAAGATCATATTGAGCTAATTGTAGACTACATGTTGTCATTCAAAAATGCTTTACACTTTCTAACTTATCAACCCTTAGATTTGGGGTTCTTTTTAAATATATTTAGTAAGGGTCTTTTATCTCCACTCAAATAAAGGTCCATGCATAAAATTTACACCTATTTTGAGAAGTTATGCACGTATGTATTGAAATATGCATGTAAGCTAAACTTCACAACAAAAAAGGTAACTAAATCAGAATCATCTACAAACAAGCAATCAATTATCAATTTAACATCCAAAAGAAAGAATCGACTTCAAGTCATTCATAAAAAAGATGAAGCATTGAAGACATTCCTTTTTAAAGAAGAACAAGTCCAAGCATTCAATAAAGGAAATGAAATAATTTATAAAGCATCACCTAAAGTGAATAAACCAAATTCCAATAAGAGACCATCACTCTAGTCTAATAGATTAAGATATTGACCACATGGTATTCTAATAATTGTTAGATGAGAATTTAATCACTCTCCCTCTTAATTATTATCATCCTTGTCATTGTCATGAGTTCACAAAAGGAAGATAATTTTTCACTTATCATGGTATTAATAGACATCAGGATAATGACTTTCATGTATTGCAGACATTAATTACACAAGTTGTCAATAAAGGGATTTTCACATTTGAGAGTAATAAAATCAACAAGAAAGATACAATGATCCATGACAATAACACATCTCTAATTTAGATACCAAAGTAAACGCATTATAATGAATATTGGAGTTGTAAAAAAATATTATCCATTGCACATTATCAATTACAAGTACCACAAGTAACTAACATGGGTGAAAACATCTTATAGAGCCATAGATACAATATCACAATACAACTATGAATAATACAAAGTATGGTGCATAATTATTATTTATGTCAAGATGTTTTGCCCATTTGATAGTTTTTAATTAAATTTAATAGATACATTATTACAAATCTCTAAAAACCCATTTCATTTTCAAATACCAAATATCAAATAAACTATTCTAGAAAATTCTAAATCTAAATGAACAATATAAAAATGCCACATAAGCTACTCTATCAAAGTAAAAATCACATCTAAATGAAAATATATAAAGTATAGATATTCTACATGAGTCCAAAAAAAGAGAAAATACACCATAAATCCACACACACACACATGTATATATATGTTTTATACAAGTATAACATGATCAAATAATCATTCTATAATGGTGTCCTTACCCTGTCTATCACATCCAACCTCAACTAATAATCAGCTATGTGAGGAACAATCTATAATTTTAGTTACTTGTGATCTTGAATGAGATTGACTCTTATGCCCACTGTCCATGAATATGACCAATTGAGACTTTAGTGTTGCATGCTCCTATTGCAACTACCCATACTCCTAGAAAACACTCTATTATAGATTCATCCATGGAGATGGAGGTGGCATTTGTTGTCTTGTGAACACTGTCCTTAACTAATCATGTTCAACGATAAGTTCATCTCACTCAGATATTAGGTCATCATGCACTATTACCACTGCAACATGATTTTTCATCACTATAACTGCATGGTAAAATAGGTGAGAATGCTCTCCTACAATATTTATCACTCACTCCGAAAATCCACCAGTGATCTTCTCACCAGACACATCTCATGTGAGAACCTAGAGGGATGTCTCTACGATGACCTACCAATAATCATCATCCACTGAAAAGAATCATATAAATATGTTAAATCAATATCAATGATATCCAAATTAATAAAATTATTTGTAAATATCTAAAATACACATGTACTCACTCATAGGTGGATTTTGAGGATCAATTACTACCACACCACTTGCATCATTGGGAATAAAGTAGGCCACCTATGGGATAACCACCATCATGTATAGGCTAGTGTACAACCAACATCATCAGTGTTAAGTGTCTAAATAATGGGATCCATTTTGGCTAGGGGAATGGGAGTTAGGTTTATAAAAGTAAGAAAACCCATATCACCCTTTCACTATAGAGCCCTAACATATTGAATCCATATGTATGATGTAGGAGGAACATTTTGTGGGATGCCAAATTGTCTGTTTACACACTCAAACTAAAATCAATCATAGACATCTAGCCACTAGTCATGCAACAAATAACTAACCTAAATGCATCTTAGATCAAATCTATCATCTGACCATCCACCAAACCCCCTATATTGATGTCATTTAATGTCACCAATAGTCAAATAATCAAATATCTGATGACACTCCATCTTACTACCCCTCATAACTCTAGTTATCCCCACCCACATCTTTGCATATGTATGGGGATGCATCGATAAACTATAAGGCATACCTATAAGTCAGATAACTCTAATTTGTTCATAATTCCAACAATTCATAAATGTCCCTGTGCCGAAACCCTTTGTCAAAAACCCTTTTGGTTATATCTGTGAAGATCCCTATACAAGTGGCCAAGTATAGTCCAACCCTAATAATATCTCATCCCATAATCCTCAATATCACGAATGAATTTATGCATCTGATAAGAAATGACAACCCAAAAAATATTGAGAATGGGATATTAGTAGCCCACTATTTTCAAGGACTCTTAAAACCATGTTAGAACTTACGATGAATTCCAAGTCTTTGACAAGAGGAGGTTAATGCAGATATTCCATTAAACCCAGTCATCAGAGGTCACCCATTTTCACAATTGGGTCTTAACTTCAATGGGGTAATCAATCCTAATTCTTTGGTAAAACACAAGTTCATCCTCATAGACACAAATTATTGCACTAGGTGGACATGAGTTGTTTACACAAATAAATCTTAAGCTCAAGATGTCATTAAGTTTTTAGAAGAATATATATTGACTAGGGTTGGTACCCCATTTATCTAGTCAGTGATAATTCCCTAGCTTTTCAATCTATTGAATTCATTAAATAGGCCTAAAATAATCTGATTAAAATTAAGTCCTCTTCAAATTATTACCCCCAAGGGAATGGAGTACCCAAGTCTAGTAAAAATACTTGATGGGTGCTATCAAAAATTTATCTCAGGACAAACCAAGAGAATGGCACATGTTAAAATATGCATTACAAGAAAATAGAATGTAGAAAAAATAGGCCCTCAAGACCTATCTATTCTTATTGGTTTATGGATGGTAACCTATTTTCCCCATTCATCTTAATCTCCCAACCTATCAATTTATATAATATTATATGGAAAAAGATCCAAGGGTTTAATCTAGATTATTGGATATAGTTCAACTAAAAGATGTAAAGACCAAAGCCTTGCAAAACTTCAACAAACATTAATACATTGTTAAAATATGGTTTGACAAGAGATCTAACATAAAATCCTTTTGGATATCAGACCTAGTACTCTTGTGGGACAAAGAAAATGAAAATAAAGGCCATCAT
Source organism: Torreya grandis (assembly GCA_037957365.1). Classification (NCBI taxonomy): domain Eukaryota; kingdom Viridiplantae; phylum Streptophyta; class Pinopsida; order Cupressales; family Taxaceae; genus Torreya; species Torreya grandis. The sequence continues at coordinate 1,787,268 of JARHVA010003433.1, forward strand.
GACAAGTTTACTCCCCTATGGATTGGACTGTATCAAGTCTCTAAATTTTTTGGAAATAATGCCTTTTGCTTGAAAAACCTTAAAGGCAATTATCTATCCTTCCTAGTTAATGGATAGTTCTTGAAGCACTACTTCAAGGCTACTCCCACTGAGGATGTTTCTAAAAATCAAGAGACTTTGTTAAATATAAATTTAGGTTAGGTTTTATTACTTTCATAATTAGTTTTCCTATTTTTTGTATCTCATTCTTGTTATAATAATTATCATGATTTCTAGATTAACTTTCCCAGCTTTCAACATTTTGTTTGTTTAGATTAGTTACCCATTTTCTAAGTTAGATGCCTTTTATTTTAAAACATCCTGATTGACTCTTCCTTGAATGATAAGATTGGTATATGATCACTCTGATCCACATGTATTCTTAAGCTTACACACTGAGCTCCATGAATTCATGCCCAAAGAGAGAATATGGGTAGGAACAGTTTACATGGAGTACACTAACTAGGTTTATTTCTAGTATTTTTTTACATCCTTAAGTTTGAGATTTCAATATTAAGGTATGTAAATAGGAATGAGTCATAATTATATCACACGTAAATCCTCTTATCAGGTATGTAAAACTTCTCATTACTTCAAGCAAATTGAGAAAAAAATTATCATTATTTAGATCCAACATGCTTTCCACACTAATACTTGTTTGGGATAATAACCATTGACATGGATGATACTAACAGGAACATTCTAGTACATTGAAATTTTATGTTCTACCTACACCAAATTAATATGATTCCCAACCCTCTCTTATATCTATATTCTTTAAAAAAAGGAGAAAAAGAGGACCAATGCATCCCCAAAGAGTGATCAAATAAACCTGAAATAAAAATATAAAGGTGATAAAAAACTCACATGATGACAAAATATAAATTTATCATGCATCATGTAAATTTAAGAAAGGATAAAAAGGGGGAATCATGTTGGGGATATGAATATTTGGCTACCAACATAGCAATGCCTAAGTTTCCTAACATTTTATTTGTGCATTTCAAGAAACCATTGTGAAACCTACAATTTAATCCAATTCTTTGCTAAAAGTCTCAAAACAAGGGGAAAAGGAAATCACTCCATCACACATATATCCAAGGTATGTACAAAGATAGTTTGTTGCATGAAATTTACTGGGACTCTCTTTTATGTTTCTAATTCAATTATTCCCTTATGGTAGGGTTCATGATCAATTTATATGTTCTAACCAAAGGTTATAAATTATTGAATACTCTATATTATTCCCTTTTTAAGTCACAATTTGTTGTATTCAATATACCTCGATCTCAAAAAAATTGCAAATAGGGACCCATTACATCTTGAAAGGGGCTCATTCTGATGAGAAAATAATTTATTGACATTTATGTCTATACTTAATAAGATAATATTGTCCAAAATTCTTATGTTTAGTTTTCTTTTTAAATTACACTTATCTTAATGTTAATGAAATTGACATCTTCTTGATTACCCAAGTTTTCACTACTTATTTTATTTAGGCTAACCTATTAATGGATTTTTAAAAAAATTGAATGTGTGCAGGTTATCCAAGTTCATGCAAGATTTTATCTTTGTAAATTTTATTTGGCATGGTGCTTCATAGACATTTGTGTTTGGCATGATACTTATAAAACTTTTTTTTTGTCAAAATTTTTGTTTGGTGTGGTACTTATCAAAATTTTATGCATTGGTATTTTCTTTCTTTGGCATTTTTATTTGTTGGCACTTTTTCTCTTTAGGACTTCAGTAGATTTATAACTTCAAAGCCTTAACAAAATTTTAGTCTTCAGCACTTTTGTTCAGCATGGTTATTCATCATCATTTTCATTTGGTGTGGTACTTCATGAACTTTTGGTCTTCGGTACTATCTTGTAGCATGGTCTATTCATAACTTTTGTTTGGCATATTTGAGTTTTGTTGATTTTGTCTTTACACAAAATTATAGGTGATAATTAAAAAAAAAGTCCCTACACATGACTATCTAAGAAAACACCATGTGGCATAACTATCCTATTTGCAAAACTAATGATAGAATGACACTTTTTATATGGGTAATAACAAGGCAATCCTGTTAGCATATGTGAAGCCTACATAGCTTACCTACCAAAGTAAAGTGGAAAAATTTGAATCAAAGTAAATTAAATCAAACCTCTAGTTATTGGGCATTAATGGCACACCAACTAGAAGTAAAGTCTCAACCTTGAGCTATATGATCTAATTACGAAGAGACATTGTGTTTTATCAATTTCTAAATAACCTGAGCGTGCTTCCATATAAAGAGAACTAAAAATACCTAGCTACCTATGTTTGCCTATAATATGATTGTTTATTCCTCCAAGAAGTTCAAGGGATCTATTCCACCATCAAAGTATTCAATTAAGGATTCCATAGAGTATACAGACATGATATTTGACTCAACAGTGTTTGGAAACTAGTATGCCAACTACACTACACTATGGGACACCATTAATGGCATAGATACACACTCACTAGAGGAAAACCTGATGAAAGAATAGAAGAAACTAGTTATAGATTTTTTGACACTAAAATTATAATCAATCTATTTTGTTTCAACTAAACTAGAAGTGACATCATGCATTGACCTACTCATAGACCTCTTCTTTGTAGGTAAGGTATCTAATGGTTTCCTTCACCACATGAACCATAAGATAGTCATAGCCTGCGTAAACGATGATTCTTTCTAGAGGTACTTATAACTTCCTTTTGTAGATGCCACTAGGTGGTATCATGGAAGAAGATGAGTATAACTGAAGGCACCTACAAAAATGGATTTCACCAAGGGAGACTCTAACTCTCAAATCTAACACCCTCATCCCAATTATAAAGTTCAAGATGGGAATGCAAATTGGGATGGACCTACTAAATCAATTATTTAGATATCCAAGCACTAGTTACCTCTAGTTGGAATGGGTGCCACTACTTGATTTTATTTTGACATCTAAACTAAATTTTACCCTTAGATAAATCATCAACACCAAGCTAGTGGAACAAATGTTATATAAATAAAAGAGGCCTACTTGATTCCATTTCTTCATGATGTCTTATCTCTTGTAAATTTTCATGGTCACTATTTACATCCATAATGGAGTACTTTGGAGTCTAACCTAGGACTGCATAAAAAATAGGGGATGTGATTATTTCTCATTCTTTCACATCTATGCATACATAATAAACATCATTAGGATCATTGATGACATACATCCACAAGTTTGTAAGTAAACACATGAGACCCCCCTCCTTAGAGTATCATATAGTATCAGTAAGACCTTGGGTCTCAGGGGACATTACTAGTTGAATCCTAACTACATAGTAATCATGGTGTGGGGAATAAAGGTATCACCCTTGTGTCTTACCAAGTACATTATTAACAAATTATTGAAACAAAAAATAACCTAACAAATATGGTGGATCATAGAGGAGGACCTGAAAAAAAATAAGAAATTAGTATATCATGTCTCTTTATTGATGATTCGTAGAATGAGTTATACCAATAGGAAATACTTCATGGATGTTGGTATAAATTGAGAGTTTTACCCATTGGCCTCACTACCTCATAAGGATTAGGATCCCCATGGATTTATTTAAAAACATATCAAAGGCTTGGGCATTACATATTAACATGATCCATTCGATCATGAATTCATATTCTTGAACACCAAGGATGACAATGCGGCACTTAAGAGGGAAAACTTGTTTGACCACAAAAAAACATATTGAAGGCAATTTAGGGGGATCCATCCCTCACTATTGAAGGATCATAACATAGGATTCCACCTCCAGGTGGATGGGCATTCACATATTATTAGTCTTTAAGACTGTTAAAATATATAGAAGTTCATGGAGAGCCCTCTCAACTAGCACTAGATGTGACCAAGGTTGTTAGCAAGAGCTTGGTGTTAAACAAACCCATACTACTAATAGCTCTTAGGAAGGGGAGCAAGAATTAAATTATATTGATTCATCTAATGAAGAGGATTCATGCCCTTAGGTGGTAAGCTAAGCCCCCATTGCAATAAGCTCAATTGATCCACCTCTCAGACCTCAACAAACCATTCCCCTAATGAGGAAACCAATGTTGCACTACAAAATGAGGCCCAAAAATCCCAAAGCTCTTGGAAAGTCATTAGATACCCCTAATAGTTTAAGCACCAATGCATATTCACAAGTAGGGATTGATGATCAAACTAAGGCTCTAGTAGAGGTAGAGACAATTGTACAATATGATCTAGTTTCTATAATGAATTATATTGAGGATGAAGATGAGGAGGTAGAACTAGAAAGGGCCAAAGTCCTGAGTCTTGAAAATTTGAAGGGAAAATCACCACTAGAGCCCTAGCCATTAGGTTACCCTACTTCTATTTCAATTTTTATTAATTCAATTCCTATTATCTCTACCACCCTTATTACTTCCACACCTCTTATGGTGTCTCTTGATTCTATTATTGCTTTTGTTCCCATTGATCCATCATTTCCTAGTGTCTCTATTGTTTCTTCAACTATTTCCATCCCTACTACTCTCAAGACTAAGAGACTTCATTTAGAGACCTTTGAAGTAACCCTTACCACCCAATAACTAATCTATATGGTTCAATTGGGCCTTCCCATGTTAGCTTCTCCTAACACCCTAGATACTATAATAATGACATCTAGAAAGGTAGGTAAGAAGATTGTTTTCATAGTACATCCCTTCCTAGGAATTAGGGATGTGGACTGATATAAGATAATATTTCCTTCTCTATAAGCCCCACTCAATGTGGAAGCATTAATGTAGTCTTCCAAAGACATCCTAACCTTGAATTATTTTAAAGACAGCCCATTAATTGACCCCTCATAGTTGGTGATTCCCCAATGGTGTATCATAAAATCCCAATTTGTGCAGAGGCCAAACTTGATGATCACAAAGTTTCATTAGCGAAATTTATCTTTGATCAAGCCACACAGACTATGCATAGAGTGAGGAAGTGGAAGATTCAAGATGACTCAAGGAGAGGTATAGTCTTAGAAGAGACATAGGATTTATTCTCCCTATCCAAGAGATAAAATAGGAAACTAGGGGAATATCCCTACAATAGAGAATTCTCTACATAATTAATGGCATAAATTAGAGACCTTAATGAATTGCATAGGGGAACTGAGTAGGCTAGATAGGATATTTAATAGGAATTGGAATGAATAGAAGAATAGTATTAGGTTGTGCATGTTCCAAAAGTGATAGAGGAGGATTTTCAAAATACAGCCCTTAAATTATATAACATCTTGAAAATATTAGGCTAATAAAAGCCAAAATGTCTCCTTTACTCACTAATACATCTAAATTATTTAATTCTTTCAAAGAAGATGAGAATAAACTTAATTTACTAATCCTAATTATGACCAATAAGGCCTTTAGCCATTTGTATCTAATGACACCATTTGAGGTAGCTAACACTCTCAACTTGGTGATAGTTAGAACATATGAATCTAGGAATTAGGTTTCAAGTGTGTAGGATTTGGTCCCTAAGTTGATGGAGAATGAAAGGTAGGTTTTAAAAATTATGAATGAGCTCAAACTATCTCAATTTAGAGACCCAATAGCTGTGTGTGTGTGTGTGTGTGTGTGTGTGTGTGTGTGTGTGTGTGTGTGTGTGTGTGTGTGTGTGTGTGTGTGTGTACAGGTGTGTTATAAATATTATTATAATAAAAATGAGTAATAATGCTTATTTATATTTGGTTAGATAAAAACATTAAAATATTGTATCTAAAAGTTAAATATAAAACATTTAAGATGTTTTGGACTGGTTTTTGTCATATGTGGAATATGAATAACTTATTAAGCCTATGTTATAATATTATTTCATGGAAAAAATAATATTATTAGTGGTTAAAGAAACTATAAATATAGATAATCATTACCCAAATGGTATGTTATATTGAGGACTCTTTTTGTATTTATTTATTATTTATAATAAACTAGATGTATGGATTCAATTCACTTCATTTGACAGACTAAATGAATATATGTGATATTTATGTACTTAGGATAATTTTGATTAGCTAAAGTGAAATATTATGAATGAAATTATTGGTTTTTATATTATTATTTATTTTACTAAACCTTACATGCATGACCCTAAACAAGTAGTGGACATATTCCACTAGCTTAATTAGCATCATTAATGCAAGATGAGGTGTAATTTGATCGATTGGTGTGTATGAATTTAACTGATCATAGAGATCATTTATTATTGAAAACTATGGTGAAATTAATATTTGATAAACATTATCATTTCATATATTGATATAGTTTTCATATTTATGTGATATCATATTAGAACGAATTTATTTATGGTACACATTATGTATTAGATATCTTCAACACACAGGTTTTGGTTTGCTACTTTAGATTCATGCACAGTCATTATCTACCCATCCATGAAGGGAAGGTCATCTCTTTGTTTGGGAGATAGTGTGGGGGATCCATGATCTATGGGCAATGTGTAAAAGTGCTCAGATGATTATTTCCCTCTCATTTGGAGTATTATACTTGAGACTACACTTGAGATTACATAGTGATACCTAAGTTACGAAGACTCTTGAGTCATGGAGACTCTACTCAAAGGAGATTTGTATCATATTTTATCATTTGAGATATTTTTATGTATTTTTGAGAATTGTATCATTTATAAATTATACTTCTATAGTAGTGGATGTAATGTTATATCAATTGTGGTTAAATTTATTGATGGGATCGAAACACCTCAAAGCTCTGACACAACTTGTCAGATTTAAGAGAACACATGATTACCATTGTATAAGCAATTAAACATGCAGAAATACCAGAAGAAAAAATAACTATCAATGAGAAAACACACAGAATATGAGAGGCAACACATGATTGTATTCAACTCATTACAAAGGAAATTACAATAAAGAGATCACACTCTTCTTCCACCTCTGTGAGGCTTCCTCCTCAAGGGCTCCAAGTAATCTTCCCACCTGAGTAATATTCTCTCATAGGTCACAACACACAGCTAACACAAGCTGTTGTTCACCTCATTGTACATCTATACAATCAAGTACATACCGGTACTCCAAGTAGATCTCTCCATGATCCTGCTAATGTATTGCTGTCACCTTGGACCCTGGCCAACCGCCGATCTCTATCTGACCCTTGCATACACACATCCCTACATATCAAACCTGATCTTACTTATACATACATGGGGAATCCTACTTGATTCCACCATGGGAAGAACTCTCCAAGCTTCACATAGCTCTCCTGCAAATTCTCCACTTAACAATACAACCCATGAGTCTATTATATAGATCTCATGCATACACAGATTAGAATAACCTAATTACAATAATTAGACATGCAAATCAAGATCAAAAATAGTCTTTAACATGCAAACTCCGCATTCACTTAACTGACTATTTGTCAACAGCAGTTCAGACTGCCACAGGTGACCGACGTCGGTCCCTGCCATCCTAGAGGTGACCGACACCGGCTGATATTCTATCGATGCCGGTTTCCCTTCTGCGTCCCCTGACTGACATCAGTGTGGCCTACCGATGCTGGTGACTGCATACGCTAGAAACCCTCCTATTTGCCTTAAGGTGTAGCATTTAGCTCCACACCCTATTGTGGTTAAATTTATATTATTTTGTTTATGTTGAGATGCATTAATTATTATTGTTTCATTATTGTTCATGATTTATATATCTGTTCATGGTTATATTTAGATAATTGGATTATATATAAACCTTTATGGTTAACTAATTTAATTCAATTAGTTAATTATCACTAGTTAGGTTTCTTGTGGTGAAATCTAAATGATAAATATGTGTATTTAATTTTCAAAAAATACAATATTCTAGTAAAACCTAGTGGGGTTGTTACATTATGGTATCAAAGCTAAAGAAAACTCTAGGACTTGATGTGTCCACTAACGAACTTAATATTCTAACAAATAAGAATAACTATGGTGTGTGTTAGACCAAGAGATGAGTGTAATTTGAATACCAAACTCTTTATTGATCCAAACTAGTTTGCCATTGATCAAGCTAAAAATTAGACCAAATCCTCACAACCATGCAAGAGACTAGGGACTAAATTACAGCCCTAGATTAGGAAAAGCATTTTCATGAAGAGTAAAAATATTAGGAGGAACCTGAAGAACATCCTAATGATCGATAACATATTTAAGAGCAAATGCATGAGGAGCTGTCATAGAATGGGAGAGCTCGAGTAGATGTAGAGTTATCACAATACATGAAAAAGGTGAATCCACCTAAGTTCAATGGAATTGTATTGGGGGATGGAGCTAAATCATGGTTGATATAAATGGAGAAGTATTTTGATATTTGAAATTATTCTAAAGTCATGAAAGCAGTCTAGGGAGCTTATCATCTTGTTGGTGAAGCAATGACTTGGTGGGAAAATAAAAAACTTGAGATGAACCTCGACTCAACCACTACCAATTGGGAATAATTTGTGACACTATTTAGGTCACAATGGATTCCACAGTTGTACTTCAACCAGCTAACTATTAAAAAAAATTATAATAATATCACAACCCTCTTCATGTTGAATCAAAGCATGAATTGCAAGAAGAGTGTTGGAAAGGGTATTTTTTATGATTTTTATGTGTTATGTAGTGAACACCACTATTATTGTGAACATAAATACTATAAAGGATAACTTTAACATCACCTAAACTCCTTTACGACTACCAATACCAAGTAGAATCTATCTAAAATAGAGGAAGACTATGTGTATTTAGTAGGAAGAATTTATGAGATGCATCCATCCACACCTTTTTGTCATATTTTAAAATTTAATGAACTTTTAATCAATGTCCAATTAGTTAATGTGATGCATATCTCAACACCCTTTGCCATATTGTAAACTAAATAGGAAAGTGGTAAAAATGTCCAATTATTAGAATATGGGACAAAAAATGTCCAATTGTTAGAATATGGGATATTTATTCAAAATTGATGTGATTCATCTCTCAACACCCTTTGCTATATTGTCAAATAAATAAGAAACTAGTGAAAATGTCCAATTATTAGAATATGGGATAAAAAATGTCCAATTGTTAGAATATGGGATATTTATTCATTGTGTTAAATTGTAATTTTTAAGTTTAAATTGAAAATGAAAATTTGAAATTTAAAAGAGAATAATTTCAAATAAATATACATTATATCAAATCAAATGTTTCTATAATGTGAAAAAAATGTTACTATTCAGATTATTTCGATAGATTTTTTTATGATTTTTTTAAAGACAACCACTGATCTCATGAAGCTTTGTAAACCTTTATCCTAATTCTTGATAAGAGATGTATATAATTTTTTACCCTATTTTTATATGAAATTATTATAAAAAATAATCATCCTTTACCTTCACCTAATGATACACTAAAAAACTACTCATCCATGACATTCACCATGAAAGTAATTTGAAAATGTTATGATATATGCCTTTCTATTTATTAAGTGTGATGTCAATTTTGAAACTTGATTATTAAGATTAGATTAAACCCACCTTTAATAATTGGTTTGGGTATCATCCCTAGATAAATTAGGAGGTTTGAATCTCTCGTAGGTAGAAACATCTGATGAGGATAACAAAAAGGACCCTATTGAAAGATACATTAGGAGGATCAAGTCTCCTCTTGGATGGAAATAGCTGACCAAGAGAATAAGGAGGACTCATTCAAAATATGTAGCTATAGTGAAGGACCAAGAGGGAGATAATTAGGGAGGAATAATAAATGAAACAATAATCCTAACAATAACTCATGCGAGATCTAGAGTGAATAGAGAGATATGAGGCCCTTGACTCAGAAGCATTTGATTTGGAATAGATTAGGAACTAGAAGAGGAAGATCCAATAATGCATTTGATTGGTGAAAAAACTATCTAATTTTGGTTGGATCAAAAATTTGCATGGTTTGAAAGAGGCCTAGGTCTCAAGACACCATTAGGGTCCCTAGGGGACTACTAAATCAATTATGTTGGATCAAGAACCAACCTACATACAGAATGAGGTCCAAGTCTCTAGAAAACCTTTAAGGACCTAGAAGACCCAAAATGAAATATAATAATCATGTAAAAAACTAAAATAACTTGGAATAGGACCCTACCAATTTTAAGATGGTCTAAAAACCACCCTGGACTAAAGAAGCATGAGACCCATGTCTCAAAAATGATTAGAATCACTACGTTTGACTAGTATAGTATCTAGTTGGTTTTAGTTAGACCGAGAACCAACCTAGTTAGAAGAAGATAGAGGTCCATGTTTGAAAGGGTTCAAAAGAACCAATAGGGTCACAAAAGACTAGCAGACCATTTTTACTAGATCAAGAACCAACCTAGACACAACTAGAGGTCTAGGTATCCATAAAAAACAACCAAGGAGATAACCTCTGAGGGTCCATTTTAGGATCTAGTTTGAATAGAGCACTATAAAATGTAAATCAATAAAACCCTACTAACCATGAGGGTCAAGAACATGCCCTTAAATTAGAACAAAAAAGAATTTGCATTGGTTGAGACTCAGTCTAGGCACAAAGGGAGGCCTAGGTATCTAGGAAAACAAATACCTCTCCTTGAAGACTAAAATAGGGGTTTCTAAATATAGATAAACCCATAGAGATTTAAAATAAGCCTTAAAATACATATCCAAAGAATGTTTATGAATAGAAACACAAATAATTTCCAACCAACAAAATAAATTCTAGCATAATTATGTGTAGGAAAAATCGTAAATGAGACTAGGGTACTAAAAAAGATTTAAAAACCTAAAAAATCTCGAGCTTCCACAAAATATCCCAACCTTTAACTAGTAAAATAATTACTATAATGGTTCTGATATTTCATTTTATTTAAATCTGAATGTTGCATTATCCATTTTAGAACTAGTGTGGATCCATGCTTTGAGTTTATTTAAAATAGGTCAAAAAATGCCTAGAGGAGCTGAAAACATGACATGTCTTCATGAGGGGGAAACCCCTTCTCTATTTATTCCAAAAATAGATCTTTAAAAATATTCCTCAACAAAGGAAAGGGCCTCATTTTAATAATGTTCAAGGTTAACCTCATTTTAAAAACATAGCCCAAGGTTGGATCACCACCATTCTCCTACCAATTCAAGGGAGAATAGAACTCAGATACAATAGTTATAGCTTTATGGAGGATTCTTATTTTAAGATTAAACCTAAGATAACTTTTTTGCATATTAAGCATAAGATCTAATGCATTATACCAGGAAATATTATCGCACTAATCTCCTCCAAAAAAATTGGATCTATCTTGACCAAGGGGGTTAAATGAGGAGATAAATTTCTTAAAATGATTCTTTAGTAGGGAAAGATTCCAAAATAGCTCATACTAGGCATCATTTAGGACCATCTCTAGGAAATGAACACTCTTGTACTAAATAGAGCTACCCAAAGTCATAGTAGGTTCAATATAAAGTATCCCTTCAATTAAGAGATTCATATTGATGTCAAAAATAGGTTATTATAGACCCACACCCACATGCAAGGATAGAACAGAGTGTTAGGTTGTGGAGGTACACCACAGGATGTGTGGTGGGTTGTCTTCATGGTTGAGCTTGAAGAGGGATACAAACCAAGAAACAGATTAGATGGGGTACAGGGATAGGTACAGTGCAGCTGTTTATCTCCAAGTGGGAGATTGTTAGGTTGTGGAGCTAAAAGCTTCACTGATGCAAACAAGAGAGGAGGTTGCTGAAGGTTGCTGAGTTGCAGAGAAGCTGGGGTCAGTCTGATCAGCCGACGTCGGTCAGGGATTGGCTGACGTCGGTCACCTCCAAGCAGATAGGGACCGACGTCGGTCGCCTGTGTGGTTTGACTGCGAGTTAATTATGGGAAGTTGGTTGGTGAACTAAGTGTTTGCATGATGAGTGCTAATTTTAGACTCATAGCTGCGGATCTAATTATTGTAATTAGATGTCTAATTATTGTTTGATGAGATCTATATAATAGACTCATGGTTGTATTGGAAATGAGTGCTAGGGAGTAAGAGAGCATAATTATAAGCTCCTTCTGTGTGTGAGGTAGAGCAATGGTGCATTCCTCCTAGTGCCAAGTACCAGGCATGTTGGTGCTGGATTGGAGAGCCAGCTGGGTCTGGGTTCTTCAGGAGTGTATGATCTTAGTCATTAGGGGAGCATGGCTTATAGGAGATCTACATGGTAAATAAGATTGTTGATCTACAGGTGTGTGTGTGTGCAAGGTCGAGGTTCACAGGTGTGCAGAACCATTTATTGATCTGTAGGTTGGAGATCAGATAAGACAGCAACACAACAGGGAGCAGGATCAGGAAGGATCTACTTGGAGTACAGGTGTGTACTTGTGGAGTGCGTGGAGCACTTGTGGAGTGTGTGGAGCACAGGTATAAGGTGAACACCAACTCTGTGTTTGAGTTGGGTGTTGTGACCTAGGAGAGAGAGCTTTGAGGGAAGATTTACTGTTTATCATCTAGAGGTGTGTGAGCCCTAGAGGTGTGTAAGGAAGAAGAACTGTGGCAGTCTTCTTTGTTGTATTTCCTTCTGAAAGAGTTATTAATATGAGTTGTGTATTGTCTCTAATATGCTATGTTATTCTAAATTCTAGTTACTTGGTGAATCTGGTTAATTTCCACATATTATAGTTGCTTGGTATTTGGTAATCAATTGTATGCTTCCAGTGTTTCGCATCCTGACAAGTGGTATCAGAGCTAAGGTTGCAGGAAGCAGGGTTGTGTTTGGTTATAGGTCACTCTCAGGGGTTTCTGATCGAGTGGGAGTAGAGCAATGCCAGATCAAAGTAAGCTAAGGATGGAGGAGTTGAAAAGCACAGATGGTCACTTAAGGTCCGATAGAAAAAAAGAGTAGGTAAAAGAATATTGTTGGTTGGTAGCAGATCAACATGAAGAAATTGAAGAAGCAGATGTTACAGGTGTTGTTGCATAGGATGCTCTGGGAGGTTTCTTGGATAAAGTTGAATCTTGGATAAAAGATTCAGTTGCCTCTTTCCATGCAGCCCCAGGTAGAGGAGCTGGTGAGCCTTGCCAAAGAATTGGCAAAGGGAAAGTGAAGCTGAAATTGCAAGCGGCCAACACATGGGTGTTGATGAAGGTCATGCAGGTCTCAGGTTTGGAGATATGGCTAATTTCTTCAAAAAGATTGGGTGATGACAGATGCACAAGAACTCTCACAGCGGTAGCACTTGAATTAGCTGGTGGTAAGAAAATAGGTACTCTTTATCTACTTGTTTATATTACTGATTCTTCTTCTGTTGCGGAGACGTGGCTTCGTAGGCTTGGTCACATGAGCAGGAAGGAGATGCATGTTCTTAAGTGGAAGATGGATATATTTGACAGGCTTAAGAACTGGAAAGCCTTGGTGTTCTTGGAGGAGATGGCAGACAAAAATCAGTGGATGGGCTGGATACTTCTGAGCAAGGGCAGTTTGGACATGGAGATTGATTCAAAGGAGCTCGCGGGTAAAAAGTCATCACTCACAGGTGAACACAGATACTAATGTCAGTCAGGAGGAACCGGCATCGAACAGATAGGTGCCAATGTTGGTCATGTGCAGATCGAAGCCGGTAGTGTCTGGCAGAGTAAGACCGATGTCGGTCAAGTGGACCGATGTCGGCAGTAGGTAAGACCGATGTCGGCAGGAGGATCGATGTCGACAGGATGGACACCAGTGTTTATAGGTTGGTAGTCAGGGACAGACGCATGGGAACTGACGTCGGTTAGATGTAGACTGTGGGGTGGCCGAGGTCGGTCACTGTAACGGATTTTGGGTGGACATCGTGTTGTCAAGGAGTCTCAAACACCCATACGGAGGACTGAAGACGTAAGTAGGCCCTCAAATTTGTGTTCCTCTTCTTTATATTGTTGCTGATTGTAGAGCAGGAAGGATCCAAGAAATAGGTGGGAGCATGGCAAGATTATGATGCAGGACCAAATGGGAGTTTTGGTAGGATTGCCAGCTGGATGAAAGCACAGAGATGAATGGATACCTTAGTAGAAGAATAGAGAGAACGGATACATGAGACGGAAGACCAGGGCATATGGTCTTGAGGAGTTGCAAGACAGTGGTACAGGTTTTGATAGTGGGATGACAGAGCATGACTCTAGTCAATGTCAGGGTAACTACTGTGGTTTGACTTACCAGGGGGATGATGAGTTACGACATCATTCTGTTGCTGTATGTGGATAGTATGCTAGCTAGCAGGTTTGTACATACAGGGTTTTGCTGAGCTAAGGGTAAGAGTAGTTCAGTGGCATGTCATGAGGAGTTTGGAGCAGCGAAATTCTTTAACATGGGAGACATGGAGATCACAGGTAGAATTTTGTCTCCAGTGGGAGCTGATGTGAATCAGGTGTTGGCGAGGTTTAGGATGGAGAGCCGGAGCACACTAAGGGTTGGATAGGGACAATGTCCAAAATCACATGAGGTCTGGTATAGACCTGAGTATTCCCATGCAGTGGGAGCTATCAGAGAGTTAGGAGCCAATTCAGGGAAGTGAGTTCTCAGGGATTTGAGAGGGACTAGCAGCAGGGATTCATGCTATGCAGGGTCAGGACTTCACTACATGGGGTTGTAGGTTCGGATGTGGTAGGGTACTCGGATGACAGGAGGTACACCACGGGATGTGTGGTGGGTTGTCTTTAGGGTTGAGCTTGAAGAGGGATACAAACTAGGAAACAGATTAAATGGGGTACAGGTATAGGTACAGTGCAGCTGTTTATCTCCAAGTGGGAGATTTTTAGGTTGTGGAGCTAAAATCTTCACTGATGCAAATAGGAGAGGAGGTTGCTGAAGGTTGCTGAGTTGCAGAGAAGCTAGGGTCAGTCTGATCAGCTAATGTCAACATGATAGCAGAGAGAAGCAACCGACATCGGTCAGGGATCGGCCGATGTCGGTCACCTCCAGGCAGACAGGGATCGACATTGGTCACCTGTGTGGTTCGACTGCGAGTTAATTATGAGTAGTTGGTTGGCGAACCAAGTGTTTGCATGATGAGTGCTAATTTTAGACTCATAGCTGCGGATCTAATTATTGTAATTAGATGTCTAATTATTGTTTGATGAGATCTATATAATAGACTCATGGTTGTATTGGAAATGAGTGCTAGGGAGTAAGAGAGCATAATTATAAGCTCCTTCTGTGTGTGAGGTAGAGCAATGGTGCGATCCTCTTAGTGCCATAGTACCAGGCGTGTTGGTGCTGGATTGGAGAGCCAGCTGGGTCTAGGTTCTTCAGGAGTGTATGATCTTAGTCATCAGGTGAGCATGGCTTATAGGAGATCTACATAGTAAGTAAGATCGTTGATCTGCAGGTGTGTGTGTGTGTGCAAGGTCAAGGTTCACAGGTGTGCAGAACCATTTATTGATCTGTAGGTTGGAGATCAGATAAGACAGCAACACAACAGGGAGCAGGATCAGGAAGGATCTACTTGGAGTACAGGTGTGTACTTGTGGAGTGCATGGAGCACAGGTATAAGGTGAACACCAACTCTGTGTTTGAGTTGGGTGTTGTGACCTAGGAGAGAGAGCTTTGAGGGAAGATTTACTATTTATCATCTAGAGGTGTGTGAGCCCTAGAGGTGTGTAAGGAAGAAGAACTGTGGCAGTCTTCTTTGTTGTATTTCCTTCTGAAAGAGTTATTAATACGAGTTGTGTATTATCTCTCATATGCTGTGTTATTCTGAATTCTAGTTACTTGGTGAATCTGGTTAATTTCCACATATTATAGTTGCTTGGTATTTGGTAATCAATTGTATGCTTCCGGTGTTTCGCATCCTAACAAGTGTCATTGATAGGACTGAAACTCCCCAAAGCTCTGACACAACTTGTCAGATTTAAGAGCGCACATGATTACCAATGTATAAGCAACTAAACATGTGGAATCCTGAAGAACAAATAACTATCAATGAGAAAACACACAGAACATGAGAGGCAATATACAATTATATTCAACTCTTTACAAAGGAATCTACAACAAAGAGGTGGCGCTCTTTCTTCCACATCATGGGCTTACAGTAAACTTCCCTCCAGAGTAATCTTCTCTCATAGGTCACAACACACAGCTAACACAAGCTATTGTTCACCTCATTGCACATCTAGTACAACCGAGTACACAATCATACTCCAAGTAGATCTCTCCATGATCCTGCTGATGTATTGCTGTCACCTTGGTTCTAGCGACCCCGCGCTGATCTCCTTTCTGACCCTCGCATCCATACACCCCTAAAAATCAAACGTGATCTTACTTAAACACATATGGGGAATCCTACTTGATTCCACCATGGGAAGAACTCTCCAAGCTTCACATAGCTCTTCTCCAAATTCTCCACTTAACAATACAGCCAATGAGTCTCTTATATAGATCTCATGCATACACTAAAATTAAACGGGTGGCTCAAAGACTCGAACTGGTCTTCAACATGCAAACTCTGCGTTCACTTAACTGACTGTTCGTCAACAACAGTTCTGACCGCTACAGGTGATCGACGTCGGTCCCTGTCTTCCTGGAGGCGACCGACGCCGGCCGATCTTCTGCCGATGCTGGTTTCCCTTCTGCGTCCACTGACCAATGTCGGTGTGGCCTGCCGATGCCGGTGACTACATATGCTAGAAAAACCTCCTCCTTCTGTTTGCAACAAGGTGAAGCTTTTAGCTCCACACCCTAACAATCTCCCACTTGGAGATAAAGAGCTGCACCTGTACCCAAAACCAGTACTCTATCCAATCTGCATCCTGGCTTGTATTCCTCTTCAAGCTCCCACTTGAAGACAACCCACCACACTCCTTGTGGTGCTAACCCTGTGCCTGAATTTCTTCATTCTCATTGTACCATCTTCTGTCTTGCTATACTCCCACTCAAATAGCAACCCCTGTGAGTAACCTGTAATCAACAACACTTAACAGATCTGGGACATCTGTTAGTCAAGCTTGCTCTGAGAACGTCCAACCTCGCTCTGATACCAATTGATAGGACCGAAACTCCCCAAAGCTCTGACACAACTTGTCAGATTTAAGAGCACACATGATTACCAATGTATAAGCAACTAAACATGCGAAATCCAGAAGAACAAAAAACTATCAATGAGAAAACACATAGAACATGAGAGGCAATATACAATTATATTCAACTCATTACAAAGGAATCTACAACAAAGAGGTGGTGCTCTTTCTTCCACTTCGTGGGCTTACAGTAGACTTCCCTCCAGAGTAATCTTCTCTCATAGGTCACAACACACAGCTAACACAAGCTGTTGTTCACCTCATTGCACATCCTGTACAATCTGAGTACACAATCGTACTCTAAGTAGATCTATCCATGATCCTGTTGATGTATTGCTATCACCTTGGATCTAGCGACCCCGCGCTGATCTCCTTTTTGACCCTCACATCCATACACCCCTGCAAATCAAACATGATCTTACTTAAACACACATGGGGAATCCTACTTGATTCCACCATGGGAAGAACTCTCCAAGCTTCACATAGCTCTTCTCCAAATTCTCCACTTAACAATACAGCCAATGAGTCTCTTATATAGATCTCATACATACACTAAAATTAGATGGGCGGCTCAAAGACTCGAACTGGTCTTCAACATGCAAACTCCGCGTTCACTTAACTGACTATTCGTCAACAACAGTTCTAACCACTACAGGTGACCGACGTCGATCCCTGTCTTCCTAGAGGCGACCGACGCTGGCCAATCTTCTGCTGATGTCGGTTTCCCTTCTGCGTCCACTGACCGATGTCGGTGTGGCCTGCCGACGTCGGTGACTGCATACGGTAGAAAAACCTCCTCCTTCTATTTGCAACAAGGTGTAGCTTTTAGCTCCACACCCTAACACAGAGGAAACAAACTTATGATCCTAGAGGGAAAGAATCACTTCTTAACACACTCTATCCCCCAAACCCCAAGGAATGGCTACTTTGCACAACTGGCAGAGTACACCAAATTGTAGGGGTTTTCCTTCACCCAAAACATCCAAATCACCAATTTTCTCACCATCACTCTCCTCACTTGATCCTTTCTCACCCACATATAATTTTTAAATTCTTTTCATTTACCCTTCCACTCTTTCACTCCATCCTACCAAAATTTATGAATTTGATATGTTCATATGTAGAGGAATTGTTTCACACTTGATTATTGATTTTATAATATTATTTATTAATTATTTATTAATTTATAATATTTATTAAATATAATTATTTCCTATATTAATTCTTTTTCAAATTTGGGTATATTTCAGGAACTTTGTAAAAAATAGCTATAAGTGCTAGTTATAGTGTTGTTTACTAAATCTATACTTGACTAATCTCAAACACTTATCTATTCATTCCTAAGTGTTGATGAATAATTTTTAAAGCTAAGTTAACTGAAATTAAATTTATTTTCATTAAGTTTATTTTTAATAGGGATTTTGGGTGCCTAACTTGTATAGTGTACGTGATACTTAATAGATAAGAAAGACTTCTGTAGACACCGAAATCGTGTCGACTCCCCTGGTCCTTCCCCGTCTTATTCTTCTTCACCTATTGAACCCTTGTCGATCACTTGTTTCACCAACCTTGACCCTGGCAGCATGTAAAGATGAGCACAGAGCTAAAGGTAGACTCTATCCCCATTATGCATCTGCCGACGTCGGTCTTTACCCGACCGATGTCGCTGACGTCGGTCACCTATCGGCCGACGTCGGCAATCCTGCCGACGTCGGTCACCTTCCCCTGGTCCGTTATCAGTTACCATTCGGTTTCCCGAAACGGTTGACGAACCGTTTCTAGAACCGTCCCCGTCCCCTGCCTTCATCAACCTCTGCCAGCCGTTTGAGCCAGGATCCCCGAACGCTATTCAAAAACGCTGAACAACCAACCTGCGAATTCCTCCATCAACCTGCAAACTTCGAGCAATCATCAACACTACGACATCAACTAATCTGCACACCATGGCTTTCATCGCGTCTTCTACCAGGTAAGTATTATTCTGTTTATTTCATTTCTTTCTCAGTTATTATTTATCAGTTCTGTTATCCCTGCCTCTGTCTCGACTCCCCCAGACTCTCTCAGACCCTGTCCCGACTCTCCCAGACTCTGTCCAAAACCCTACCCTGACCTTATCAGACCCTGTCCCGACTCTGTTCAGCCCTGTCCCGACTCTGTTCAGCCCTGTCCCGACTCTGTTCAGCCCTATCCCGAACCTGTCTAGATTTTCCCAGAACCTGCCCCTACCGACGCCGGTCACTACCCCGACCGACGACGGCATCTTAACCGACGTCGGCACCTTCATAACCGATGCCGGCACCACAGAGACCGACGCCGGCGACTGTGCAGAACAGTGCTGCATATCAGGTATGCTCTTTATTTTTCTGTCATTTATTTCTATCATTATCATCTACTTTCATCCAATTTTCTACTCTTTTTTATCAGTGGGTTGATATCCTTCTAGGGAGTCTTCGTACTTCCGGGATCGGGCGTTCGCCTGACAACCCACCATATCTTTGACTAACGTCTTCCCGTGTTTTAGTCTCTTTTTCACAGGTGTCATTCCTCCATAGCCAAAGAGGAGAATCTTTCAACGTCTGATTTCGGTGCGCATAACTTTATCAGGTACTTCTAGCCTTAACCTTTTATTTCAGTTTCTTATTTCTTCTTTGAATGTAGAAAGCAATTTTGCATAGAAACATTCTGGCACGCCCGGTGGGACCCTATTTCCTCCTTGGGTTCTTTCTTTCTTTCGTTCATTTAGGCATTAGGTTTCTTCCTTTTCGCCTCCTTTCGTCTCTTCTTAAACGACATCATAAGCAGAACTAAAACGAACATTTCTTTCTTTCTTGCATTTCTAGACTAGCTAAAAGTCATACTCTTCGACTCTTTCTCCATTCGTCTTCATACGAACAAACATTTCGACTTGGACATTAAAACACTTTGCATTCATTTCTGTTTGCCTGCATCTTTTAGTCCACATCTAGTAACTTAAATCGCATATTGAATTAATCTAGATCACTTCATGTTACATGACCAAACCACCTGCACAAAACAAACATAAAACTTACCTGAGACAAGGCCCGACTGGGATTTCATTCCCCAGCGGATACCTTACCCGTCCCGGTGACCCTACTTGGATTTCATCACCAAGGGGGAAGCCCACTCCGTTCTCTAGCGGAGTATAAACTCTAGTGGAAGTATATTTTGGCTAAGCAAAACCAGCTAACCACTGGAATCGTGAAGTGAGGGGAGCTTGCTCCTTAGCACCAGGCCTGTACGGAAGCTAACACAGATTTCTTGAGCACCATAACAAAACCCGAAACCATCCATAGACTGCTTCTTCTAGGACCCATTTTTTAGCCAATCTTCCTCTACACACACATTCTAAGGCATAAGCCACTATAATCCTAATAATTTACTTCTAGGGTTTTAGGATCTGCTTGTGTCTTCATCTTTTTGGTTCTTATCTGCTTGTTTGAGCTTGTGAGGACGTTCTCCCTTGTCTTGAATGGTTTTGACTCGTAGCCAAGCCAAGGCTCTAGTCGATCACGCGAGGCATCATCCTCTTCCGTCTACCCCGCCTACAACCAACCCTATAATGGAGTTCAATTCGGAAACTGAAAGAACTCCTACCAGACCATCTCCGCCCCAAACGCCTATTATTCCAGAAGGGGACCAAGACTTCACACGATTCTTGGACCTCAATACTAAAGCCCTGCAACACTATCTCGCGAATAGCCAAATGCGAGACCCTTTTGGCAATCCAATTTATGGAATGCCGACTTCTCTCCTCGTAACTGCGGTCGTATCAACAACGTCCGTAGTCCAACCCTTAGACACCCAGGCTGTTGCCTCAACCAATGACCAACCTTTCACCAACCATCCAAGTGTGGCCTCTCCTTCCGTCGTTGGGCCCACTTTCACCGGGGTTTCGGCCCCCAATCAATCTCAGTCCACTCAACCACTTTCTACCCCCTTTTAAAACCTGGTCGTCTCTATTCCGCCCACTCTTACTCCTATCAACACTAGGGTGGCTACCCATCCGTTAGCCCATGTTACCTCTAACCAACCTCCCATGACAACATCAAACCTAGCCATATCTTCCATCTAACCATCTTTAGTCACTTCTTCCATCCCTACGACTAGTCATCCGTACGTTGCGCCCTTATTGGTACAACCGACTACGTCATATACCTCTTCCAGCCTCTTTCAAGCACCTCACAATCTAGGAGGTGCTCCATTCGCCAATCCATCAGTAGATATTATCAAGATGCTGATGGATAAAATGTCCAACCTAGAGACCTCTATTACCGGCTCACGCAACACTCTCTCGTACGAACAAATCTGTAACGAGCCCATCCATCCTTCCATCCCCATCAGACCATATCCCAACCAGTGGGAACTTCCTAAGTTTTCTCGTTTCCAGAGTAAGGAAGACCCACAACAACATTTACGGGCATTCAGACATGCCTGTTACCTTATCGCCCACGATGATGCGTTGCTCTTACGCACGTTTCCCATGTCCCTCTCAGGTGCTGCACTTGACTGGTACAGCTCTCTTCCCAGCCATTCCATCCTCACATTCACTCAGCTGGCCCAGCTCTTCCTCGATCATTTCTCCATCAATATCACCAAGAAGGTCTCCATCACAGACCTCTATTCTATTCGCCAGTTTGAGGATGAATCTATTGCTGATTTCGTCGCTCGGTGGAGGGGCCTTATCAATCAACTTTCATTTTCTTTACCTCAGCCTGAGCTTATTGAACTTTTCTCTCAAGCCTGTGCTAGACATATTTCTTCTACCTTGAGGGTTCAAACCTTCCGCACTTTTGACGAGGCCTTCACGATGGCTCGTAAACTTGAATTACGTGCCGTTGAGGAGAATAAAGTCAAGTTGCGGAGTAAGAATCCCAACTCCAAAACCAATGACCCTTCTTCTAAACCCTCCTCGTCTAATCCTAAATCTAAAGCTTCAGCAAATGCTGTGGTTGTTAGATCTTCCTCTTCTTCGCCTTCAACTAATCAACCTGAACCATCCACGTCCATGAGCGCCACTCGTCAATTTCAGCAGAGATACATACAGCGACAGTTTACTCCACTTGGAGAATCATACGCGTCTGTGCTGGAAAAACTCGTCAAACAAGGGGCCATCAATCTCCCTCAGATCCGACCTCCACCACAATTTGATCCCTCACGCGCCATCCCTGCGTGGTATAGGGAGAATGACTTCTGCCACTACCACCGTGTTAAAGGTCATGACACGGGCAACTGTAAAACCCTTAAAAACATAATTCAAGACATGTTGGAAAAGGGTGACCTCATCCTCAACAATCCTAACGCCCCTCCTAATCAGGGTATCGATATCTTCAAACAACCATTCCCTAATCATCCACCAACCCAAAACAACGTCCAGACCTTGACTGACAATACCCATGAACATAATACTCGAACAGTCAATATGGTCTCGCCCCTCATTTCTAACCAACCCCAAGAGGTGAGTTCATCCATCAGTCCATCACATGTGGACGAACCTCTTTCTCCGGCTAGTTCTCCCTCAACTTCTCTCATTTTGGAGGACGCCTCGACCTTACCAGCACCGCCAGTTTCACCATCTTCCTTCTTGCTGCCCATGGAGGACCCAATCTTTCCTACTCCTCGACCACAAGTGGAGGGAACTATCATCCCTGCCCTTTACCCGCTTGAGGAGCTTCATTCACCTGTTTCTTCTCCACCTAGAGAAGAACCTATCTCTCCTTCATCTCCAACCAAACATGAACCTGTCACAACTTCATCCTGCTTTGAGCCCGAGACTACTACATCCGTCTCACCTTCAGTCCCACAACCATTGGCATCTTCTCAAGAGCCTAAACCTCATCCCGCATCTTCTCAGCCATTTTCCCGACTAGTGGAGAGACTCGAACTTCTCCCTTCTAGGAAAGTGGAACATCAGGGATTGTGGGACCGTCTCACAGCTCTTCAACAAGCCCGGGCCCTCTCATCTCATACCGCTAATCCACCCATGGTAGAACCTTCTAAGACTATCAACAAAAATCTGATCTCCACTTCCAAACCGTCTACATCTTCATCAACTTCATCAAAACCAAAACCCTCATCTACTCCGCCTAAACCTATCAAATCACTTAGCGTTCGCCCCGTCTCCAACCTCACTCATCCACAAGTGAAGGTGGACTTAACCCAAACTTCAACTAATAGTAGTCTTCAATCTAAATCTCAAAAGACTGCCAAACCACAGAGGCGAACGCCTCCTCTTCCGTCACCATTGCCCTCCATTTTGGGCCCGTATCCTTCAACCTTAACCAGAGTCCTTCCCGCTTCAACCTCTAACCAAAACCGGTTGCCTCCTTTGCTTCCTTTACCTATCGCTAGCCTACCCTCTCCCAAAAGGGTGATACCTCTCACGAAGAGTGTACCGTCTCCGCTTGTCATCGCACCATCAACCCAGAAGGTGGTACGAAAACCTCCTCCCATTTAGTCCAAGCAAAAGTCACCGACATCGCATACATCGATGAACATGGACCCTTTAGTGGGCTCATACTCTGTGATCTTGCAATGACTTTTGCAAACTTCTAGCATAACTCTTCCACCCATCAAGCCCTTTCAACCTCTCAGGTCTAAACCTTCCTGGTTCGACGACACGAAGATTTGTTTATATCATCGTACACCAGGACATGACACTGAGACTTGCTGTGCCCTCAAGGCTGTCATTCGCCGTTATCTGGAGAAAGACACTCTTCTCTTTGAGGACACTTTCGACCGCCCCCCGACTCCTTCTCACAACCCTTCAACCTCTTCAAACCCATCCACATCTCATCAACCGATTACAACCCCTACATCATCTTCACCTCCCATCTTTGAAATCAATGCCATTCACATCACCACTAGGTCACAAAAGGATAAGGCGAAAGAAAAAGCCGCCATTCCTTGGACCTACCCTTTTGTCAATCCACCTCAACCGCCTAAGCCTAAGATTTCTATCCTTGGCGCGCCTCAACCCTCTTCTTCTTCTTCTTCGTCTTTCAGATCAATCCACGACTCCATGTTGAAACAGCTTCACCAGACGCCTGTGAAGATGTCCCTCTACGATCTCGTCCAAACCTCACCTCAACATCGTCAGGCCCTCATCCAAGCCCTGCAGGTAGCGGAGGTCCAACCTGAGGATCCTCAGCCACTTGCTGCCCTTGTCCACTCCTTAGCCCCTGTTGCCTCCATAACATTCAGCGATTCTGAGATTCCTACATCCAACACGGAAGATCAGGATGCCGCCCTCTTCATCACTGCCTACATTGATCGGACATGTATTAAACGCGTTATGATCGACGGGGGCGCTAGCATCAACATCATCTCCACCCATGCCTTTGATTAGTTGGCCCTTCCCAAGAATTGCGTCTCCAAAACTGACACGATCTTGCGCTCTTTCAACGACACTACTGCCACGACCATTGGCACAGTTATCCTTCATATCCGCATTGGTCCACGCACAATCCCAGAGCTCTTCTACATCATCGAAGGAGAGTTCCAATACAACATCTTGTTGGGTCGACCCTGGATCCGCGCTATGGCCTGTGTCCCCTCCACCCTGCACCATTGTGTGAAGTTTGAGCATGACGGACAAGTCCACACCATTCCCGCTGACCCTTTGCCTTTCAAAACATGCAATACCACCTACCGTCCAAACGATGTCCTCATTCCTATCAAGCCATCAACCTCGGCACCGCCTCCATCTGCGGAAGCTTTAACCAGTTCGCAACAGGCGGTCGCCCTTACACCTCCCCTTCAAGCGACAACCACAGATCCCATGGAAGACGTCTTTCAAAGACTTTCATTGGGAGAGTATCGCTTGTTGGCTTTAGACATGTTCCAAACTCTGCAAGAGTATGGACGCCTTCATCACAGCCCCAGCTACGACCATCGGATTGGGATGATCATACCTTATGGTCCCCCTCACCTCCGCACCAACCTCGTCTATGGAGGGCTTAATCAAGCTCCTACTGATGGTAATCCTCTTTCTTCACCCCAACCTTTCACATCAGATTTTTTGTTTCTTGGCAACCCCGCCTTTGCACATACTTACCTTTACAGGTGTGCATGGAAGGGTTTTGGTTTCAGACGCTATGAGCAGGGCTCCCATCAGCCTATCCAACCGCTCAATGATGACGATGCCAAGAAACGGTATGGTCTGGGATATCACGACCCCACTCAAGACCCTGTAGACCTTTATCCTGAACCAATCCTTGACCAATCTCCTCCACACTCGCCTATTTCACCACCTTCACCTATGGAGTCAGTGGTTTCCATTCCTCCTAGTTTTTTTTTTCCATAAACACCATTCGCCTGGACCCCTTGACTTATTAGCTCAATGGGGTATCCAAGTCTCTCCCTCTCATTCTTCCCACCATGATCGAAGATGAGTCGGCAACCATTCACACTGTTCACTGCGTTGACGATGACGCCATTCTTTCCTATATGGGCGCTGATGATTCTTTCATCCAGCGCTCCCTCCCTTCTGAGACCCAGGTTATGTTAAATGAATCAACCATTGACATCAACCTTCCTTCTTCTGATGTTCCTCATGTCTTAAAGATCGGCCAATCTTTAGACGCTCAGGAGCAGCTTGACTATACCCAGTTCCTTTCCGACCATAGCAAGGCCTTTGCCTGGACTTATAGTGATATGCCTGGCATCGACCCCACCATCGTTACCCATAACATTGTCACCAAACCAGAGGCTAAGCCTGTCAGGCAAAAGCTTTGAAAGATGCATCCTCGCGTTGCCCTCCTTGTCAAGGAGGAGCTTCAGCGTCTCCTTTCTGTCTCTTTCATCCAGCCTATCGATTATCCACAGTGGGTCTCTAACATCGTCCCAGTCACCAAGGCAACTGGGGGGATTCGGATCTGCACAGACTATCGTGACCTTAATCTAGCCTGTCCTAAAGATGACTTTCCTCTTCCTAACATTGACCAGCTCGTTGATCTTACGGCCGGCCATGAGATGCTATCTCTTATGGATGGGTTTTCAGGATACAATCAAATCCTGATTGCTCCAGAAGATCAGCACAAGACTACTTTCATCACCCCATGGGGGACTTTTTGCTATCGAGTCATGCCTTTCGGCTTGAAGAACGCAGGTGCCACTTATCAGCGTGCCATGACCTACATTTTCCATGATCTCCTCCACAAAATCATGGAGGACTATGTGGATGACCTTCTCGGCAAATCCAAATTTCGCCGTGACCATCTGACCATTCTCAACATCATCTTTTCTCATCTTCTTCAGTACCATGTTCGTCTTAACCCCAAGAAATGTGTCTTCGGGGTCCTCTCTGGCAAGCTTCTCGGCTTCATCATTTCCTTCCGTGGCATCGAGATAGATCCCACCAAGATTTGCGCTATCCTCGAAATGCCTCCCCCGACCAATCTCAAGCAGCTTCGCAGTTTGCAAGGCAAGCTCCAGTCCATTCGCCGCTTCATCTCGCAGCTTTCTGACCGCTGCCAACCTTTTCATCATCTCCTTAAGAAGGACGTCATTTTTACATGGGATAAGGACTATCAAGAGGCTTTTGAAGCCTTAAAATGCTATCTGGTCTCTCCACCAGTTCTCATTCCACCTAAAGACGACCTACCCTTCTACCTTTATATCTCAGCCACTCACCATTCGTTAGGTGCCATGATCGCGCACCGAGATGAGCATCACCGTGAGCAAGCCGTTTATTACATCAGTCGAACACTGGTCGACTATGAAACTCGGTATACCTATATCGAGAAACTCTGTTTGGCGTTAGTCTTTGCTGCTACTAAGCTTCACCACTATCTTCTCAGCCACAAAACCTTTGTCATCACCCACACCGACCCTCTCAAATATATGCACTCCAAGCCATATCAGAATCAATGTATGGCTCGGTGGCTCATGCTGCTTGCTGAGTTCGATCTCGAATTCATCCAGCAGAAATCTATCAAGGGGCAAACCATCACTGATCAACTAGCCGATGCCCCTCTTCCTGACACTCAACCTTCGCAGTGTGAATTCCCTGACGAGTCTATCACTGCGCTTTCCTCCGACGACACCACCTATCAGATGACTATGTTCTTTGACGGGTCCAAATGTCAACTAGGTGGAGGTGCTGGGGTCATTCTCATCCCACTCGAAGGGGAGCCCATGCCTTTGTCTTTTAAACTCGACTTTGATTGTACCAATAATATGGCCGAATACGAGGCCTTAATTTTGGGACTTCAGACCGCCCTCTCTCTCAGCATCAAGTCCATCAACATCTTCGGTGACTCGCAGCTCGTCGTCAATCAGGTCAACAGTTCATACCTCTGTAAAAATGAAATTTTGCAAAGGTATAAAAATCGTGCTGACATTCTCCTTGCATCTTTCGACCATTTCCTCTTGCAGACTGTTCCTCAATCCACGAACAAGTTTGCTGACACTATGGCTTCTCTCGCTTCCCATATCCCATCTTCCTCATCTGCATCCAGACTTTTTGTCACGATGCGTCGTGTGCCGTTGCCTTCGTATATCTCTCTTCACATTCATCATGTCAACACTATAGACCCAAGCCCACAAGATGCTTGGTATAAGCAACTTGTGGACTTCTTATCTCTCTCTATCATTCCTCCCAATCTCTCTAGTAATGCACGACGAGCTTTTATCAAGCGTATTGCTCGCTATACCATGCTAGGGGGTCTTCTCTATAAGCGAGGCTTCGACGGCCTCCTTCTTCATTGTCTCACCTCCACTGAAGCATCTCACGCCATCCAGCAAGTCCACGATGGGATTTGTGGCGGGCATTTCAGTGGAAATTCGGTTGCCAAACGCATCCTTTGTCTGGGCTATTATTGGCCTACCCTTCATCAAGACTATAGCGATTATGTTCGGCGTTGCATCAAGTGTCAGCAGCACTCTAACTTGCTTCATCTCCCCAGTCACGCCTTACAAGTTGCTCAGGATTTCTGGCCTTTCTCTCAGTGGGGTTTAGATCTCATCGGTGAGATTAACCCTCATTCGTCTCTTCGTCATCAATCTATCATCACAGCCACTGAATATTTCACCAAGTGGGTGGAAGCCATTCCTCTCGTCTCCACAAAAGCCGACAAGATCGTCGACTTCATCAACACCCACATCATCTGTCGTTTCGGTGTCCCTCATAAAATCATCACTGATAACGGCAAGTCCTTCAAAAACAAAACTATCCAAAAGCTATGCGACTCCTTCGGCATCAAACTTAGTTTCTCTTCGCCTTACTACCCACAAGCAAATGGGCAGGCCGAGGCTTCCAACAAAATTCTCACCAAAATTCTCATGAAAGTGGTCAGTGACACAGGCAAGGATTGGCACATTCACATTCCCTTCGCTTTGTGGGCTTACCGCACTAGCATCAGAACCTCTATGGGTGCTACCCCTTTTTCTCTTGTGTACGGAACAGAGGCTGTCTTACCTCTCGAAGTACAGATCCCGTCTCTCTGCATTTCTCTACATGATATCCTTTCCAACGATGACTTTCGTCAAGATCGCTTAGCTCAACTTGAGTTACTTGACGAACACCGTCTTGCTGCCCTTAATCATCTCCATGTCTATCAACATCGCATCAAGCGCACCTATGACAAAAATCTACGAGAACGAGATTTCAACATCAGAGACCTCGTCCTCAAAGAGAATCAACACGTGACCAATATGGAGCGAAGTAAACGAGGCAAGTTTGCTCCTAATTGGCTTGGACCTTTTATTATCACGCACAAGTATGGATCAGGCACTTATCGTCTGTCTTCTCTTGATGGACGCCCAGAACCTGAGCCTCTTAATGCGTTGCATCTGCGACCGTTCTACTGCTAGTCGAGTATTCGTCCACTTGACACTTAACTCGAGCTCGTCCCTTGAGCAATCTCCGTCCTCTTCATCCTACTTCCTTTCAACCCTATTCCTCTTAACAACTCCTATAACCCTTTTATTATACATGGATGCTTTGTCCGAATAAAAGGGAGCCCTTGACCTTCTACAGTCTTGTCCATGACTCACATTTCTATAAAAACAAATCAAGATGTCAAAACATATCCATGGTCACTATATCAATATCAAAATCAAAAAAAAAAAAACAGACTGCTCCCTCGAAGGATAGCTGTACTATCATTGCTGTAATAAATAGACTGCTCCCTCGAAGGACAGCTATTCAAAAGCCTTTATATTAAACAAAAATCTAGACCACTCCCTCGAAGGATGGCTATGACTACTCTGGCAATAAACAGCATTATTTTAGAAGCTTCCCGCATCGATCAGCTTCACAACCTGACCACTACAGCAAATGACATCTCTATGCAGGCTTCCCGCATTGATCAGTCTGCGCCAAAAAAAAAAAAAAAAAATGAGTCACGGACTTGACTTGTAGTTGTCTCAGGGTCTCCTATAAAAAGGGGCAAAGTTATCTCTGCTCTTAAAATGGGTTACCCTCTTTCCGCCTCCTATTACTTACTCAAGGGACTTCGAGCTCACTTTAATGTCTAAGTGATTCGATTACCGCTCTAACATAACTATGGTCAACGACGTCACGCATGAATGGGGCTCTTGGTTCTCATAACCCCTATCTATGCTATCTTTTTGGTCCTTGTCAATGAAAGAGCAATATGCTTTTCACTTCTTCTGCACTTTGGTCACATTCACCTTCATGACTTGTCGATCAACTCAGCTCAACTCTCTTTTCAGACCATCAACATGACCTACCCTGTTCCCCCTAGTTTCTATGGACACCAATACACACGGAAACTATCGACCTGCCACAATTTATGTTCAACATAAACCAATACTTGCTGAAGCATAAATAGACCTCAATTCATTTTTAGCATACATCCATCACGCATATGGAATATTGCTAGGGATGAAAAACCCCTCAACCAATGTTGCAGAATACACCATTTGGAAAAGGCTGCAACATCTTTTTTTTTCCTCACCATCCCTTTGACCCTTCCTCCCTTCTAGGGAGAACTACATCGGCCTGAGGCCCTATCACCAGGGCTATGTAGGCAGCACTCAGTTGACATGGGGTCTTCTGGGGTTAACTCGGCCGCATCCTTTCGTCCATTCATCCATCCATCGACCACCAACCATTGGAGATCATGCCTATCTCCTCCGACCTCGACCACTTCCAAGACGTTGTTGCCTTGGTTGTTTTTGCATGTATGCTACCTCATGACTGGTTAGTAGAATTGTGCGCAGACCTTTTTGGACCCTCACAAGTATAGGATCGCACACCGGTTGATCCGCACTACTTGTGGCTTTTTCATGTTTCTAGGAGCACTTCCTGAGCCCGAGATACCTGGAACACGATGACCATTTGGAGCTTTAGCTTAGATTGAGTGACCTGATCAACAGATGACTAAATGCTGGGGCCCGGTTACTTCGATTTTGGCACTCCTCGACCCTTGACCTGCGACACTTTTGACCTGACCATCTCGTGCAGTGGTAT
Source organism: Torreya grandis (assembly GCA_037957365.1). NCBI lineage: Eukaryota > Viridiplantae > Streptophyta > Pinopsida > Cupressales > Taxaceae > Torreya > Torreya grandis. Next base: position 1,817,821 of record JARHVA010003433.1, read on the forward strand.
GCACGCAATCACGACCTTTGCAGCATTCACCCTCACCCCTTTTTCATCCGCTCTTTATCAAATCAGCACCCGATTCCCGATTCCCTTCCCTCGACTCCTGCTTTGAGGGGGAATACCTCATCCTTACTCGGGGCATTTCGCTTCCTATTTTGTCTTGCAGTTCATTCGAACAACCAACAAGACGAAATCAACCTTATCCCTCACCTGGGGCACTCACTCTTATTTTTGTCTTGCAGTTCGTCCAGAACAACCAACAAGACAAAAAGGGGCAAATGTAGACACCGAAATCGTGTTGACTCCCTTGGTCCTTCCCCATCTTATTCTTCTTCGCCTATTGAACCCTTGTCGATCACTTGTTTCACCAACCTTGACCCTGGCAGCATGTAAAGATGAGCACAGAGCTAAAGGTAGACTCTATCCCCATTATGCATCTGCCGACGTCGGTCTTTACCCGACCGATGTCGCCGACGTCGGTCACCTATCGGCCGACGTCGGCAATCCTGCCGACGTCGGTCACCTTCCCCTGGTCCGTTATCAGTTACCATTCAATTTCCCAAAACGGTTGACGAACCATTTCTGGAACCGTCCCCGTCCCCCGCCTTCATCAACCTCTGCCAGCCATTTGAGCCAGGATTCCCGAACGCTATTCAAAAATGCTGAACAACCAACCTGCGAATTCCTCCATCAACCTGCAAACTCTGAGCAATCATCAACACTACGACATCAACTAATCTGCACACCATGGCTTTCATCGCGTCTTCTACCAGGTAAGTATTATTCTGTTTATTTCATTTCTTTCTCAGTTATTATTTATCAGTTCTGTTATCCCTGCCTCTATCCCGACTCCCCTAGACTCTCTCAGACCCTGTCTCGACTCTCCCAGACTCTGTCCCGACTCTGTCCAAAACCCTACCCTGACCTTATCAGACCCTGTCCCGACTCTGTTCAGCCTTGTCCCGACTCTGTTCAGCCCTGTCCCGACTCTATTCAGCCCTATCCCGAACCTGTCCAAATTTTCCCAGAACCTGCCCCTACCGACGCCGGTCACTACCCCGACCGACGACGGCATCTTAACCGACGTCGGCACCTTCATAACCGACGCCGGCACCACAGAGACCGACGCCGGCGACTGTGCAGAACAGTGCTGCATATCAGGTACGCTCTTTATTTTTCTGTCATTATTTCTGTCATTATCATCTACTTTCGTCCAATTTTCTACTCTTTTTTATCAGTGGGTTGATATCCTTCTAGGGAGTCTTCGTACTTCCGGGATCGGGCATTCGCCTGACAACCCACCATATCTTTGACTAACGTCTTCCCGTGTTTTAGTCTCTTTTTCGCAGGTGTCATTCCTCCACAGCCAAAGAGGAGAATCTTTCAACGTCTGATTTCGGTGCACATAACTTTATCAGGTACTTCTAGCCTTAACCTTTTATTTCAGTTTCTTATTTCTTCTTTGAATGTAGAAAGCAATTTTGCATAGAAACAACTTCTTGCATGTATAACTTAAATTTTTAATGAGACAATATAATTTTTAAGTCAAATTTTTGTTATCTTAGAGAATTTTTTTAGTTTAATTATTTTTTATGTAATTATCTTAATTTATATTTCAATTTATGATTCTTATTGGCATGCAAGTTCCTTGTAATTGGCTTTTTGAGCCTTTCTTATTAAAATGTGTTTATATCTATTTTTTATTATAATTATTCACAAACTAAAATAAAAAATTATATGTATTATAATTTAAAGCTATTTAGTATAAATTTTGTGAAATATCACACTTACAACACATAAAATAGTAGTTAGTAATTTTGGTATAGATTGGTTGATATATAGCTTCAATTTCAATGTAAATCAAAGTTTATTTACACTCCCTTCTGTTAGGACCCGGAAGCACAATTGATTACCATGTACAAGCAATTTAACATGCGGAATTTAACCAGAAGCAACAAGTAACTATAATTCAGTTTTAACACAGAATATGAGAGACAATACCCAATTGTATTAATACTCTTCTAGAAGGAAATACAACAAAGAAGATGCCACAGTCTTCTTCCTTACACACCTCTAGGGCTCCCACACCTATAGGGCATAAACAATAAATCTCTTCAAGAGCTCACTCTCTCTCTTACGGTCCCAACACACAACTCAAACACAGAGTTGGTGTTCACCTCCACCAACTAGTAACAACACCACCAGTCAACCAGTCAGTAACAATACTGCCAGTACACCGAGTATACCCAAATACTCAAACTGAGTACACAACGTACTCCAAGTAGATCTCCCATGAACTTGCAACAACCTACAACTCAAATGATCTTACTTTGGAAGGATCTACCTTGCCTTCCTCTTTGCTCTATGACCAAGTACACACCATACTCCATGTAGATCTCTCCTGATCTTGCTACCTATTGTGTTGCTATCACCTTGATCCTGCTACCACCTGCAGATCAACCTCATTCTACACACCTGCAAACCTAGACCTTGCACACACACACACACACACACACACACACACACACACACCTGTAAATCAATGATCTTACTTACCATGTAGATCTCCAAATGTGGCCTTGCACACCTGTTGACCAAGATCCTACATACATGAGGTCCCAACACACAACTCAAACACAGAGTTGGTGTTCACCTCCACCAGCCAGTAACAACACCACCAGTCAACTAGTTAGTAGCAATACTACCAGTACACCGAGTATACCCAAATACTCAAATTGAGTACACAACGCACTCCAAGTAGATCTGCCATGAACTTGCAACAACCTACAACTCAAATGATCTAACTTTGGAAGGATCTACCTTGCCCTTCTCTTTGCTCTATGACCAAGTACACACCATACTCCAAGTAGATCTCTCCTAATCTTGATACTTGTTGTGTTGTTGTCACCTTGATCCTATTGACACCTACAGATCAACCTAGTTTTTGCACACCTACAAACCTAGACCTTGCACACAAACACACACACATACCTGCAAATAAATGATCTTACTTACCATGTAGATCTCCAAACGTGGCCTTGCACACCTACTGACCAAGATCCTACATACATGAAGAATCCTTCTGATTCTCCAAACCAACACCCACACTTGGCACTGTGGCACTAGGAGGAACACACCTTGATCTCTTCACTCTGAAGGAGCTAATATTTTCTCTCTTACTCTCTAACACAAATTACAATACAACCCATGAGTCTATTATATAGATCTCATGCAAACATTAATTAGACATCCAATTAAAATAATTAGATCCACAGCTTCAAGTCTATAATTGGCCTTTTACATGCAAACAACTAGTTCGTTAACTAACTGTTCATGCAATCAACAGTTTTGGAACCGCACAGGTGACCTTCGTCAGTCCTTGTCTGCCTAGAGGTGACAAATGTTGGCTGACTCTTGACCGATGTCGATTGATCTGACACTATATATGACCAATGTCAATTGCTCTGCCACTCAACAAACTCCTTCCCTATTTGCATCAGTGAAGCTTTTAGCTCCACAACCTAACAATCTCCCACTTGGAGATAAACAACTTCACTATACCTGTACCTGTACACCATCTAATTTGTTTCTTGGCTTGTATCCCTCTTCAAGCTCAACCCTAAAGACCAACACCACACATCTTGTGGTGCAAACCATGTCATCCAAGTAACCTACCACATCTGCATCTAAAAACCCGTGTAGAGAAGAACTTGACCCTGCATAGCATGTCGACCTACTGCTGGTCCCTCTCAGATACTTGAGAATCCATTGAACTGCCCTCCAGTGCTTCTTTCCTAGATCGGCTCCAAACTTTCTGACAACACCCACTACTAGGGCAAACTCAGGGAGTACATGTACTCAACCTCATCATGTGATTGGGGACCCTATTTTGTGAACTGTCCATCCATAGGTGTGCTGCCCTTTTCTGCATTCTGCACTACCTTCACAAAATCATCCTGTGATAACATCAACTTGTGATCTCCCTGTCTCTAGGATTACTCATGCCAAAGAATTTCACTGCTCCCAAATTCTTCATGGCAAACCACTGAACTAACCTTACCTTTAGCTCAGTAAAACCCTGTATGTCTGAACTTGCAACTAGTATACTATCCACATACAGTAATAGGATAATGTTGCAATCATTATCCAGCCTATTAAGACAAACACAATGGTTACACTGACATTGACTAAAGCCTTGCTTTGTCATCCACCTGTCAAAACCTATACCACTATCTTGTAGCTTGCTCAAGACCATATAACTTGGCCTTCTGTCTCACATATCCATTCTCTCTATTCTTTAACCAAGGAATCTATTCATCTCTCAGTGCTTTCATACTGGCTGGCAACCCTACCCAATCTCCCGTTTGGTTTTGCATCCTAATCATGCCATGCTCCCACTATTTCCTGGATCCTTCCTACTCTACAGTGAGCAACGAGTATAAAGAAGAGGAATAATGAATTTGAGGCTTACTTACCCTTTCAGTCCTCCACATGGGTGTTTGAGACTCCTTGACAGCTTGTTGTCCACCCAAAATTTGTTCCAATGACTGACCTCAGCCACCACACAGTCTGCATCAGACTGACATCGATTCCATGTGACTGTCTAGGTCACTGATGCCAGTTATCCTACCTACGTCAGTATCCACCTGCTCGACACCACTGACTCCTATGGTCTACACATGACTGACATTGGTACCTATCTGTTTGATGTTGGTTCCCCTTGACTGACACTGGTACCTGTGTTTTCTTATGAGTGATGACTTTTTACCCACGAGCTTTCTTTGAATCATACCCATGTCCAAACTGCCCTGCTCAGAAGTATCTAGCCCCCTCTGCTGATCTCTATCCGTCATCTCCTCCAAGAACACCAAGGCTTTCTAGTTCTTAAGTTTATAAAATACATCAGACTTCATTTTCCTGCAATAAATCCAATCCTTTCTTGTAGCATCCCATTGCTCACAGAAATCTCGGTCTATGCTCTCTGAAGTTGATCTCTTACCATTTGACTTAAGAACATTCATTCCCTTCTCATTTATGTGACCAAGCCTATAAAGCCACACCTATGCAATATAAGTGGAATCAGTAATACAAGCAAGTAGATAAAGAGTACTTGCTTTCTTACCACATGCTAATTCAAGTGCATCCTTGGTAACATTCTAAGAATCCACTATGAGAGTTTCTGTGCATCTCTCATCACCCAATTTTCTTGAAAAAATTAGCCTCATCTCCAGAACTAGGACCTGCATGACCTCCCTCAACACCCATGTGTTGGCCACCTGTAATTTCAGTCACACTTCCCCTTTGCCAAAACTTTGACAAGGCTCACCAACCCCTCTAATTGGGGCTACATGGAAAGAGGCAACAGAATCTATAAACCAAGATTCTACTTTATCCAAGGAACATCCCAGAGCATCCTGTGTAACAACACCTACAACATCTGCTTCTTCAGTTCCTTCATGCTGATCTTCTACCAACCAAAAATATTTCTGTACCTGCTCTTTCTTTCCATAACACCATAATTGACCATTCATGCTTTTCAATTCCTCCATTCTTAGTGTACTTTCTTCTGCCATTGCTATACTCCCATTCAATCAAAAAACCCTGAGAGTGACCTGTAATCAAACACAAACCTGCTCCCTGCAACCTTAGCTCTGATACTAACTGTTAGGACCCGGAAGCATAATTGATTACCATGTACAAGAAACTTAACATGCAGAATTTAACCAGAAGCAACAAGTAACTAGAATTTAGAAATAACATAGAATATGAGAGACAATACCTAGTTGTATTAATACTCTTCCAGAAAGAAATACAACAAAGAAGATGCCACAGTCTTCTTCCTTACACACCTCTAGGGCATAAACAGTAAATCTCTTCAAGAGCTCACTCTCTCTCTTACGGTCCCAACACACAACTCAAACACAGAGTTGGTGTTCACCTCCACCAGCCAGTAACAACACCGCTAGTCAACCAGTCAGTAACAATACTACCAATACATTGAGTATACACCAATACAAAAACTGAGTACACAACGCACTCCAAGTAGATCTCCCATGAACTTGTAAAAACTTGCAACTCAAATGATCTTACTTTGGAAGGATCTACCTTGCCTTCCTCTTTGCTTTATGACCAAGTACACACCATAATCCAAGTAGATCTCTCCTGATCTTGCTACCTATTGTGTTGCTGTCACCTTGATCCTACTGCCACCTGTAGATCAACTTGGTTCTGTACACTTGCAAACCTAGACCTTGCACACACACACACACACACACCTGCAAATCAATGATATTACTTACCATGTAGATCTTCAAACGTGGCCTTGCACACCTACTGACCAAGATCCTACATACATGAGGTCCCAACACATAACTCAAACATAGAGTTGATGTTCACCTCCACCAACTAGTAACAACACTGCCATTCAACTAGTCAGTAACAATACTGCCAATACACCGAGTATACCCAAATACTCAAATCGAGTACACAACGCACTCCAAGTAGATCTTCCATGAACTTGCAACAACTTGCAACTCAAATGATCTTACTTTGGAAGGATCTACCTTGCCTTCCTCTTTGATCTATGACCGAGTACACACCGTAATCCAAGTATATCTCTCTTTATCTTGCTACCTATTGTGTTGCTATCACCTTGATCCTGCTACCACCTACAGATCAACCTAATTCTGCACACATGCAAACCTAGACCTTGCACACACACACACACCTACAAATCAATGATCTTACTTACCATGTAGATCTCTAAACGTGGCCTTGCACACCTGTTGACCAAGATCCTACATACATGAAGAATCCTTCTGATCCTCCAAACCAACACCCACACTTGGCATTGTGGCACTAGGAGGAACACACCTTGCTCTCTTCACTCTGAAGGAGCTAATATTTGCTCTCTTACTCTCTATCAAAAATTACAATACAGCCCATGAGTCTATTATATAGATCTCATGCAAACAATAATTAGACATCCAATTACAATAATTAGATCCACAGCTTCAAGTCTATAATTGGCCTTCTACATGTAAACAACCAGTTCGTTAACTAATTGTTCATGCAACTGATAGTTTTGGAACTGCACAGGTGACCGATGTCAACCGACTCCTGACCGATGTCAGTTGCTTTGACATTGTATATGACCGACATCGGTTGCTCTGCCACTCAGCAACCTCCTTCCCTATTTACATCAGTGAAGCTTTTAGCTCCATAACCCAACACCTTCATACATTGAAACCTTGATTTGGTATTAGAGTCTCATTTAAGAAATATTCAGAGGTATTTTAGGCCATTCTCTATATAATCAATGGCTTCTGTGAAGTCTTCTTTTATGAATATTATAATCTTGAAACGAGACAACTTTGAATATTTATGAGATTAGTTGAAAATAATTAGTGTATGGAAAATATTTTGGAATAATTTATACATGGGTACACACCAAATTTGAATTGAAATACATTGAATCAAAGATAAGAAAATAAAACTAATAATAATGAAGAAAATATAGATGCAAAATATTTACCCTATCTTCATAGTACCATAGACACAAGAATATATTCTAGACTTATAAGATAAAAGAATGACCATGATACATGGAATACCTTAGAAAATTCACATCAAGGATATACTAAAATAATAGAATAAAATAAAATCCAAACTCTTAAAATTAATTATGAAAATATTAGAATGTCAAATAATAAATAAGTTCAATAATATTTTTTAAAGATAAATGACTTAGTACATAAAATGATAAATTATGGGGAAACTATACAAAACCATGTTATCGTAAGGAAAATTTTGATATATTTAAGCAAAAATTAAATGAATATAATGATAACTCATGAGGATTATAAGGACATGACATCTTTTAGTATTGATGAGTTGGTTGGTTCGCTCTTTTCTCATGATGATAATATAAGACCATACATAAGAGATCGGTAAAAAACACTTGAAACCAAGAAAAAGGGTTCAAATACCAAAGAGAAACATAAAAATAAGAATCAATGAAGTTCAAAAAGCTAAAATTCAAAGGAAAAAATTGAAGCTAACTTCACATTTAAAATTAATAAATTGTTTACACTTCATTACTTGAAAAATCAATATGTATCATAAAAAGTTTCAGGATATTGATTGCTAAGAATCATGCTAATCAAGAGACTGAAGAGAAGGCATTCCAAGATGATAAAAGTGAGGAGCAAGAGACTCATATTATTATCTCAAATATATTGTGAGAATAGAGGATGGAATGAAATTTTTGTCTTTCAATTCAGGTTTCTCAAATAACATGACAAGTTAAAAATATAGTTTTAACAAGTTAGATGATTCCTTAAAAATTTAAGTGCAATTGGGAGATGGAAATACAATCTAAGTTGAAGCAAAGAGACATATAAAAATAACCACAAGTTAGATTAAATTTGAAATAAATAATTTTTATATTTATCTAAATATGCATCCTTATGTATTGATCACAATTCCATATGATATAATGACAAAATAAAAGCATAAAAGTTTTATATTCCTACTAGTAAGTTGACAATTATTTTTATGGATTATATTTTTTTTAAAATTAAATGTATGTTGATTACAATCATGTCACTATAGAGTTAATAAGTGAATCAAGGAATCCTATTGAAATTTATTTTTAAGGCTTAGAAATTCCTACTCATGTTTCTATTTCAATAAGAAACAATACTAATTCTTCCCAAGAAACTAGTCATATATCTTCATCAATTCCAAAAAAGTAAAAATATTTGTTGAATCAAAATCATCTAATTACTAGGCCTTCTGTACTACTCAAAATTATATAAATGTATTTTTACCTAATTTCTATCTTCTTGGACACTTGCATGCTAGATAGATGTATACGTTTAACACTAGTGTCTTGTGCCAAACTAAGTGTTTAGTGCCCTAATGTCATAAAAATTTCAAATGAAATGTATCCCCATGGTCATCCTAAGTGAATTTATTGGATATATTTATAAAATTTATTAATATAAATATATACAAGATCAACTCCATTCATTCATCACCTAGCATAGACCTAACAACTCACAAGGTAACTTGCTATGAGTACCCAATCAATAATGCAAGGGATGAAAGCTTACCTAGTCTTTCCTATTTTAGTATCAGTCATAGAAATAACCCATGCATAGTTATAAGTACAAAATGAATGTTCCATGATCAATACTTTCCAAGTTACAAGCTATGTAACTTTTGTACTTTCTTATCACACATTGCATCTAGATACACATAGAAGCCAACACATATTGGAGAAATACATAGTTTTGAGGATATATTTGGTGTATTGTTTATTTAGGTGTTTCTCATTTATAAATGGGTCCTTAGATAAGCTCAATACTATGTACCCACTAACCCATTTTTACCATATTCACTCCAAAGGAGAGGAAGTTAGGGTTTGATCATTTGATAAGGAGAGATAGTTTGTGTGCATGATCCAAACACACTAGAGTAAAAGTAAAAAAAATACATAATGTTGTAGGTGGTCTCATCCAAATCTAGATGATATTTTGTACCAGACACTTATGTCCAAATCAAATAGTAGCATTGACATAACCATTTAATTCTAAAGCAAGTATCTAAGGCCCAAGAATATAATTATTTAAAATATGATGACGATTATTATATCTTAATCTATTCCACTTACATCCTATTTAACCCCTGATCTACATGTACAAAATAAACTTTCTAATTACTTTGTTTCTATTGCAATATCAATATATCTATAATTTTCATTTTAGCATATCTCAATAATTTAAATTAAGAATATTATTTATCTGAATTTGAAAATTAATCAGCGTATTAGAGATCTATTTATCACCATTGTATTTATTCATTTATATATTATTAACCCTATACTATAATGACTCATCTCAATTTAGACCTTTAAATATTTGGTGAACCTAACCTTTGAATATTTTGTTTTGCAAACCTCGTTTCTTCTAGGTTTTTTAACCTATTAGGATTTCAACTTATTATGATGGATTTTTAGATCTAAAACCTTAGCATAGGGTTTTACACTCATATGGTTATAAAGTTTGTCATGTGTATATGTTTACAATTTTTACATCCTTGATTGGCACATTTTGATTTTAAAAAAACTCAATTTTAAAATTATTTTGAGGTATTTTTTATTCATGTTGGTATGCTCAAAAACCTTTTTGTTGTCCAAATTTAGTACATATTTTTCATATTTTAAAATTTAATATATTTAAAAAATATTAGCATACAAGGTGAATGGTGAAAAAAAATTCTTTGTTGAAAAACCTCTCTTGTATCTCTAAAATAAATTCATGCTTTATCAAAATTGATGATTTTTTATTTAAAATAATTGAGGGTTTTCCCTATAAATTATTTTACATTGTTTGGATTATTTTTAATTCATAATATATAAAATTTAAAATTAATCTTATTTTTTCATAAATGTATTAATATAGACAAAAACCTCTTTTTGTTTGAAACAATTTTATAAATTTTGTAAATTTAGTATTTTACTATTGTTATTAAATTTAGACCTACAAGATGTACAATATACATTTGATTCCCTTTTTTAGGTTCATCTCATTTCCTATTTGTTTTAAAAAAACCCTATTTTAGATTCCAAATTTTCACTTCAAATCATTTTATCTTCATTTCTCACATTGGTCTCTAAACCCTAATGACCTCAGGTTTCCTAATTTCCTGCATTCTAATTTATATTATTATAGTAATAAAAATTTAGAAATTGTTACTTATTTTTTCCTAAAAATAATGGTAAATTCATATGTATGTTGGGCACTTTCTCATCCAATATCTCATTGTAGTCATTATTTTTTGTCTTATTAGAAATCTGAAAACAACAAAACCAAGAAATGATCCTAATAAGGATAAAACTCAAACTTCTCTTTACCAATATTGCTACAATAATATAGAGTGTATTACAATAATAGGAAACTTTTAAAAAAATTCAAATTAGTTTATGTTATGTGTCCCTAAACACCTTTTTCCATATTGTAAACTTTATAAGATTGGTAAAAAAAAGTTAAATTATTAGATACGGGGATATTTATTTATTGTGTTAAATTTTAATTTTGAAATAAAAATTTAATATGAAAATATGAAATTTAAAGGAGCATAATTTAAAATAAATCTACTTTATATGAAACCAAATGTTTATATAACGTGAAAACAAAATGTTACTAGTTTGATTATTCTAATTCAAAAAATTTTAATGAAAAATTCTAAAGACAACCATTAATTCTTTGAACTTTGTAAACCCTTATCCTAATTCTTGATAAAGGACGTAGAAAAAAATTACTAATCTTTTATACAAAATTACTCTTTAAAATGTTCATTCTTGACCTTTGCCTAAAGGAATTCTTAAAAACTACTCATGACTAAAATACAATTTAAATACCTTAAAAATACTATGATATATGCCCTCATATTGATTGAGTTTGATGAAAATGATGACACTTTATTTTTAATGTTATAATATGTTTTATTTATTTATAAGAGTTATTTAATATAATTATCCTATATTAATTATTTTGTAAAATTTTAGCACTTTTTGGATACTTTCTAAAAAATAGATAGAAGTGCCAGTTCGTATTTTATTTACTAAATCCATACTCATCTAAATTCAAACACTTATATATTAAAACCCAAGTGGTGAGGAAAACTTTTTACATTTGAGTTAACTGAAAATAATTTAATTTTAGTCAAATTTATATTTTATGGGGACTTGGTATGCCTAACTGTCTAGTGTGCTGCATGAGTTACTTAATATCTAAGAAGAACTTCTCACATGTTGAACTTATGATATCAATGATTCAACATTATTTTATTAATTCTAATTTTGGTTAGCTTAGATACTATTTTTAATTTACTTAGTTTTTATGTAAATATATTAGTTTGTCTTTTACATTACACTTTTTTTTGACATACAAATTTCTTGTAATTGGATTTTTTTTTAGAATTTGTTATTAATGAAATATTATACATAAGAATCATGGTGCAATAATTATTATTATAATTTATTTTTATTCCATGTATTCACAAATAAAAACAAAAAATATATATTTATCCCAATTTAAAGTTATTTTGTATAGTTTTGACCAACAATCATACAACACAAATAAATTAATAGCTAGTAATTAGGGAATAGATTAGTTGATACATATATTTATATTAATATTAAATCAAAGTAGATTTGAACTCCCTTCTTACATCAAAACCTTCATTTAGTATCATAACCTCATTTAGTAAATGTTTAGAAGGGTTTTAGGCCACTATTAGGAGAATCAATGACTTCAATGAATTCTTCTTCTATAAATATTCCAATCTTCAAAGGTGACAAATTTTAAATTATAGAGATTTATTGAAAATTATTATTGTATGGAAGTATTTTGAGATAATTTATCCATCGATGTACACTGCCTCAATATTGGAATACATTACCTCAAGATAAAAAAATAAAATAAAAAATAATGAAGAAAATACAAATGAAAAAGATTTACTCTATCTTCAAAGTGCCATAGACGCAAGAATCTATCCAAGAATTACAAGATGCAAGAATGCCCATAAGACATGGAATATCTTGAAAAATTCATATAAAGGATATACTAAGGTGCAATAAAATTAAAAATCCAAAATTTTAAAATATTAGAATGTCAAATAATAAATAATTTGGATAATTTTTCACAAGGATAAATGACTTCTTGCATAAAATGAGGGTTTATGGAGAATCTATACAAGATAGTGTTATAATAAGGAAAATTTTGATATCTTTATATAAAAGTTTTTGTATATTGTGATCACTCTTAAGGAGTGTAAGGACATAAAAATTGATAGTGTTGATGAGTTTATTGGGTCTCTCTTGTCCCATGAGGGTAAGCTAAGACTATACATAAGAGATTTAAAAAATAAAAAATTAGACCAAAGAGAAATTTAAAAATTATAATCAATTGAGTTCAAAAAGCTAAAAATAAAAGGGAAAAATTGAATCTATCTTCAAATGTAAAAACAATAAATTCTTTACATGTCGAAACTTCAAAAAATGAAGATGCATGAAAAATTATTTAAATATATTGAAAGTGAAGAATCAAGCTAATCAAGAGAGTGAAGAGAAGGCATTCCAAGCTATTCAAAGTGAGGAGTAGGAGACTTAGACTATTACCTCACATGTATTGTGAGAATATATGATGGAAATAACTTGTAATCTCTCTATTCAGGTTGGTTAAATGACATGACAAGTCACAAATATATTTTTAACAAGCTAGATGATTCCTACAAAATCTATGTTCAATTGGGAGTTGGAAAGACCATCCAAGTTGAAGGAAAGGGAAACATGTAAATCACCATAAGTCAGAATAAGGGTGAAATAAATAATTTTTTAATCTAAATATGTATCCTATAGTATTGATCACAATTACACATGATATAATGATAAAATCAAATCATATGAGTTTTATAATCCTACTAGTAAATCCACCATTATTTCCATGGATTATAGTTTAAAAAAAAATGAAATGTATGTTGATTTTTATCATGTATCTATAAAGTTAATAAGTGAATGGAGGAGTATTTTGAAGTTTAATTTTAAGGTTTACAAAGTCCTACATATGTTTCTCCTTCAACAAGGGAAAATACTAGTGTTTCTCTTATGGCTACTTATTATCTCTTAGTCTAACTATATGTTATTTTGATGATCAAAACTTTGGTACTACTTAAAATTCTATAAAACTACTTATTATCACCCTCTAAATTTTTTGGAGATATACCTATTTTACATCTTCTTGGACATTTATATCCCAACCAAATATCTACATTGACACTAGTGTCATTTAAAAACTAAGTGTCTGGTGTCGTAAAGTCATCAAATTTGTCAATTAAATGTATCCCTATGGTCGATCTAAGTGATTTTATGTGATAAATTTATATAAATCATTGATATATATCAGATTTATATTATCATTAATTCATCACCTATTTTAGACCTAATAACTCATAAGGACACTTACCAAAGGTACCCAATCAATCATTCAAGGGAGGAAATATTCTCTATTTTATCCTATTTTAGTATCAGTCATATGGATATACCATGTATGGGTTTGAAAGAGTTAAAGAACACTCCATGATCCTTAATTGAAAAGTTACAAGCTAGGTCACTTTATACATACTTACTTATCACACGTTGCATCTATATACACATAAAACCCAACATGTAGGGAAGAAATGCACAAGTTTGAGGCCCTCTTCTAAGTATTTTCTATATAGGTAGGGTTCCTTAACAAAGGGGCCCTTAGGTAAGTTTGACACTATGTACCCACTAATTCATTTTTTCCATAGTCACTCCAAAGGTGAAGAACATTTGATCATTTGACAAAGAGTGATATCCTATCCACATGATCTGAACACACCAAAGTAAATGTGATAAAAAAATTGAAGGTTATAGGTTCTCACACCTAGATACAATTGATATTTTGTACTAGACACTTATGTCCAAATTATATTATAGCATCATCACAACCATTTATATATGATTCGATTATTTGAGGCTAAAAATTGAAAATTTCTATAATTTGACAACTATTCGAGGATGATGATCCATTCCACTTACATCATGTTTCATCCCAGATATATTTATGCATAGTAAACTAGCTAGATACTCTTGTTTCTATTTTATTACAACATCAGTCAATAATTTTACTTTCTATTTTAGTATATTTCTATATTGTAGTTCAATAATATTATTTATCTAAGTTTGAAAATTAATTATCCTACTATAGATATATTCGTCATGATTGGGCTTATTTATTTATTATTAACCCTTTACTATATTATGTTATCTCAATTTTTAGTTAAACATTTGGTGAACCTAACCTTTAAGTCTTTTTTTTTTGGAAAAACTCACTTGACATAGATATAGAGTTAATAAGTGAATGGGAAATCCTATTAAAATTGATTATAAAGGCATACTAAGTCCACATGTTTTTGATTAAACATGGAACAATACTAATTATTCCCAAGAGACTAGTCATATAGCATCATGAACTCTAATCAAGTACAAGCATGTTTTGAAATCACATTAATCCTTTTAGTTACTAAAACTTTTCTAGTGTATAAAGGCTCACATCTCCTATCTTTTGTCCCTATTTATTATCTTTTAGTCTGATTGTACATTATTTTGATGAATAGGCTTTATGTACTAGTAAAAATTATATAAACTTGCTTATCATTATAATTTACATGTTTTGGATGTGCACCTATATTCTATATTCCTAAACAATTATGTCATATCTTGATGCCTATGTCAACATGAGTGTCTTGTGCCAAACTAAGTATCTAGTTCCCTAAAGTCATCAATTTTGCAAACAAAATGTATCCTTATGGTTTGCCTAAGTGATTTTATGTGAGATGTTTGAAAAATGGATTGATATATATGAAATATCAACCCTCATCAATTCCTTACCTAACATATACCTAAAAACTAAAATGTAAACCTACCAAAGGTACCAAATCAAGCATTCAAGTGAGAAAAACTTTCTTATACTCTACCATTTAAATATTAGTCATAGGGATAACCCATCTATAGGTCTGAAGTAATTAAGGATAAATTCATGAGCCATAGTTTCTAAGTTACAAGCTAGGTCACTTTATTAATTTTCTTATCACATGTTTCATATTAATACACATTAGCCAACACATATGGGATAACAACATAAATTTGTGGACATATTCAAAGTATTGGATATGTAACCAATTCCTATTGATAAAGGGGTCCTTGGGGAAGCTCTAAACCATGTACACATTAACTAATTATTCCCATAGTTACTCCAAGGGTGAGGAAGCTAGTGTTTGATCATTTGACAAAGAGTGAAATACTATGCACACAATCTAAGAACACTATATTAAATATGACAAAAAACTTAAAAGGTTCTAGGTCTTAAGACCTAGATCCAACTGATATTCCATTCTAGACACATGGATCTAAATTAGATAGTATATTATATGAAAGCATATATATCTAATGCAAGAATTCAAAACTTCACAATGTAAATTTATAAAAATTGATAATTGTTCTAGGATATTAATCAAATCCACTTTCACCCTATTTCAGTCTTGTTTTACATGCACATAGTAAACCAATTATGTAATCTTGTTTATAACTTATTTAAATATAAATTGATAACATACTATACATTTTAACATATATTGGTATTATAAATTCAAAATATTGTTTATATCAGTTTACAAATTAATTGGTCTATTATAGATATGTTTATCACCCATGTGCTTATTCATTTTTATATTATTGACCCTATACTATATTAATCATCTCCATTCAACGTTAAAAACTAATCAAATGTTAGATAAAAAATATGAACAAAGTATCAAAAGGATTCAACACTAATAAGTTAATTTTTTTGATGATGATTATGATTGAAATACTATGTTTGTATTGTTATATGTGACTAGTGAGCCTAAAAGTTATGAATAATCTAGTCAAAAGAAAGAATGAGTTAATGCTATGAAATTATAGATTGATTAAATTGAGAGGAATGATATACATACTATTATTTATAATCTATATTATAAATATTTCATTATAACCAAGTGGGTCTAGAATACCAAAGACAAGAGTGATGGTACAATTCATAAGTTAAAACCTAGACTACTTGCAAAAGGGTTTGCACAGACATATGAGTTTTCATATGAGGAAATGTATGAGAATTTGTCACACCAAGATAATATAATGATTATTATTATTTTATATACTCATAAAGGATGGAAAATATATTAAATGAATTTCAAAACTAGATTGTTCTATGGAGTGATTGAATAAGAAGTATATGTGTGTCAGCAAAAATATTTTGAGGTAAAGAGTAAAGAGTTTTTAATATATAAGTTGAATAAGGATGTTTATGGGATAAAGAAAGATATAAGAGCCTAGTACTCAAGCATTTATAGATTTTATTGGATAAAAAAAAATTAAGAATTCAAAATGAACACACTCTTTAAATTTAAGTGCTAAGATCTAATGTGTTATATTTCTATCTCTAAGTAGATAATTTGATTTTTTACGGTAGTTCTATGGAAATGTTGAATAGATTCATGCAATATATGAAATATTAATTTTATATGAATGATATTAGACTTATGAATAAATATTATTGGCATGGAATTCCATAAAAATAAAGAAGAGATATTCATTTATCAATCAAATATGTCCAAGACATTTAAAAAGTACAATCTTTAGGATTTTAGTGCCTATTTCTGATTACAAGTGGAAAAAGTACAATGAGATAAGATTGAAGTAATTTATGTAATGAAAATACTTTTAGGAGAATTTTTTGAGGTTTGATGTATCTCACTATGACACTTGACTTGATATCAATTATAGGGTTTCATTAGTTTCTATATTTATGGGCAATCTATCACTCAAACATGTACAAGCAGTGAAAATAATTTTTAGACATGAAAGAGGGAATTATAATTATGTTATTAATTTTACACCAAATTTTTTATTATGTATAATTGGATACACATATTCATAATAGGGATTTGATCATGGATGATCCCCAAAATGAAATGTGTGTGAATATAAATATGTTTGGTCTATTGATGGAGGACCGTATTCCTAAAGATTTGGATTGTGATTTCATTATCATAAAAGATGATTGTTGTTCATTGAAAATGGATGCCAAATTTATTGAGAATACCCTAAATTTAAATATCCTTAGTGGAAATATTAACAACTCCTTTTACTCTACCTCAGTAGAAGACAAAGGAATAAAATTTTGATTCTTGCTTGACCAATTAATTAGACCTAAATAAAGGGAGAAACTATAACCTGAAGTAGAATATGATTTTTAATATCTCCATCCCAATATGAATATTTATAGCCAATCTATTCGATGTTGATGCCTACTCCATAGTGAATCCTACAATTATGATTTCCAAGAACGTAGTGGAGAATTTCCTTAGCTTATTTCTAGTGTAACTTGTGGTTCCTACATAAATATGGAAACCATGCCCACTACATATAAAATGGCATGTCTAGTGTGTGTAAATTAGATGATACTACCAATAAGTTGTCAATAAGAATTAGCATCAACCAAAGGAGATGGATAATCAATTTCAAGCTTCACATCAGATAGAAAAGGAAATAGAGTAGGCTTTCAAGAAGTCGTGTTAAACCATGCTAGTAAATTAAGAGCATCATTGGATTGTGCAATAGTGATCCTAGAGTCAAAGTAAGAAATTTCAATCCAAAGAAATCTTTACAACAAGCCCAAGTCAATAATTTATAATTGATTATACAAAGTCGTTTTCACTATTGTGATGGTGAATGAAGAACTCCATTTTATGAATAGATCATCCATGTAGAGAATGAGAATCAATAATGAATTATCCTATCATAAAATTTAGACATTTACATTAGAATGACATTTTCTAAACCCAACTAAAAGAATAAATGAGTCCATCTTGGTATACCAATATCGATGAGTTTATTTGAATCCATAGATATATTTACAAAGTTTACAAACTAAGGAATAATCTTACACAAATCGTTGTGGTTAATCTATGTACATTTTTTATTTGAGGTCACAATGAAAAAATTCACACTTTACATCCATTTGATGAACTTCCTAGTTATGTGTTGTGGCAATGAAAAGCATTATTCAGATTGAGTTTATTTTTTCAACTGGGGTTAATATCTTGGTATAGTCAATGCTAGGTACTTGAGATAAGTGTTTTGCTACCAAAAATAATTTCAACTTCTCTATGAGCCCTTCTACTACAAATTTTATTTAGAAAATCCACCTACATCAAACAAGTTTTCTTTCCTTATGAAGTGGGACTAAATACTAGGTTTTATTCCTCAACAAGGAACCATATTCCTCTTTCATAGTAGTATCCCCCTCATGAGTGCTTGATGCCTCATAAAATGACTATGGATCATAATAAAATGCAATGAAATCAAGTTCAGAATTATGTAATTGTGAATGGACTTACCTGGTGTTTGATGGATTTCCAACCCATTGACCAGCTCTTTATAGTGTGTCTATCCAAAAGATGACCAATTGTAATAGAGTTAGGAGGATATTCCTCATCTTATGAACATATTCTTAGAGAAGGAAGATATTAATCCTCATCACTAGTCTCATCATTAGAAATATAAGAAAATTTGAAGCATCGGGAAGCTACTTAGGTATATCTAAATCATCATAACTATTATAAAATCCTAGTGCATCCAAGGAAGGTGGAAGAGTGCCATGTGTAGAGTCTTGAGGACCCTATTGAAATTGAACAATACTCTTAATGAAAAACTCATGAGTGGAGGTATGAATAAGAATTTATCCATTAACACCCTTAGGATATCTAATAAAGATGAAAGGTTGACTCTGAGGTTCTATTGCCTTAATTTTTTTATTGGGAATGTGTGCCATTGAAGGAAATACAAACACTCAAAAATACTTTCTTATGGGTTTATGACCACTCCAAGATTCAAAATGAATTAATCCACTCAATTTTTTTTATAGGGAATATGGTTGTGAATATAACACACATTATTGATGAAAGGACTTGTTCTTATGGTCTAAAAAACCATTCTACTAAGGATTATATGGAATTGTACATTTTAATTAAATTCCCTCTAATGTATATAATTTATTAAAAAAAATATTGACATACTCACCACCATTTTCAGTGCATAAAATCTTGGTGTATTTACATGACTATTTTTCTACAAGAACCTTGAAGTCCTATTGAATGAATGTTTTGAAAATAGACCAATAATGTCATTATAGACAATATCAAATATCTATCTAGATATTTATATTTTAACTTTTCAAACTCCTCTTCAATATGCTTACCAAGTATTAATTCATGGTAAACTCTGTTAGTAAACTTGCCTCATGGTAACCCTAAGAACATGTCTTGACAACTGAGTTCCTCTAGGGACTGATAATTGAGATGGTTGAATCACTCATGACATAATGTGCTCACCCATATGAATGAGTGAGTATTTCAATTTATGGTTGATCAAGAGAAAAATATGAGAAAGTATAAAATTGTGTTTAGTGATCAACTTTCCCAAATGCAATAATGAAGTCATTGTCCACTTCCTATAATAACCACTAAATTGGGTATGAAATCAATTTTTCCCAAAATAGATGTGAGTGATTTGATAATTGGATAGGAGATTAGTGGTAAAGAGGGAACACATATAAAACCATGAAATGTCCCATCATTCACTTCAACATATTCACTCCCACTAACTTCAACAAAAGTATCATTACATAAAAAGATGTAAGGCATATAATAAGGCTCCAAGAATGAGAAAATGTCCTATGGTGAAGCCATGTGGTACATTGTACTAAAATCAATAACCCATGTTGATGGCTAGGATAAAAATATAAAAATTTATTTGCCCTTATCATTTCCATTCTTATTATCTTTTGATTTAGAAGACTCTTATGCTGATGAACATTGATTAAAAGAATTAAGGACATTGATGATGTGATTATTGAGAATCTTAATCAGTTGTTCAATTGCATCTTCATGCATTTGGATTCATCATGCCCAGATTTCTTGTAGTATCTAGATGTGAGTCACTCTTTCTCGGGTTTCCTATTTGAAGAGGGGGAATCTTTTGATTCTTTGGACTTAGTGTTATATTTTTGAACCTTTCTTTGTTTTAGTTCCTTCTTGGTATGTTTCTTATCCTTACTTTTAGAAGCCTTATATTTTTCATGAGTCACAATTAAGGAATGTGATTTATATGACCTCAATGTACCCATTTGGAAGAGATTGTATTGATCCCAATTCAGGTCAATAACAAATTCATCCAAGGATATTATAATCAATGTAGTTATAATGGCATGCTTGGTAGTGTGGAAGGTATAAAAAAAGATAGAGTAGTTAGATCCCTATTGGGAAAGGATAGGAAGAATCAATTATTCAATGTTTTTTTTAATGTTGCATACTTTCAACTATAACTTGAGTGATTTGAACTTTGTAAATAAGTCTTGTATCATATAAAAATTACTTAGGATCAAATTTTTGAGATTTTTATCCAACTCATGACATCTCATTATGTCTTGCTTCCTAAATAGTTTTTCCAATATGGTCCATACTTCATTAGGAGTAGTGGATTTAATATGAAAGAGAAATTCAAGAGACATAGACTTGCATAGAAGATTGTAGGCCTCATCATTTCTATTATACCACTTGACCTTATCTACATCTAGTGTTAGTTATTTTTACATAAAAATCACAATTCAATGTAATCCTTTACTCCACAAGAGGATTTTCTCTTTTAATTTACACTTGTAGTAGTTTAATGGTGTAATAATCATAACTTTAGTTAGATTCATTTTTTATAAATGAAGTATGTGTTGAAAAATGTGTGCTTGAAGGCTAAGAGTATGAAACCTTCATGAATATACAAAGATTTAAAATTTTAAGGAATGATAATATTACCAATGTGTATATCTCATAAAAATCACACTTTCAAAAAAAAATAACACATCAATAGGAACAAAAAGTTGAAAGTTATGTGCATTTGAATTTCTTATACAAAAAATCAATCTCCACTTTATAGAATTTGAAATTTTTTACATGTGAAAATGTTTGGGTTAAGTGCTAATGTTAATCCCCTACTATTATTAATCTAATTTTAATCCCCCTTTATGTGATCATGCCATATGACCAAGGGGATAAGATATTTTGTTATTATTTCCCTTTACAATTATTCATGCAATAGCTAGAACATGACTTATACTTGTGTAGCTCCCAGAACCCAACATGTTTTTATGTAGGGGTCATAACCCAATAGGTGCTCCTATAGGGGTTAAAACCTATTAAGTGTTTGTTAAATGGTTATAGCCCAATATGTGTGCATAAAATCACCCAAATGTCTACTTAGACTTGTTTTTCGACCAATGAAATCTACCAACTATCAAACCTACTTGTGTGGGTTGAAAATTCCACTGAGTTGAAAAAACCTCTGATAATGTGGCTTTTGTACAACTTATACAAAATATGATAGATAAAAACTTGGTTTCTTGACAAACCCATAATTGATTTTTCCCCAAAGTCACTATATGTATGAATTTTTGTAAAATTTAATAAATAGCCTTGAAACCCTTAAAAATTGCTAAAAATGGAC